>OX637468.1:46856396-47326756 GCA_951799995.1 Trifolium subterraneum
TATCGCACCATCCTTATGTACCGCCTCATGATTCCGTTATTCCCTAAAGATGAAGTGTGCCCTGTTTGTCGTAAAACGTGTCTTGACACTTTTGGGGAGCATGCAGTTCATTGTCGGGAGCTTCCAGGCTTCAAATACAGGCATGACTTGGTCAGAGATGTGCTTTTTGATATTTTTAGGCGTGCAGGAATTTCTGTGAAGAAAGAGGCACCTGTGAATTTTTTGACTGACCCACAAGAAGGAAGATCGACACTTCGTCCAGCGGATGTTCTAGTGTATGGATGGGTAGGTGGGAAACATGCTTGTGTAGATTTAACTGGAGTTTCCCCACTTGTGGGACTAGGGGTTGGTGATTTTACTGTGGGACAGGCAGCCCTCAAAGCTGCTTCAAGCAAGATGAGCAAACATGAGAAAGCATGCTCTGATAATCAACACGTTTTTATACCGTTTGCATTTGACACTTTTGGCTTTCTCGCACCAGAGGCGGTAAACCTTTTGAAAAGAGTTCAAAAGGTCATGCATAGTAATGTTGTGTCGCCTAGGTCTATGAACGTAGTTTTCCAAAGATTAGGTTTTGCTATACAGAAAGGTCTAGCGGCTCAGCTTGTTGCCCGTCTACCTTTGGTTCACGTGTAATTATCTCATTATATATATGATTTTTTTATTGGGTTGATTAAAAATTATTACATTGTCGCACTTTCTTTTTTTTATAGAACTTCACGCTTTTTTGCTAGTTTTATGTTTTTTATTTAATAATAAAATTACAATGGTTTGTAACCAACAAAATAAATAAATAAACAAAGAAAATCACACTGGTGATTCTCTAAGTCAAATATTTGTATTGTATAAGTTATTCAATTTAGTTTAGTGCCACATGTTTCATTTAAGTTTTAAAATATTTGCACCAGTGATATTTATATTTTTTAGTTGTTGCCGAAAAAAACCTACGATGTGTGAGAGTGGTTCAACGGCGTTGCCTTCAATATAGTAATGCGTACTTCAATTAGTAATTATTGTTGTCCCATAAGAGTAGTGACTAGGAATATTATTGAAGACAATGACGTTCAAATCTAATATTCTTCATTTTTTTCACACTTATAGTGTATGCGTTTGGTCACTAGACTACTAAAAGAAAAAAGATTGTTACTAGCAAACAAAAATGATTCACAGTGCAGTAATTTGTGGGGGAAAAAAATATTTACCTTTGAATGCTCATATTTGTTTTGGGCAAACCACCATTTTGACCCTCAAATGTTAATTCGTTGTCATATTAATCTGTGAATGTATCAAAATTATAAATAGATTCCTAAATGACTCATTTATTAGTCATTTTGGTATTTGAATATGTTTTTATGTAGTCAAATTCAATGTAGTCAGGTTCTCGCACCAGGTCTTAGGTTATTGCGATCCTACAAGCTCGAGAAGGCCAAACGAGCTTAGAACCCATGAGGTTCCTTTTTTGACCTGTATGTAGTCAAGTTCTCACACCGGATCATAGGTTATTACGATCCTAGAGGGTTTTTGACCTGAGCTCTAGACGGCGCCGTCGCAGTTGTGAACCTCGCCGGCGGTTAGTGTATGTTTGTTCTCGCTCATTTCTCACTTTCGTTCACTCCTCTCTCACTTTCAACCCTCTCTTTCACTCAAACCTTCTGAACTCGTCTCTTTCACTCTCAAGTTTCAACCCTCAATTTTCATTTTGTTTTTTTAACCCTACCGTTGTTTCTTCTGATCCACCTGTTATGAATCTATGAACATTTGGAATGATGTCTATGAAATATTATTTAATTAAGTTTATTTTGTTCATGTATTATACTTTTCTGTGTTTATGTGTATATGTATATATGTGAAGTTACAATTTTACCCTTGAGTAGGATCTTACAAATCGAGCTACGAACCTGACTACATTGGCCAAAGTAGTCCTCTCAAATATGTTTTTTGTTGGTCAATTTAGTCTATAAATGACTATCAAATAAGATATTAAAGATGTATTTATAATTTTGATATATTCAGAAACCAATACGACAATGATATCTTAAATGTGTTTAGTCAAATAAAATACCAAGAATGTATTAGTCATTAGACTGTTAAATGAACATATAATCTGAATTTAAAAAGCTTAATTTACTTGATTAAGTACCTACCTCTCGTAAGTCTCATTTGCTATCTTATTGTTTTAGGAATAAGTTTTATACCGACACAACTTCAAATATACTCACACACAAATAAAAAATAAATAAAAATATGATTAAATAATACTATCAAATTATTTTTTATTTAGTTTTCAAAATTTGTGTGCACTCCAATATTTTTTATTTGGGTCGTGTCTGGTTAAAAGATATGAATCATGCTTCAAAGTCTTCTAGGCATTTAGGATATCGATATTTGTCCGACTAAAATTGACAGTTTAGATTTAAAAGCAAATCACCAATTTAGTTTATGATTCTGTAAGACATTCTCAAATACGTCTATGACTTTATGATTATTTCAAAAAGGTCGCTGTCTATGTTAAATTTGACTCGTATAAGTCATTCAAAAAACATGTTACAAACTAAATTGAGAATACACTGATAAACTTAAGGACCAAGTTAATAGTAAGTTGTAAAATATAAGGATTTAATTGATTGTAATTGGTTAAACACATGGACCAATTTCACAGTGTAATAAAATCAGAGTCCTTTTTAAAATATTTGTAAAATTATAGTCCCATTTGAGAATGTTTTACACAGTGAGACACTAATTTAGTGGTTTATTCTAGATTTAGTTCAATATTTTGAACTATAAATTAAAAGTTAAGATATATTTTTTTCTAAATCGTTAGATGAAGATCAACCGATCGCGAAAAAAGGTAGAGATCCCACCATATCATATCTAGTGCCCATGTCAGCCTAGCGTCGTGGTCGTGTCTTGCAAAGTTTTATCATCCTGAAAGAGGGACCATGATTTTTTACTGTAAAGATTACACGCCGTTTCATGCTATATTAAATATCAACTATCAATTTCAAAATCGAACTATTCAGACCATAAATTCAATGTTATACTGAAAAACAATCTCAACCGCCAATTTAAAATCGGACGGCTCAGATCAAATACTGTATCGTACAGTTACTGCAGGAAATCCCCTTCCCTCCCCTGGACTGGAAGAGCATGCCATGCATGTGACACCAGTATCCTTTACATACCGACTGTATATTGTTTTCCATTTCCCACCACCACCAATTTGTCTAACACTATTTTCCATTGTTCCAACCAAAAGCAGCAATAATACACAACCAAACCAACCACATCTCCCTCACGTTCACGCTTCCTCTTTTTCTCTCAAATCATTAATTATCAACACATACTATATCACACTTCCTCTTTAACATTGCATCCACGCCAATATATACTTATCGGTTAGTTTCCTAAGTTTCTTAATTCAAATTCACAAATAGTTCAACATGCAATTCATCTTCCAACTATATTATATACAATAGTTAGTTCAAGTGGTATTATTACTTGATAGTAGCAAGAAGAAGAAGGAGAGCGAGGAAGACGGTGTCGGTGACGGCGTAAACGGAAAGCAAGCAGTTTCAGTTTCTGTTTATTTGCACGTGATTACGTGGCGCGAGAGACTCGTGACTGAAAATGCCTCATAGAGCAACTTACATTTTCCCGCGTCATTTTCCAGAGCGAGGATTGGATGAATCATCCAAAAAGCTATTAGATCACGATAAGGACAATATCGTCAATTCAATTAAATCTGAAAATGAAAGCGACACGCAAACCAAAAAGTCACATTCGTTTTCTACTCCTCCATCAACCAAACACAACGACGTCGTTTTCTCTTCCGGCAAACACTCACATTCCTCCGGCGATAACAAACTCCGAATCAAGCAAAAGCAAGTAACGGCTTTCTGCGATTGGTTTATCGACAAAAAAAGAAATCACTCCGGTCACCAGAATTATCATCACTTCCGCCGCCGATCGTCAATCTCCGATGATGATCACGATTTTTATCTTTCTCAGCCGGAGACAGCCGTTAAAGACACTGCAATCGATCGGAATTTTGATCGGCAGGTTTCGCTTCCGAGGTTATCAAGTGATAGTAGCTATGCAGGGAGTTTGTTTTCCAGTGACATTAAGGAGGAAGCGCCGTTGTCTCAAGTCTCCACCATTACCACTGCCACAGTTAGGAGGCAGAAGGAGGAAGAAGAAAACGAAGACGCGTTGGTTAAGAAGTGTAAAGAAAGCTACATCTTGCAGCTTATGTTGGCGAAGAGGTTGGCTTCTTTGGCAAGTCTCGTAACGGAACCGTTTCTCACTCATGGCACCGAAACTTGGGATGCTGAATCTGTTTCTTATGGTCTTTGGGTACATAGCAATCGCACCATCATTTCATTTGTTAACGATATTTCATTGGTGCACTATGAAACTTTAATTTAATGGCTGTAGTTTGAAATTGTTGTTATAGCTGCGCGCCATTGCGGTTATGCTGCTAATTGCTAACCTTTATATTGTATTATAATCTGTATAATACCGCCGATGTAATCAAAATTACAATTTGATGTCACTGTGGTCGCTGCATACAACAATTTAAAACCATTATTCCAATACTATTTATTTGATTGCGGAGTGCTAGCAACACTCTCTTTTCAGCACTCACTATAACCGTCTCTTATGGGTTCAAAAATCTACGTGATCTCTCACTTTGGAAATAAGTCCTGAATAAAGTGGCGAGACCCATACGAGTTTCACTCAATTAGAGAGTGGGTGTTACAGAGAGTGTTGGAAAGAGTGTTCCTAGCATTTATGTATTTGATTACATTGTTTTTGGATTATCAGGTGAGTGGGTGTTTGTCGTATACGGACAAGATAACTGATGGATTTTACAACATATTGGGGATGAATCCATATCTGTGGGTGATGTGCAATGATGAGGAGGAAGGCAAGCGGATACCTAATTTGATGGCACTTAAAGCCATTGAACCAGGCGAGACATCTATGGAGGTGGTGCTTGTCGATAGAGACGGAGACTCTCGTTTGAAGATGCTTCATGATAAAGCTCAGGAGTTGTATTGTTCTTATGGGAACACCTTGGTGTTTGTCGAACAACTAGGGAAACTTGTTGCCATACATATGGGGTATGCATGGTACTCTTCAATATAATCATCACATTTTTCCTTGCTATTTTGTTGTTATTTTGAATGCATATTATCTATTGTTGATATTGATTATTGAAGAGGTATGTTCCCGGTGGAGGAAGGAGATCTCCACAAACGCTGGAAGTTGGTTAGTAAGAGGTTGAGAAATTTTCACCAATGTGTTGTGCTTCCCATTGGTAGTGTATCTTCTGGGCTTTGTAGGCATCGAGCAATTCTCTTCAAGGTAAATATTATCTAATGTGTTGATTTAGTTTTTGCTTTGCGGTGTGTGGTGTGTGTAGATAATTTATATGCTAGTAGCATATCAATTATCAAACAAAAAATTTCTACTTAATTAGTCGCGCAAGGATGGTATAACTATGCGCGAAAAGGATTTGTGAGTTCATTTTGCACTGAGTTTTGATGTTGCATTAATGTTTGTCGAAAATCTTGTCATGGATTAATTATTCACTATTTAATTAGCTGGTTTTTTGATGCAGAGATTGGCGGATTACATAGGTTTGCCTTGTCGCATAGCTCGTGGTTGCAAGTATTGTGCTGCAGATCATAGATCCTCTTGCCTAGTCAAGATCAAAGATGACAAGCAGCTTTTGAGGTTAACAAAATTTTGTTATATATGTGACTGATAACTTGTACATCTAATTTTTTATTCACCTCATATTTTCAATTGTTCGGGTTATGGTTTGTTATTTAATAGGGAATACGTAGTCGACCTTGTTGGGGAACCAGGAAATGTACATGGTCCAGATTCCTCGATCAATGGAGCATATGCTTCTTCTATTCCTTCGCCGTTACAAATTTCTCATTTTATGGAATTACAATCTCCCTATATGGATGATGAAGAAAGTTCTCAACTACTTATTAGTTTCGACCAAAATTCTTTTAATCCTGAAACTCATCCTTATTCAGGTATGTTGATCTTCAATTTCAATTTCAAGTGCAAAGGAAGAATCTGTGTAGCCATGATTATATTCTTCGACCTTTAGGATATATCAACTTAAACTTATTCGTAGTAGAGCCTAAATTTTTCCATGTATTTTCTTTTGTATCGTTTGTATTATAAAGTCTAAAAATATACTACATCAACTAATTGTTCAAATGATGTTTGTATGCACAACCGCTTTGTCCTTAGCCAGGTGTTTTGTCTTTTTTCCCCCTCATTGCAGAAGTGATATTTCTTCATTTGCACATAGCTCTACAAATAGTCAAATACCAACCTTTCTCAGTGAATAATATTTGAAGTTGCTTAATATTTTCCCGTTTCCTTGTCATGTTTGTGGAGCATGTTTGGATTTGAATTTTAGATTTGAATCCTTTTGTAACATGGTAGCTTATGCTCTCTTAGTTCTGTTTTAGTAAACCTTATAACTAGCAGAGAGGAATTCTTGTTTTATTTTTAAAAAAGGAAACGGATTCTCGTTTAAATCCCGTCTTAGCCATTATTCAATGATTTGCAGGTTGTGGACAGAATGATCAACAAGTTATGGACGCTGATTTGTTAAAAGGTCATCAGGGCTCTGTCCGTGCTTCAGTTGATCAAACATGTGAAATAACGAAACCAAATTTAATTTCTTTTGGTTTAAAAGAGAATGACGAGGAATGCGCAGTTCTAGGTTCAATTTTGCCTACCATTCATGAAAATGTCGCTAAAGTTTTTCCTGCCACCGAATCATCATTACATGAATATCCAAGGTTTAGTGAAGATACAGGTATGGTACAAGAAACTTCCAATAATGAGATCATCGTAACAGGAGGTTCTGTGGTAAAAAGTATTTTCAAGCAATGTATACTTAGTTCCTCCTGCCAATCAGAATTCAAGCAGGTAGACAATAGAATTGAAAACCAGGACTATTTACCTGATGGGAGTATTCCGAGATATGTAAATCTTGAACCATCGCTTGCAATGGACTGGCTTGAGATATCATGGGATGACTTACGGATTAAAGAGCGTGTTGGTGCTGGTACTTTTTTGCTTCTTGAATTCACACAACTTTGGTATAACAAACTTGTTTCCTCATTAGATGACTCTAAATGCTCCTTTCCTTTTAACTATGCAGGCTCATTTGGGACTGTGCACCGTGCTGAATGGCATGGATCAGTAAGTGATAATATACACTTCTTTTTGTCATGCCAGATTTGTCTGTAGAATAAGCATGTTCACGTATATAAACATAGCTTTCTGAATCTGATATCTTCATATTGGGTGCTTTCATAGTCTGTTTGATTGCAATTGGACGAATGGCATTTAGCCTCCAAGACAAGTTGATTATATTATATTTAACTATCAATATGTTTTATATTGGATCTATTAATACATTCTTTGACCACAATCTGTATTTATGGAGATCCAGCCATTTAATATTATCATGGAACAAGTCAATTCTGACCAAACATGTTTGTGTGCGCGTCTATTTGTTTTGTATAATCTATTTATTTTATTAATTGAAGGATGTTGCAGTCAAGGTTTTAACAGTTCAGGATTTCCATGATGATCAGTTGAAGGAGTTTTTGAGAGAGGTATGTATTGATTGTATTCATGAGATAAATGTGTTGAGTTGCCTCTTCATTGCATTTGTCTGTGATTTGGATTGTATTAACTATGTGACTCCGGTAAGAGGAGATCGGTGGGTTCGCCTGAAAATATACCACCAAAAGCAACACATATGAGTTGATAGACTAGTTATCCTCAGCCGTATATATTCCTTTGGTCTAATATCTTGTGCAGTTGTAGTTTGTCTTTTATCCCTTTTCTCATTTAGAAAAACACCTCTTATAAAAAAAAATACTTTTATACTATTATTATTTGGTAACAGTCACAATTCACAACATTGCGTAGTTTATGTAGCACACTAAAATTAATAAGTATGTGTTGTACTGTCATGCTTGAAACTTGTATGCTCCTTTTCTCTAATACTAGTTTGAACATAATGAGATAAGATTTTAAACTCTTTCTTAAAAACCCTTTTATTTCCCCATCTCTGTTAATAATGAGACAAGATTTTAAACTCTTCCTTAAAAACCCTTTTATTTTCCCCTATCTGTTAAATGGGGAAAACAATCTGTTATGTTCATGTTGTTATTTGCATCGACTTAGGTTGCAATAATGAAACGTGTTCGTCATCCAAATGTGGTGCTCTTCATGGGTGCAGTTACGACAAGCCCAAATCTATCAATAGTGACAGAGTATTTGCCGAGGTAAAATAATCAACTTATATCATTGATCATCTTATTATTGTTCTTGCATTAAGATGTGAATGCTGTTTGTTGGTACATTTTTTACAGGGGTAGTTTGTACCGCCTGATACATAGGCCAGCATCTGGTGAAATTCTGGATAGTAGGAGAAGATTACGGATGGCTTTGGATGTGGTTTGTGTCAGATATTGTTAATTTGTCACACTAAATATTTATCTTGTGCATGATATATCGTTTTTCCGATTGCAGGCTAAAGGAATGAATTATCTCCATTGTCTGAAACCTCCAATCGTGCACTGGGATCTCAAATCACCAAACTTGTTAGTGGACAAAAATTGGACTGTGAAGGTGGAATGAAACTAATATTTCAGTTTATTGAGTTTTCATAAAATTTTGTACTTGTAGGTGATTTCTTTTTTCATTTCATGCTCAGGTTTGTGATTTTGGATTGTCCAGATTTAAGGCAAACACTTTCATACCCTCAAAATCTGTTGCCGGAACAGTTAAGTCTCTGACTCTATATTCATTATTGTAATCATATCAGCTTCATGTAGTTATAGTTCTCTGCCCGGATTGAAAATAAAGATTTAATAATGAGGTGAAAGAAAAAAAAAATGTAGTTATAGTTCTCTATCAATTTAACTCTTGAATTGTCCATTTCTTTTTCTTTCCGCCTTTGTTTGAGAAGCACTCTCAATTTTGAAAGAGTTCAACAATTGAACTGTTTTAGCTATTTGTCAGTGCGCCTTAATTCCTATATTAAAAATTTGTTACTTAGCCTTTTGCTACTAGTTACTACCAATATTGTCCCAACCTAAGACCAATGGTAGTGTTGTGTTTATGATATATTGTAGTATTGGGGATGTTAAAAAATTGATGCTGGCAAGTCTTTTGGATGAGACGAATATGCATTTTTAGGGTGCATAAAGGGAACATTTTGAACTCACTATCCTGATTTGGATTTGTAGAGTTTGTATGTTAGCATACATATAGCGGCAAATTCCTTTTAATTTTAAATTGGCCATTTTTTCAATAATTCACCCATTGAACTTTTACTTCATGGTACCTCATTTTCAATAAATTTCTAACCCTTTATTATTTTTTTAGCCTGAGTGGATGGCCCCAGAATTTCTTCGCGGAGAACCTTCAGATGAGAAATCCGACATATTCAGTTTTGGAGTTATCCTGTGGGAGCTTGTGACCATGCAACAACCATGGAGTGGACTTAACCCTCCCCAGGTAAACTTAATGGGTATTATGGTATAAATTGTAAATATTTGTAGCCAAATATTTACTTAATGTGTTTATGTGTACAGTAGTAGAAATCATTTGCAAGAAATTGTTAATTTAAAAGGGCATATAGTGGAGAGGTATACATGTGAACTTGCATATTTCAAACAAATGCTTGACATAATGAAACCTCCATTTTCACCAATGGATTTTGAAAAATAATAATCATCATGTGAACTCTCAGGTGGTCGGAGCTGTTGCTTTCCAGAATAGGAAGCTTGCTATCCCTTCAAACATCTCCCCAGCATTGGCCTCCCTCATGGAATCTTGTTGGGCTGAGTAAGTCATAGTAATGCCAATTTTATAATACTGAGATTCACTAGGGGTGTGCATGGTTTGAAAACCACACCACACCAAACCTAATTTATGGTTTTGGTTTAAATCCAAAACCATTTCAATGACAAACCGGTTATTTGATAAACCAATTTGGATATGGTTCATAACCGGTTTGAAACCAATTCAAAACCAGTTTGTAATAACAATCGGATTATTCGCTTGAACCAATTTAAAACCGGTTTTTTTACTCAAACCGGTTTTTCAAAAAAAAAAAAAATGAAAAAGCAAAAAAAAATCTGGTTTCTTTTAGAAATAACTTTTGAGTTTTTGAGATAACATATTCACAATTTCATCACTTCCAAAAATAAATGCTAGTACAATTCAAGAGTTCAAAGTCTAATATCATTATAGGTTCAAGCTATGAACATTCAACAAATAATAAGGTTCAAATTGGTACCAATAAATGAGATACCATTTTACAATAACACCATCCACAAAGAGTTCAAAGTCTCAAATACCTAAGTTTGTAACTCATTAGTCATTACACATGTTATATCAATCATCAAACAATAATGAGATCCAAGCTCTTCCATTTCTTCCCTGAAATTATAAATCCAAAAGGGTCACATATTTGGTTTGATTCTCATCACTCATCAACACCAAGAGCTAGAAATTGACAAATAGAAAAAAGTAGTCTGAATGCATCTAGTTTGATTCTCATCACTCATCAGCACCAAGAGCTAGAAATTGACAAATATAGCACACATAAACGTTAGATACATATTTCCAAATTTTATGCAGAATGTTACAGTTTAGCAATGAAACATAACAAAACTAGCACCAAGTAACTTATTGCATTTGACTCCATTCATTCATAATTGAAAGCAATGAAACATAACAAAACTAGCACCAAGTAACTTATTCACATAACTGATGAGACATGTTAAATGCACATAACTGATAACAAGAATGAATTACTATAATATGAAATCACATTGAACCTTTGGTGAAATGCCATGTAAAACAAATCAATTAGAACAAAGGATTCGTTGGTGAGTATTTGTGAAATAAAATCATCCAGCACAAGAGACTACAGTACACTATCAATTAGAATTACCTGGAAATTACACCGGCAAAAGTATTCTGTATGGACTATTGCTGATTAACATTTGAAAGTTAGGGAAAAAATGTAGAAGGAAAAGGGACTTAAAGGAACACAAGAGTAACTAAAAAGTAACAACATAACAAAATGAGTGCAGCATCACTCATCATCAGATAACAAATAACAAAATAGGCATCTATAATTACATAAACAAGGCAATTAGGCATCTATAATTACAAAACAATTATAAGAAACATAGATAATAGTGTGATTAATTTCAATCATATTCCAAAATCATGATAACAGATAACAAATTTCACGCAGTGCTAGCTTTATAGTGAACCAAGTTTACTTTCAATCATAATCTTAATATAAACTCTTAAGTATTGGGACATAATTACCTTCCATCATCATCATCAAGCCTTGCACAATCCAAACATGAGTATATCAGAATACAGGCTCCTCTGATTTTGCAATACTAATATTCTAATACACCAGAACTGCATGTTATGAATGTCATGAAAATGCAGTTAAGTAGCATAGTGCACATCTCTTTTAAAATCCACTCCTACATAAAAGCATTAAAATATCACCAACCAGATGAAATGTCTTTTATGCATAATGTTAATATCACAATTTACCTTTACATTTATCCCCTTTGAAACTCTAATTTGAATTGTATAGTATAGAAATTATCAACAGAATTATTGAGAAATTGGGAATGAAATTGAGAGCAAACTCTTAATCTTATTCCAATTACCATTATCCTTAACCCTTTTCTGCAAATTCAGTTTATGTGTATAGAAGCTCACCAAATCAATGAATAGAAACTCACCGATCAATGAATAGAAGAAAACAAAGATAGAAAATAACACTCAAAACAACAAATTCAGTTTATAGAACTCACCGATTTTGCGATGGAGGAGGATTCGTGGTGGTGAGTGGTTGTCGATGGAGGAGGATTCGCCGGTGGTGAGTGGTTGTGCGATGGAGGAGGATTCGCCGGTGGTGAGGGGTTGAATCTGTGATTCGCGATTTGGGTTCAAAGTTGAATTTGATTCGTGATTTCAATTTGGTGAGTGAAATTCTTTTTGAGACGGTAAACCGGTTCTAAACCAATTAAGTGAAATGCTAAACCGGTTATAAACCAATTATGTTTTATGGGTTGGTTTGGTTTTTTCATAAAATTGATTGGGCTTTTAAAAAATGGAAATGGTTTGGTTAGTAATTTGGGTATGGTTAACCTTATTATTTGCACACCCCTGAGATTCACTATGCAGATTAACATAGTTTATGTTGTTTTGCTTAGTAAACTGCTGTTTTTTCTATGGTCCTATAAGCATTGTTCTGTTACTTGGCAGCGATCCTGCTCAGCGCCCATCTTTCGGTAACATAATTGACTCACTAAAGAAGCTGCTGAAGTCTCCAGCAGAGGTGATAAAGATGGGTGATACGCACAAGCCATAATTGGTTTTCTTGTTACTGAAATTCGTTGCTCTTATATGAAAAGGTTGGTGGTCATATATTATATGAATGACTGAACCTTGGTTGTTTGCAACTGTATATTGTAAATTAAAGGCTCAAATAAGTGCAGCCTGTATCTTATTATGGGGTTCCCAAGCGTCTGAACATGCCTATAAATAAGCTCCTGAATTCAAGCTCTTTTATCAGTTTATCGATAGCTTGAAGTCTAAAATATTGGAGGGTGTATATATGTTTCTGTAACAGCTTCCTTAAATAATGTTTTATCACATTGCAAATTGCTATGTGATCTTTTGGATTTTGGAAAGTGCTGCTCAAAGTTTTTTTTTTTTTTTGAAAGTGATATTCCAAAAGTAAAATAATAGCCCTTTTGGAATATTTCTATAAAGTTTTGGCGTGGATTTATCCCACAGAAGTCAAAAGTAATTTGTTCAATTAAAACTTTCATTTATGTTTTGTTCAATTGTATTGATAGATGCTGTGTCAAAATAGGGATACCAAAATAAAAAGACGCTGGTCAAGCTCAAGACGGGCAAAACTCAGAATTGAGATGTTCCCGTGTCTGAACTATAATGAAGAATTTGTTGATTGTAATGCAGGTTTTAGTTTTAGTTTTGTTTTGTAACTTGTTTCACAAGCTATTATGGTATAGTTAATGTGTTTGTTTAGTTAGTTAGAGTTAGAGTTAGAGGCATGATGGCGCAAGCTGTCAAACTTGGCCGTAGGTGCAGACCTTGTCAATCTGATAGGTGCAGATTGAGCCTATGTGTTTGTAACGACAATGTAGACATTCAAAACCAAAACTTGCACAGCATCACTCCTCATTTAACAGCAAATTAATTCCACCTTAAAGACAATGTAGACACCTTTAAATTATCTGCAGCTAACCATTTTGTTGTGTTTATAAAACTCTTGTTGCTTTGCTACTTCAATATTAAAAAATTATACAAATGGAATTCAACTCTAAATTAGTCGAGCCGAATACCGGATTTCTAATAAATAAAAACAAATTTTTAGAAATGGATTGCATGGTGGGAGCCTAAGAGTAATTTTCTACAATTTATATATGCTTAGCTAAGTGTGTGCGCCTATTAAAGGCTATATACATGCCACCTTTAATTTGTATCAATAAAGTTGAAAGAAATGGTGTGTTGGTGTTTATGCGGTCTCTGCTACTTTGTATCTATGTCATTTTATGTTTAAAATATGTTCTACTGATATGAAAGGTTTACTTTAAAATTCTTGATAGACACCAAATTTTATTTAGTTACTACAAGAGAGTTACTGTGAAATGAAGTTAGTGGTGAGTATTGATTAGTAGTAAATTAGCACTAATTGCATAAGGTCTTAAATACAAAATTCATTATTTATGTTAGTACGAAAAAACACAAACCTAGTTAGTTACTATAATTTCTTTCAAAGACATATCAGTAGTGCCAAGCTTTAAGTGTAAGTCCAACAATAGTGTTATAAGTTACAGTCCCAAAGAGAGAGGGGTTTGACCAAAACAAGAAAGATTCTTGTGATGAAAGAGGGTTTTTCTTTGTGTCTGATGAGAGTTAAAATAAGAAAGAGTGGTACCCAGAGGAAGCACATCATTATTGACTTTCTGTGATAAAGATAGCTGAACTCGTGTGTGACATCCACATCGTAATACTAATAGTTATTTAAATTTTTAATAATATCATCTTTCTTTTTGACATATTATAGTAATATACACATACCTAACTAATAATAACTAGTATTCAGACCCGTGCCAAGCACCGGTAAAAATACGTTTGCAGATTTATTGACTTATAAATAATATATTTTATTTTAAACTAAAAAATTAAAATTTTAATTGCTAATGAAAAATAATTAATGACAACAATATAAATATTTACAATCTTATATTAAAATGACACTATGTCATAAAAATTAACTATAAGATTTAGTTAAATAAATTTTAAAGAAAGTGTAAATATTATTTGATCAATACATGTAATTGTGCTCTTGCAATTTAATTAAGACAAAAACTTATGTACGATGTCATGGATTTTCTTAGTAAAGATTCATATAGTTTGCATTTTTTTAGTTTATCAAATTAAAAATGTATCATAGTTGTTGTTTCTATTAATCTCCACTAAAGGAAATATAAAGTTGATGGAAACTCACTACAGAATATATAGAAGAGGATTTGGGGTTTCGTAAAAAGGGTCCGAAGTGGGTATGAATTTCGAAAAAAGGTATGTGTATCAATATATGAGTAAATATATAGACTACAATCAATTACCTCGAGGGAATTAGTCTCTGCAAATTGCGCGTGAAGGTTACCAATGGTTTACCAAAAAAAATTATAGACTACAATATAAATAACAAAAAAAATAATCAATTCTCCTATTAATATTTAAACATAAATATAGGTTCCCGTTGAAATTAAAAAAATAGTCTCCAAATTTTATATAGATTCCGTAAAAACTAAAAAAAAAAAAAAGAAGATAATATTATTAATAAATGATAATATTATTAATAATTGACGATAAATGTTGTTCAATATAATATAGGGAATGAGTTAGAGAGTCTACCTTCTAGTAACTATTTTCCATTCAATGTCTACATAAAGAATGTGCAATTCCAATTACAAAATTATCGCTCTATAACATTGATTTTGTGACACTAAATGAGACATGCCACAAAGTGATTTTTGAGATTAATTATAAGTCCTCTATATTAGTTTCTTTTACAATTACATCCAATAGTTAGAGAGAGGGAAAAACAAAGAGAATAGTAAAAGATAGAGATAAGGGAAAAAATAAAATTCAGATCAGATGAATTTATCTTCTTGTAATCCTTCTTTAACTATATCATTGACAACTTGACATTGTAACGAATGCACTTTAAAAATATTCCTAGAATTGGAAAAATTATCTCTGCACCAACAAATAGAGCAAAACTAAAATATCCCACAAAATTAAAACACAAAAGCTAAAATGAATAAAAATAATTTCATTAAGAGAAATACATATTACCAAAACGCAAGTCCCACATAGCGAGCCATGAATAGATCAAAATCTACAACTCCATAAGCAAACCATAATATATAAAATTATCATAATTATAATATAAAAAAAATGAAAAAAATAAATTAAATCATTAAATCAAATTGAGGAAAAAAGTGTTAGAAACTGGAATTGAGATTTTCGTTTACGTCTGCACTATGATTTTGATTTCCATCCATATATCGTTTATATAGATATAGAATTGTGATTTGGGTGTAGCACAAGCTTGTAAATTTAATTTGCATAATTTTAGGGATTGGTTTGACCAAAAAAAATTCCAAAAATATGTTGATTGATTTTTATTTAATGTGTGATACAAAAAGTATTCACATTTACCATATCATTTGAATTTGAATCAAGATACATAGATACACTTTGTTCAAATAAACTAATTTAGGTAATTAAATTAAGGCTTCTTTGAGCAAAAATTAAAACTTCTAACGTGAGCCAATATATATATTTTTTTTTTTGAATATTAACACATAAATTTAAAGTAATAAATTGCTAAAAAAAGTTTTATTAAAAATGAAAGTAATTTAAGAATATGGAATATTCTTAGAAGAAATAAAATATATAGAAAGTATATTTCATAATTTCAATTTTTTTATATATATCACGTTTTTAAATAATGAACAATTGATTTTCTATGAAATCCTTTTGCTATTTATCATTTAAATTGCATGAATTTTTTTGTCATATTATCATTTATGTGTGAAATTTTCTTGCAATAAAAACTTGTGAAAGTCAACTCACATTTTTTCCTGATTTTTTATTTTTTATTTCTCTTTGTGAAAGTAGCAATACATGCCTTATATATAATGTACAAACAAAGAATATCAACACATAAAAATAGTGAGAAATGAATGCCAAAAATAATTTGAAATATTCATTTAGTTCATTTATTGCTAAAACTATATGGGAGAAGAATGAATGTGAGAATGCCACGTGTACATTGGTCTTTGAAAAATGACTCTCAAATAATATTATTATAGATATAGATAATATCTACTTTTTAACCAACAATATATTATAAAGTCTATAATTCTCCCAATTAAATTTCTTCTACAAAAATAGAACAGTATATTTCGGATAAACCAACACAATTAATTCAGTTGATAAATAGTTGATTTATAAAAGATAAAGTCCTACTCCATACAAAACTCGTTAACGAGTAATATATAGTAAATATCACTGTCATACATCACAATTCTTAAAGGGGAATGTTAACATGTGCCCTTAAGGGCATATGTTAAGAATACAAATATGGTAAAAATTTATTGCATTTTATATATTCATCAACTACTTGAACATTAAATGTCTTGTATCATTAAATGTATAATTTCTACTTTTAGGTAGCTTATCATGTGCCCTTAGGGCACATGTTAACCTGACTCATTCTTAAAATCTACCGACTCTAATGAACTCAAATGAATTCGGACTTAAGTAACTTAAACTTTTTTCTATTTTTACAATTAAACTTTTTTATCCTAAAAAATATTTTTCCCATAAAAGATAAGCCTTAAAATAAATGAAAAGAAAAGCATGGCGGCTGCCGTCTGAGGTCAAGTTGAACTTAAATTATTACAAAGTCTATAATAAACTTTTGAATTCCGATAACACCACACACACACTTCTACTTCTTCTTCTTCTTCTTCCGCCACAAAAACCTAAAACCCTCGCCGGAGCTAATTTCTCCGATACAAAAAAATGGACCCGAAGGAGAAACAAGCGATGTACCGCGATATCGGTTTACAAGTCGTAATGATCCTTGCACTAGTCTTAATCTTCCTAAGCATGCACGGAATTCCACAAAAAATTCTCGCAAAACTCCGAATCCGAAACCGAACCGGAATCAAAGCAAAGCGTCACTTCGTTCGTGGCGCACAGCTTCTAACACAAGCTAGATCTTCCAAAAACAAATCCAGATCCGCAATCAATAACCTCGCAACCGAAGCTTTAGCCGAAGCAGAAAAAGCGATCGAACTCGATCCTAAAGATGCTGCTTCTTATCTTCTCAAAGCTATGATTCTCGATCTTCAAGGTTTTCGAACTTCTGCTCTTGAATCGCTTGATGCAGCTTTATCTCCTCTCACTGCTAGTTCTCTTGCGAAAGATGAACGTGGTGATGCGTTGTATAAGAGAGCTGAGTTGAAACTCGCGACGAGTGAACGCGGACGAGTTGACTCGGCTTTAGCTGATTTGACTGAGTCGGTTATTTTGAGTCCTAAAAACGCGAAAGCTTGGTGTGCTTTGGGAGAGTGTTATGAAGGAAAGAAGATGGATGAAGAAGCGAAGAAAGCTTACAAGGAAGCTCATGAGTTGGCGCCAGAATTTTCTGTGCCGGTTGAAGCACTTAACAGGTTGGGTTCATAATCGATTTTTGTACTATCAGCTTATTTTCAGATTATTATATCATCATCGATAATTGGATGTTTAATTGCAGTAATTAATTAATAGTGTTGTTATTAGTATGTTAAAAAAACCTGAAAGTGGACATTAATAAATGATTCTGGCTTATGATAGTAAATCAGTTAATAAATGATTCTGGCTTATAATAGCTAATGAATCTTTGAGTTTGACGTATCTTTTCATTGTTTCAAAAGAATCAAAATCAACTTAAAAGAAAAAGTGATAACATTAGTACTAGTAGTACTTTGAAGTTAAGTTGCTTACATACTGCAACTGATTAATCATTAGAGAAAGAGAAGTGTTGTCAAAGAATTGTGAGGTTCCAAGTTTGAATGCCGATGAAAGTGTCCGACTTAACAATATCGATTTTTGCTATTAGAGTTAGAATTTGGGGACGAGATGTTTTAATCGCGAGAATTAGAGTTTGATTTTCGGATGAAACAATTTTTTTATGCCACGATTATTTAAACTAGGAAAATGCTAAGCAGTGCCCCAAACACTCTTTAAGCACCTGAATTAGTAAGTTTTGTGAATTTTTATGGAAATGTGTGAAGTTAACGCATTGAAAATTGAAATGTTTTACTTTTTGAATAAATTATTTCCTTAAATAGAATACTTAAAGAGTGTCCCGAAAGCACTGTTTAGCAAGACCCTTTAAACTATTTTTGTATGCCACGATCATAGTTTTAACGGGAGATTATTCAAAAGGTGAGAGTGGACCACGTGAACTCCGTTAGTAATATCCTGTTTGGTTTCATACTACAATTTAATGCAATAATAGACTAATAATAGTGTTGAGGGTCCGTGAACACTTTTGCTAGGTTAAGAAGTGATTATTCAAAGGTGTTTGGGTGTGCTTTAGCATTTTCATGCGCTTAATCTGATATTACTGAATGTTTGATCATCTAAAAATGTTGGGACCAATGTTGTTGATGTTGAAAATTTGGTCCCGAGTCTAAATTTTACTATTTATTTTAAAAAAACTAGTATTAACAACGCATTCTCCACCATACACATTTTAACATTGATTGAAAACTTATATGGGTGCACCAAATAATACAGGTCGCATATAATATGGTGGGACACATGAATTCTAAAGTGTGTTGAAAATGTTTGTTATAACTCTCTTATTTTAAGATAAATCTTCTCCACTACATGCGTAGAATTTCACACTTTTGTTTCTTATTACTCTTTTTCCACGTCCGTCCAATTTTGCACAGAAAACTCTTCCTAGAAACGAAGCCACATGGGATGTTGGTACTTGATTATGCTTCTATCAATATCTCCCTTAATTATTTTCTTCTGAATGACAAAAGTTAGATATTAATTTTTTTAATTGAAATTTTCTTTTTTAGAATAGATTGAAACTTACTTTAGTCATTGAAAAATTGAAAAATAAAAGGAGCTTTGACCATGACTATTGAAGGACATTTCATGCATTACAATTTGGTTCCACTAGAAAGTATTTTGTTTACTCATTTGATGTAGAGCCAATTTTTTTTCAACAACAATGGGGTTCATGCCACCAATTGTCTCTGGTACTAACTTTGTCTGTTGGGTTTGATTCAGCAACGGAACAAAAGATAAAGAGCAGTCTTAAACTTTCTATTATGGGAAGAATGTCTGTTGGAGAGGTGTTTCATTAGCTGTGGCACCACATGTTATTTCAGTGTGTATGGCTTTGGCAAGGTGGAAGGAGCAAATGAGGTGGTGCTCAGTGAAGGCTCAAGTAGTAGATCAGTAACATCAAAGCTGTTCTGAAATGAAAAATAAATAAATTTATGTACCCTATTATTGTTTCTACTCAGTGCTAATCAATGTATACATCACTATAAGACATGTGAAATTGAGTACTTTCTTTGTTGAATGAAAATTTTCCCTTTGAACTATTTCTAGTTTTTAACAATATGGTACTATATTCTCAAGGACCATACAAAATGCACCTTCTTGCAAATGCAGCATAATGAGATTTAAATAAAGGGCAGTATCGCTCATCAGAGACAAAGTGCTGATACCGCGTAAAAAATGTTACTCACTTTTACACGTGTAATCAACTAATTGTACTATCAATCCAGCACCTGTGATACAGTCATACAACAACAACAACAACCAAAAGTAATGCAGTTAATGAAATGTCCTTTATCAATCCAGCACCTGTGAGTCATTGATTGGTTCAACGTTCAAACTAACATCATCGTATCTCAATGCCATTTTTAGCACGATTTTGTGAAGCTATAAATATAAGCTCCTCTTTAAACGCACGGCAGCGTCGAGTCCACCGCCATAACAAACATGCTATGAATCATCTTCTGTATAAAGTATATCTTCGCTTTATACCAGAAGCATAAACCTGTATCCTTAAAGGCCCGGAAATGTCATTATAACTCTCCATCATTTAGGTACTTTAGTGTAGGCAAAACTTTGACGATAAATGAAGTGAAGTTCTCATCTGCAACTGCATTTCCTGTAATGTTCAAATCTGTCAAGTTCAAGCTTTCAAAGATCAAGAAAGCTTCCCAAAACTTTGTGGCACTGTAACCACTGCAAAGGATTTCAAAACGGTCCCAAGCAAATACTTCAGTATGTGCTAAAGGAGAAGAACATAGGTATCTTCTTGTGTCAATTGAGTGAGAGCCTAGCTCATTGTAAGAGATATTCAACACTCTAAGTGACTTGAGCGATCTTAGAGGCCCCAAAGCAGTAAAACTACCAAGTTTATTATGACTCAGATTTAAGCAAGATAGAAGTTGCATGGCCTCCAACCCTGTCAAAAGATTCAGTGTGAGACCATATTTCAACTTTTAGATACAATGTCAGAAGCAAATATTGCTGAAAGTGATTAGCCAAGAGCATATGATCGAAATGATGAAAGTAAATTTATTAATTTTTCATTCAACCATCAAGTATTCTCATTAAAAGTTGGGTAGGATTAGCAAGAAGTGGATAGCTTGAGCAAACAGCAGGAAAATCTGGATTAGAAAAAAGTGAAAGTTTTAAAATAGAAGGGTGTGATTTCATGCAGTCTAGTTAAAGCCAAAAATTTGGGGTTCAGGAAAGTAGGTACAGGATCAGGCACGGTTGCATATTTGAGCACATGTTGCTGACCACACTCGGTAACAATAAGGCTAAATTATAGTGGTCGTTGAGTGGAGGGAAAAGGCAAGTTATCGCAAAATTATAAATTATGGAAATTCTACCTTCAATTGATCGAAGTTCATTGTGGCTAAGGTCTAGCATTTGTACCCACAGTAAATTCTTGATGGACCCAATCCGTGACAACGATAGATTTTGTAATCGTAGACAGACATAACCAGTATTTGTTTCTGTTGCATCTTTATAGTAGTGGCAATGTGGTAGTAAAGACTCTTCAGAGGAAGTTATCTGCAGAATCCTCAAAACATGAACAAATAAAATTGATTAATGGAAGGAATAGAAAATTTGCAATACTAAAAGCTAGTTGTAAATATAAAAATACACCAGCCGTGCTTCATAAAAGCTTCCAAATTCAAGCGCACTTTCATTTTCATAGAAATAATAGTTGACTGAAAAAAGCAAGTAAAAATACATTCAATCTGAGAATTCAAGCATGTTGGTTCTAAAGTATTTCCATATCCACTTTTTCCCATCCACGAGGCATACATGTACGAGGCACAGATTTTCCCATCCATCATTCAGACAGCCCATTATATAATTGTGCGGGGAGCATAAATCACAGGCCCAGTCACAGCCCATTGTCTTAAAAATATTTTCTATCATTTGAGTTATGGTATAAAAATTTTGTGCTTCTCTCAGCATAAATTTTTCTTTTAACTACTGAGCAGCCTCATGAACATTCTACAATTTGACTTGTTCTATTCCTAATCTTATTCTTCATTTAGTCTAACATTCCAACTCGTTAACAAAATTTTCTCTTCCTTTTATGCATTCCCTCCCTATGTATTTATATACTCTCTCTGTATATTCTTGTGCTAAATCTCCTTAGTCGTCGATGATTCTTATGTGTTGATACTTTACATTTTTTTAAGGCATATTGAATGATGTGGAGTTTACTTGACACATTTTGAAATGAACATATTGAATCATGTGGAGTTTACGCATCACGCAAATGAGTCCTTAAGGACAATGTGATGCCTTAGACAGTTGGACTAACATCACTTTTTATTTTATTGATATTTCCGGATATTTTTGAGTTCATTCATGTCTGCAAATAACTTAAGCTCCATATGACTAGATGGAAATTTTAATAAATTAACAAACATCAAAATGTGAATGAATAAATTTGATTGATCATGGAAGCAATAGAAATTTTGCAATACTATTAGGCTAGTTGTAAATATAAAAATACACCAGCGCTGCTTCATAAAAGCTTTCAAATTCAAGTACACATTTATAGAAAATATAGTTGACCAAAAAAAAGCAAGTAGAAAATTGCATTCAATCTGAGAATTCAAGCATGGAGTTGGTTCTAAAGAATATTCGTTTCCACGTTTTTTCTCATATCCGGGTGAGAATGCAGAAATCCTTGGGGGGTTTTTCTCCGAAAATTCATTAAGAATAAACACACTAAAAGATATTCAATAATTAAGGAGAGTAAATTTTACCTGCTGAAGTAATACCAGACTATGCTCATCCTTGTAGTATAGAGAATGTGTTGGATCCAACTTCATCAGTTCAGTGTATAGTTTAAGAACTTCGTCGGTGTGATTTTTTCTTTTATCATGTTGAGGTGATAACAAATTAAGAGCAGTCAAAAGTCTTGCAAGTGTAAGCTTTCCAATTTTACTACAAAAATCAAACAAAGAACAATATCAAATTAAAATATAACCAGAAAATATGGGAAAAGAACTTACTAGGTAGCATTTCAAACCATAAAGCCATACATTTAACGGATCCACCTTACCAGTCTGACAACAAATCCTGATAATTTGTTATTTCTTCATCAATTGCCTCCCTGCACCAATTGGAAGTTGTTGGAATGTGGTGATCAGTAGATGCAACGGAATTTGATTCTTCAAAATGATTAATTTTTTGGAAATCACTATCCTTCCATGAAGTCAACTTTCGATATTGCCCTTCAACAGGTTGTGTATGAGCAATCTGTACACACAATTCAAAAGCGATTTGGGAAGGGTCCCCATAATGATATCCATTTGAAGATACAATACCCGTAGAATGTCCAATGGTGATCTCTATAGAGTAGGTTTTCGATAGTTGGAGCTCCATATCTCCAAGTTTTAGGTACACAACCCAAACTTGAGCAGTACTCGAGTTGTTTGCTGAAAGTGGTTTCCATACAAGATCCTCTTTCAAGATTTCAGATTTAGCGGCCACTGTAGACGAGTTGATGCCTTCAACAGCTTGATTAAAATATAGAATGATGGGAAGTGTTGTAGTGTCTGATAGTGTACTATTCAACAGAGACAAACCATGAAGACATTTGTTTCCATTTCCATTCAGTGTTATAGTAGATCCATGAGATGGCCAAGATGAAACGAGTAGAGGAGCATCATTTTTCACAGTTTGATCAATAAGCCAAAGATGATAAAACCAACCACTCTGATCATCTGGGTCAGTAAAAATAGCATTGCGGACATGTTCGTACTCCTCTTGCAAAACTTTTTCTTTGTGTGAAAATCCTTCAGCCTTTCTTTTAAGTAAATTAGACAAAATTGCACTGAAAATTTTCAATGGAACAGAATATGTATTAATATAATTAGTTAATCTTCTGAGTGTAGGCATGCACAAATGCAATCAACCGCAGTTTTTGGTCATAATTTATAGCGCATAAATACCAGCACATATCCAAGGGTTGCTTGAAAAACCTTTTAAAAAATGTAAAGTTGATAGATGGTAATGTTTATTTCTAGAACAAGCATAAGTGGACAAATCAATCTTGTGTAAGCCAATATGTAAGCAAGACACGTGATAAAAAAAATGCATCATACAATATCATTCTTAACCTTGCAATTTAATGCTTCCCCATAGACAAGCAAAACAGTTAGCGACAAACGAATGCGACTGTCTGTGCAGTTCTGATAATTAAACGAGCGCAACAGCGTAGAAAAAACACACACGATGCATTCAACCATCACCACGATGACCCTTTGAAAGAGTAAAGTTTTTAGCATACCTCCTATTATGCCACGCAGAGTAATTACTAAAATTTTCCCCTATCACTTCCTCCGTGTATTTCAACTCATCCTCATCCGATCTTTTCATTAGATCGGTAACAAACCTGAAAGTGATATCAAAACAAAAAGTGTCACCAACCTCAAATTGCAAATTCTTTTTCTTTCTATCAAAAAGGCAAAATATTTAACCTCCGGTAATTCCAAGCATGAAAATTCCGCGGATCAGCCTTCTGAAAACCATTCAGAAGCCGCATTTCGTGATCTATGGATGAATGCCCCTTGCTGAGCACCCATTTTCTATGATGCCAAGCACCATAGGACTTAAAATTCTTCCTCAACGCGTTCTCAACCTAAACAATACCAAATCAATCGAAAATAACTGACCATGATTCCACATTTTGTAATCAAGTAGAATAGTCTTCTACTTCCAGAAAAAATAAATCTACATCTAAATTATTCAATTCAATTACTTGAAAGTAAACAAAAATTCTCACCAGTTTAAGCTCCTGATCGTAGAGAGATGGAATGGAATCCGAATCGGATTGAGAGAGATTGTGTTGAACAGCGAGTTTTCTGTAATTCCAAGCTGTATAACATTCTGGATTATTTTCTAGAAGCTTCGCGCTCAAATCTAAAGCTTCTTTGCTATATCTGTAATCAGATTTATCCAAATTGAATCAAAATGAAGAACGAAAAAAAAAAAACTAAGCGAAAGAGAAGAGAGAAAGAAAGAAAGAACGTACATGCGATTTTGGTGATTGGCGAGGAACTGAGATTGAAGTAAACGAAGCTTTTCAGCTTTTGCTGATAAAACTGATTCGTCTTCTTCTTTCAACGGTTTGCGAGGTCTACCGTGCATTTTGGTTTCAGGTAAGGGTTTTTGTGTGATTCACTTGGATTTCAAGTGTGAATTTGAAATAGTGAGACGAAATTGCGGTGGAAAATTGGTGAGGTGAAGTAGGTGAGGGAAGAGGCGGTGTAGAGACGACGGCGGTGGTGGTTGCGGCGGAGGAGTGAAACAGAGAGAACTGTATGGAAAACGGTTAACGATGTGGAGAAAGAAAAGTGATTCCAAGTAAATTCTTTCTCTCTTACGATGTGTTTGGCAAAGGTGGATTAGGGGAGAGATAAGGTGATTTTTTAATTTTTTTTAAGTACTTCAAAGTTTGAGATAATAATAATCATTCTGATGGTCGTGAGGTTAGCTTAGTTGGGAGTTCGGATTCAAATTTGGAACACTCCACTTATTTTTTAGTCGCTACTTGACAAAAAAAATTAATCATTCCAAAATCATTGTTCTATAGTGACTACCATGGATTTGTATCAAGTATGCACCAATTAAATCTATTTGAAGTAAAGTATTATTTTTTATTTAGTATGATTAAAATGTTAAAATTTAAATAGAGATGTGTTATTTGACAATTTATGAGACAATTGAAATATAGAAGTGATGTGAGTTGTCCCTAAGTTGTACAAAAATGGTTGTCAAAATATAATTTTTCGTTAAAATAATAGTGAAAGTGATTATTTTATTTTTTTTGATAAAGAAAGTGATTATTTTTAATAGTCATTCATTTGAATTCTATTTTCAACGGGTATAAAATTTTCAACGTAATTTTGTCTTTTAAAAGGTTATCAAGATGAAGAAGCAATTTCTAAAAGACGAAATTATGTTAAAAATCTTATACCCGTTGTAGATGGAACTCAAATGAGTGATAATTGAAAGTTTACATATTGTTGTAATTTGCACATTCAGTTTTCAATTTTGAATTAATTGAAATTAAGTTAAGTATCACATTTTTAAGGTGAACACTCTGGTACACATATTGTATGAATATGTACCGGTACACGGTTTAGGTGAATGATTGTGATTGATCCATACATAGTATTTAATATTAAAAAAATCAATAAATACTATTTGTAAACCAATCGGAATCATCCACCTCAACAAATATACCGGTACATATCCACATAATATGTGTACCGAAGAATTCACCTTCTAGTAATCTAACCGATTTTATTTTTTGGTACAAAATAATGTAACCCAAACCAAACTTACATGATTATTAGGAGTATATCCCAAAATTAAGGGGGGTGTATTGGATTGAGATTTCAATGGATTTTAAAAGACTTTTTTATGTTAAAAAATTTCATTGGTATTCAATCAAGACTTTTATAAAATCAAATCAAATCTTGTGGTATTCAATTAAGACAATTAAGATTTTTTTTTCAGGGCAATGAAATCCGCTATTATTCGATTAAGATTTCTCATGACTTATAAAATGTCACTTGGTATTCAAAAATCAACGGATTTTGGTAGATTCTTTCATGTAGTGGATTTCATGAGACTTTTTAGGTAAAAATACACTTGAGAGACTATTCCAACAATCTCACAAAAAACCTTGAGACTTTTTCAAACTCTCAAAAAAAAAATTTCTTTTTCAGAGTTCATCATCACTGTACCAGAATTTTTCTTCTTCTTTTCTTTCTTCACTTACTTATCAAATATGGTTTTTGCAAGTTTTATTTTTGAACAAATTCTGCAACTTTTTTTCATATTGGATTCAACACTTTTGCTATTTCTTGTGTTATTCCGGTCATTGAAGTGAATTATGCAGTTGGTTAACAATCAAAAATTACATTTTTTTTATATATACAATCGGTGATCGGTGATTCACTTGCTCCATATGCTTTCTTTTCCAACATCGTACGTAAAAGAAAAACACAAAACTTTTCATCGTATTTTTTTTTTTTGTTGTTTTGGATTCCCAAAAAAATATATTTTATTTATTTATTACTCTTATAATTTTTTTAGTAAAATTTATTGAGTATTTTGAAATTTTCCTAATATATAAAATATTATGAAATCTTGATTGTAAAAAGTCTTTTTAAAAAAATCTTTTAAAATCCATTCAAATCATGTGTTAAAAATTTTGATTGTTGGGAGTGGGGATAATATTCGTGTTATGCATGATCCTTGGTTGCGTGGGAGTGCTAATAGATGGGTGCCCTCGCCTCAACCAGCAGGTGTCTATCAGTTATCTATCAGAGATTTGTTACACGACAACTATAAAGCATGGAATATAGTTAAGGTTCGAAACTTGTTTTCAAGGGATGTAGCAGAGAAAATTATGGAAACACCACTTGTTAGCTCAGTCCGTGAGGATAAAGTGGTCTGGGATGAGGAAAGAAATGAGTGTTATTCAGTGAAATCCGGATATAAGTTAGCTATGCGTTACTTAATAGGAAGC
This sequence comes from Trifolium subterraneum, assembly GCA_951799995.1. Classification (NCBI taxonomy): domain Eukaryota; kingdom Viridiplantae; phylum Streptophyta; class Magnoliopsida; order Fabales; family Fabaceae; genus Trifolium; species Trifolium subterraneum. The sequence continues at coordinate 46,883,713 of OX637468.1, forward strand.
GACAAATATCATGTTATGGGTAATTGGAATGGTATTTGGAAAGCTCAAGCTCCGCACAAGGCACGTCATTTACTTTGGCGCTTATGTAGAGGATGTCTCCCGACTCGTTCTCGATTGTTGGAACGACGAGTGGAATGTACTCTCAATTGTCCTGTATGTGATGAGGAGATTGAGGATGAGCTTCACATATTCTTTAGGTGTGCAGTAGCCCGGGATAGTTGGAGTGCAGCTGGTCTGTCGTCTGTCTTACATAATGCTACATACTAGCAAACTAATGCTATGGATCGTATTTTCGCTATTTGCAGCAATGAAAGTAGTGATACTGTTGGTAGAGTGGCTATGTTACTCTGGTGCATTTGGCAAAATCGTAATGATAAGCTTTGGAATGATAATGTACAAATGTCACGTCAAATTGAAAGACATGCTTTTGATGCTTGGAATGATTGGTACTCAGTACATAAGTTACAGAGTAATAATGTGAGCGGGACTACAGAAGCGGATGTAGTAAGGTGGGAGAAACCATCTCTAGACTGGGTAAAATGTAACGTTGATGCTGCCTTTGTGTCTGGATCTGGAAGGACCTCGATGGGATTGTGTTTTCGCGATAATAGTGGTCACTTCATATGTGGTATGACACAATGGCAGCAAACTGTGATTTCATCTGTAGAAGGAGAAACATGAGCTTTACTTTTAGCAATGGAAGAAGCAAGACATCGATGACTGAATCGAGTTCAATTTGAAAGTGATTCAAAAGTTTTGATAGAGGTCATTCATATGAAGCGTAGAGGCAACTCTGAGTTTTTGTCAATTGTTCATGATATCCTTAATCTTATGTCATCTTTTATAAACTTTGAGGTTAAGTTTGTTATGAGGCAAACGAATTTGGTTGCTCATACTCTTGCTAGGGCGGCCAATTCTTGGGCTAGCTTCCATAGGTTTGAGAATATTCCCTTTTGTATTGAACGTTTAGTTTTTAATGAAATGCAGTAAGTTTGTTTGATTAAAAAAAAAAAAAAATCTTGATTGTAAAAAGTCTATTGAAAAAATCTTTTAAAATCTCACAAAATCAATATAATCCTACAAAGTCTTTTAAAATATTTAAGATTTTTTTTGACAAAATAGTTTTTCGAAAACTCAATCGAATACACCCCCTAAAAGTGCTAAAGTTAATTCTATGACCAATAGATTAGTAAGATGTGTATTGATCTTGTCCTAAGTTAATGTTGCTCCAATTGTTCCTTTAGTTTTCTAGCCTTCCCTCTAGTCAATGAATCTTCCACTCCTAGCCGTTGAAGTTCATTGGCCTTCATGTAGAGTTGGTCCTCATCACACGTAGATTAATCTCACTAAGATGCTCTTACAAAAGGATTTTAGTTTACATACAAAAACTATAAAATTACACTATACTTTTTTTACTGGAAAATTTAAACCATGTAATGTATACAAAATTACAAATATACAATCCTCTAATCTTTTTGGACAACATTAGAAGATTTTAACGTTCTGGTATCATTTGCCTTACAAAAAAAAAGTTCCCAACTTTAGTTTTTTTTCTTCTTCCAACTTTGTTTTCTTTTGATCGGTTAGCTAATTCATATTTTGAGACTATATAACATATTCAATATTAACACATGCATGCATCATTATCATTATATGCTAAACACATTAAGATAACCCCTAAAACTCAAGTTCCATGTTGAGGATAACCGAAGCAGATATAATAATAATAATAATAATAATAATAATAATAATAATAATAAATAAATGGTTTAAAACACCATGATCAAGTTATAAATTATTAACTTCCTTTGGTTCATATCATATTCATAGCCTATATTCTATTTTCCTGAGTGACACCCCAACAAAGAAAAACTGTTGAAAATCCTCAAGCTGCTTTTCTAATCCTAATGAATGCTGGTTGGATCTTTCTTCCATTGTAATCATTTAATTAATAATCTAATAATATTAATACCTGAAGCACAAAACCCCTCTCAATTAATAAAATCATTCTTCAAAGACCATATCCCCATTACAACGCTGTTCGTTCGTCTCCACATTCATTGTCGGCATGTCTCCGTTAGACGCAAACACCACTTCTGTAACAACATTTCCAAGACTGTCCTCTTTGGATTGCAATTCTGCTGACTTCTCATTTTCAAAAACCTTTTGGTTATTTAAAACAAAAGACACATCTCCGGCTAATGTCTCTTTCTCATGATGATTAGTTGATACTCCGTTCTCAGAATTCTTCATGGCTTCCAAAGGCAATGCTGCTTCAGATTTGATTTCCTCGCCATTAATACTTGCTAGCGATACTACCCCAGGATTGATATTTGTAATTGATACTCCATTCTCAGAAATCTCCATGGCTTCTGAAGGTAATGCTGCTTCAGATTTGATTTCCTGGAGGCGAGATTCACCATTAACACTTACTAGTGATTCTACCCCGGGGTTGATATTTGTAGTTGATACACCATTGTCAGAAATCTCCATAGCATCCAAAGGCAATGCTGCTTCAGATTTGATTTCATGGAGGCCAGATTCAGCATTAACACTTGCAAGTGATTCAACCCCAAGGTTGATATTTGTAGGTGATACACCATTCTCAGAATTCTTCATGGCTTCCGAAGGGAATGCTGCTTCAGATTTGATTTTCAGGAGGCCAGGTTCGCCAATAACACTTGCAAGTGATTCTACCCCGAGATTGATATTTGTAGTTGACACTCCATTCTCAGAAATCTTCATGGCTTCTGAAGGAAATTCTGCTTCAGATTTGATTTCCAGGAGGCCAGATGCGCCATTAACACTGACTAGTGATTCTACCCCGTGATTGATATTTGCAGTTGATACACCATTCACAGAATTCTTCACGGCTTCCGAAGGGAATGCTGCTTCAGATTTGATTTCCTGGAGGCCAGATTCACCATTAATTGATTCTACCTTGGGATTGATAGTTGTGGTCGATACACCATTCTCAGAATTCTTCATGGCTTCCGAAGTGAATGCTGCTTCAGACTTGATTTCCTGGAGGCCAGATTCACCATTAATTGATTCTACCTTGGGATTGATATTTGTGGTTGATACACCATTCTCAGAATTCTTCATGGCTTCCGAAGGGAATGCTGCTTCAGATTTGATTTCCTGGAGGCCAGATTCACCATTAACTGATTCTACCTCGGGATTGATATTTGCTCCATCGCCAGCATTGTTACGGCGCCTCTTATCTCTAGACTGTTTCCTCTTGGAACATTTCCTTTTAAAGCGTGATTTCTTAGGCTTCGGAGCTTTCAAAGCCTCATCAGCAACAGGGTCTGCTGGCCTTTTTCTGGATGGAATGACAGTCAAAGGGCCAAACTGGTTTTGAGAAGACTGAGATGCATTTGTCTGGATAGCTAATAAAGCAGTTCTTGCGGCTTTTATCTCCGCTTCCTTCTTTGTTTTTGTTGTTCCCCCAATATAGAGAATCCCTCCAATGTCTACTGTACATGAAAATAATGGTGTTCTACCAGCTGGTGCATCATCCTTTTTGCACTGATATGTTGGCATTGCATAATTCATCTTCTGAGCATATTCCTGAAGTAAATTCTTGCACAATCCAGTTTCATGCTGGAAGAAAAACACCATTAAAATTATCCGAGGCAGCAAATATACAATAACATGTAAGGCTGTAATATATTAGAATACGGAACAGAACATAGAATTCATGTATGTCTAGAGAAAATCCAATAAGGAACCTCAGATAAAATATGCAACAATTATATATTTTTTTCCTAACACTATACACAAGCAAGCAAAAATATTTAGCAAATGGACATATAAGAGTATCTCTATGAATAGAATAAATTATTTTGGTGACAGGTGGAAGCCTTAAGGGCACAAACGCAGAAAGAGGATAAGGCACAGTCTTAGGTCTTAATGAAAAGAAAAAAGAAGCAAATATCAATCACATCAACAATGCAACGTCCATCAATCCTGTTGAATATTAAGAAAACTAGAAAAGTAACCATTAGCTAATCAACATAAAGATGGTAAGCCGAGAAGATAATCACTCTTGAAAGTAGAAAAAGCAGGAACTTGTCCCGCAAAATAAAAACTTCAAATATCCCAATGAGCAGAAGCAATATGAAAAATAAATCAGTACACTCGGAACTTCCGATTACTACTGACAACCAAAATTTATAATTTGTAAACACTACTTACAACAGGTTGAGTGATGGACTGATTGACTGCACCAGATTTGGCCAACTCCATCAAAGCAACCTCTGCAGCTGACTGCTCTGCAGCTTTACGGTTAAAAAATCCAACCAAAGAATCATACCGAACATCATTCACAACCACTGTTGACTTAAAAGAAGGTTCATGGGAAGGCCCTTCCTTGATAGTTTCATACACCGGTGTGGGGAGTCCCGCTTTCTGAGCATACTCTTGCAATCGGCTCTTGAACACATAACAATTTGAAACGCCTAAGCATATAAAAAAGAAAGCAAGTAAATACGAGAGTTGAATTTTTGTGTGTAAACAAGCTGTTGACACCTAAGAGGAAACCTAAATTGACCATTTGTTGCTTCTCAGATCATCATTTTTTGTCCTAGAATGCATCTCATTTCAACAACAACCGCCAAGACTTTTTCACAAAGTCAAGTTGGATAAATTAATCAATTAAGCCACAAAACCCTGTCATGTGTACTGTCCAAGGATAAACTAATTACTTATAAATGTCTAACTGATTTAACCTATTGTTCCCACAGTCTTTCTAAATGTCTAACTATTGGTCTATGTTACGTTTATGAACAACCCTCCTTACTAGGTTTTCCCCCACAAATATCCAAACCATCTAAAACGAAACTCGACCATATTTTTTACAATGAGATCTATCTTAATTTTCTCTCTAGTTATTGCATTTATAATCCTATATTTTCTTGGGTAAGCACTCACTCGTAACCATAATATCTACAGCAATAGGTTTACTTTCTTGTTGGTTATTTACTACCCAACATTAACGGCATGTTTGGATGGAGGATTTTGGCGGGGGCGGCTTTTGTTTAACACTCAATTAAGGAAGTTATAAAATTTAAATCCAAACATATGTAAAAAATATTGAATTAGTCTCCAAAACTCAACATCCAAACATACCCTAAGTTTCAAACAACATTGCAAGTTATAAACATTTTCTTTGAAGTTTAAATGGTACTTTTCTATCACATATCATCCTAAACATATTTCACTTCATTCATTCATCCAATTCAGTAAAATTAATCAAGGATTCCAAAATCATTAAACAAAAACAGTCTCATTTTCATCTAAAACGTATAAATTAATACTATCTACATCAATCTCTTAAATTTACAATCTTTTTCATTTACTCACCAACCCAAAAGCCCAAAACAATCAAAGATCAAATTTTTATTCCAAATATAAAACTAAAACTATATACATCAAAATAAAATTCATCAGAAAATAAAATAACAACATTGGATAACGAAAATCAGCAACAACAAAAACAATTAAAAAAAAAAACCCTTTTTTCCCTCATTTGCGTTGCAAAACAAAAACCCTTAAAGAGAATAATAGTATACCTTGAAAATCTTCATTAATGGTGGACATTGGTGAGAAATTGATGGTAGTTTATGTGTGAAAATTGAATGATTTTGTGAGTGAAAATTAGTACATGCAGTTATGAAGATTATAAAGTGAGAAAAGGTGAGAAAGTTATGAGAATGAAGAAGAAAATATTGTGTGTGGTACGGTGAGGCTTAGTGTCGGAATCTGCGCCGTTCTGATTCTACTAAAAGTGATTCAGACGCGTTTTTTATGAGTGAGAGAGTGAGTGGACATATAGAAAGAAAAAGAATATAGAATATGATTTTATATAGGAATATTTTTTTTATTTTTGAAGAAGAATTTTTTATTTTTTACGAGATAAATTAGATCGAATCGGAGTTTACTATAATCAGAGTAGATCTTAGATTCGTTGGACTCGCGTTATTATGGAGTATGCGTCAATTTCTTACTAACTTGGTCAACATTCATTTTTTATATTTTTTGTGTTCACAGTGGACATTGGACTTGTTGAACTCACGTTATTATGGGTATGCGTCAATTTCTTACCAACTTTTTTTTTTTTACGATAATTTCTTACCAACTTGATCGATGTTCATTTTATATATTTTTTGGGTTCAAAGTGGACATTAGACTAGTTGAACTCGCATTATTATGGGGTATGTGCCAATTTCACACTAACCCAATCAATGTTTGTTTTGATGTTTGTTGCGTTTAGAGTGGACATTAGACTCGTTCACTCATGTTATTGGTCAACAGTCCCTTTTGTCCCTCTCACTTTTCCTTTAACCCTTATGAAAATATTTTGAATGAAACATCGTTCACAAATTAAAATGTGAACTTTTTAATTATTCGCACATGAAATTATTTTTAATAAAGCACCGTATAAGTAAGTGTGTGATTGAATAAAGAAAAATAAGTTTCAACTTATAAAATTATAGGGTGCGTGTTATTGATCGATACTATGTCACCGTCACTCAGGTGGCCAATCAAAATTTTTACAGAAAGGTAGTTCAGTGTAATTTAACTGGTTAACCTTATAAAAAACCAAATTTTGAAAGGAAAAAAAATATAGTTTGTTACTTAAGTTGCAAATTCAGTTCACACCTTAATTAATGGACCTTATAAAAATTAAATCGTTTTGTCCCCTCCATCCAAATAGCGAGCATACTATTTTGAGAATTCTACAAAGCACGTGAGAAAATACGGAGGGTCGAAAAGAAATTGCCGTTCTTAAATGCTCCCTTTCTTCATTCGGACAGCCCATCACATACTCTTCCCACCCCAAGTTTCTTTTCTCTCCCTAAAACATGCAAAAAACTTCAGTAAATAGAACTCGAAGTTTTTTTAGTGTAAATTTTTTACATAAAAAACTCCGATAAATAGAACCGAAATTTTTTGTGTATTTTGGAGGTAGAAAAGAAACGTGGGGTGGAAAGAGAAACTTTCTTGTGTGTGGAGCATAAATCACAGCCCATTATACTCACAGGCCCAGTTACAGCCTGTTATAATTTTGCGACTTGAATATTTTTTCGACTATGATTCATAATTTTTATAAAAGTTTATACTTTTTTTACAAATCTCTAAAGTTTTTTTTTTTTGACAAGAAATCTCTAAAGATTAAAGAATATTATCTTCAAATTATGTATATCAAATTTTTTTTTTTAACCAATCAAACAAATGTCTCAATTTGTCCTTGCCAAAAAAAAAAAAAAGAGTCTCAATTTGACCTGCGGATTCGGCATGCGACTTTTTATTCCAGCCATGAAGCAAAGATGTTGGGAATTTTATGTGCATCTCATATTGCTAAGTGAGTTAGTGAGAAACAGAGGAAATTATTAGAAATTTTTAATTTTTTTTCCTTCAAAAAAACGCAATTAAAAATAAAAAATCATTTCATTAATCACTAAAGTAATAATAATAATAATATAAGATGACACACAATGTTGAATAACGTCGTTACCAATAAATGAGAAGATAAAATGGGTTAGCGGCACACTTGTTGTTCGTTTGCCTTTAATTAATATATAATTACCCTATATTTATTAATAACATAGTATATAATTACTATTTTATCATTTGGGATATTCCACCATTTTTAAATAAAAACTCAGATGAGAAATTGGTCTAAATAGCTTATTTTAAAGTCATTTTAAATATTTTATCATATTGTTATAATTTTTTTATGATCGAATTTCCAAAAAAAATCTCTAAATTAATAAGAAGCTATTTTAAATAGTTTTCATAATTTTTTTTTTGAAATATATCTTTAAAATTATGTTTTTTATTAATTTAAAATGTAATTTCGACGTTTTAGTGCGACGTTGTTTGATATCTCGTCTTGGTGCGGTGTTTGTTTGTTTTCCCATATTGTTGCGGTGTTCGTTTGCTTGAATCGGCAGCTCAACTTCAGTCAACTACTGATTTACACATTGATTAAGTTCATCAACGATGTAGATCCAGAGACATGTATTCCAGTTACTTTAATTTTATCACATTATTTGTAGGCATGAGTATGTCATTTTATGATGTTAATTTGGATGTTGTGAGCTTGTTCGTAGTTTCATCCTTTTCATTTTTAGCGATATTGAATTTGTACTTGAATCTGATGTAATCTACCGATTTGAATGAATAAATATATTTTATTTTAGTAAAAAATACAAATGAGTTCGGAACAAATTTTACTATTTTTAATGAAATTTTCATATTACGGTAAAAATCACTTTTTAAAAATCTATAACAAACATGTGCCGCCAAATTTTAGGGGGGTGTATTGGATTGGGATTTTGAAAGACTATTTTTTTGAACAATTTGAAAGACTATTTTGATAAAAAAAGTCTTGAAGATTTTAAAAGATTTTGTAGGATTATATTGATTTCGCAGGATTTTAAAAGATTTGTTTGAAAAAACTTTTTACAATCGGAATTCTTAAATCTTAACACATGATTTCAAGGGATTTCAAACTCAGATTTTTAAGATTTTAAAGTAGTTTATGGAATTTTACGATTTCAAAAAATATGGTAATAACACTGAATGCTTCACTTATGCTAGCAATAAACTATCAAACCCAAGTTTTGACATAAAAATATGAATCAATCATAGATTCATAATACAGAAAATAAAGAAAAACAATGAATCATTTAAAAAAAAAAAAAAGGTAAATCGATCACGCCTTACAACAACAGCAATATAAAAAAATTGTAAGAAATAACAATTTGAAGAAATGGAAAGAAAAAAAAAATGAATCAATCATAGATTCATAATACAGAAAAAGAAATTAAACAATGAATTATTATTATTTTTTAAAAAAAAAAAAAAAGTAAATCGATCCTGTCTTACAGCAATATGCATTCTTTAATTTTTTTTGTTTGGTTTTTTGTGATATGAAATTGAGATGGAAGAGATATATGACAATGATAAACAACCACCGTAAATATGAATCAATCTTTTATTATAAAAAAAAAAGTCATGAATCAATCTAAAAAAAAGTGAAACCGATTACCAGATATGAATACCTTATGCAATATGTATGAACAATATTGAGTACACAAGTATGTATATAGATTGTAATTCAAAAGAAAATAGGTGAAATTGACTTTGAAAAGTTTGTAAAAGAGAATTTGACGGTAGTTGTTTCGTGTTTCCTTTCAGGGTTTGAGTGAAATTGTTGGATGAGTATTTTGTGTGTATTTTTAACTAAAAAGTCTATCAAAATCCATTCCAAGGAATAATCCATCAAAATTTGTAGACTTTTGAATACCAATAGACATTTTAAAAGTGGTAAGAAATCTCAATTGAATACCAACAGATTTCGTTGCCCGGAAAAATCTCGATTGTCTTAATTGAATAGCATAAGATTTAGATTTAGTTAACTTTTATAAAAGTCTTGATTGAATACCCCAAGACTTTTTTATTATAAAAAAATCTTTTAAAATCTTTTGAAATCTCAATTGAATACACCCCTCTTATCAATTCGCTTACCATCTATCATTAGGGCACCTATTAGAAATTATTATGGGAATGTTGTCAAACAATTTTTTCGTTTAGTTTTCAAAATAAGAATCAGAGCTAATGATATTGCATTAACAACATGAATAAAGTAGTTATGCTGTACTATATATTGTCAAATTTGTGCGAAGAACTGATTTGCCATCCTAAATAACCATGTTCTTAGAGGAATGGAAATTGGTAATATAGAGTTTGGCTGTGATGTGAGTAAAATTTGACCAATAATATTATTATTTGCAGGAAACAAATTTGGATTCTCTAAAATGATTCATTATAGAGAGAACCTCATTATCTGCTTAAGTCTAATCATTAGAGTTTTGGTGCGTTTCATCTGCTAAAAAAATGAAATAATTATGACAACTTCAATTGTATTGTATTTGATTTTAAAATATTTCTGAGACTAAACAAATTAAGGGTAAAAGACCGAACAAAATTGAAATTTTTGTCTTCTCCAAACTACAAGATTATTTTTTGATCGTAAACATAAATTGTCTAAAATATTAAAAAAAAACATTTTATCTATCAAACATTATACTTCATTCAGTTCTTAATATAAGAAACAACCTACTTTTTAGATTAATTAGAAAACTAATGTAGACTAAGGCTCTGTTTGGTAAAAATAGCGGTTAGCTGATAAGCTATCTTATAGCTTATAGCTGATAAGCTAATTGAAGTGTTTGATAAAATTAGCGGTTTAACTAGCTGATAATATCTATATAAATTAATATTTAAGATAAATTACATGAAAGGGCATTATCACTTTATAATAATATCTATATAAATTAATATTTAAGATATTATTAAAAAATATTTTTTATTTGAAAAAATGATTTTAAATATTTTTACCTTTTATTAAAAAAGTAAACATTACAGTAAAATATATTTAATTGTATATATAAATTATATTATTGTAAAACTTAATTGCAACCTATACAATGAATAGATAATAATAATAATATTATACTAATTTGATTCGAGATTTCACAATGCATGTGAGTTTTTTTTTTGTACATTATGTGAGTTGGATATTACTTTTTTTTAAAAAAAATTAATAGAGTAAATTAATTGGTTTGTATAGATCTGTGGGTGCAAAAATGTACTACTTTTACAAATAAAAAGTCAATTTTGTGAACAAGTCGATAAAATATACAACTCCTAAAATTAACTGGGCTAAAAAGTCAATTTTGTAAAAGTAGAGAGTGAAAAGTTAGCTCAAAAAAATTGTGATGATGTTTACTCGTCATATATAGCACATGTGTTATATAAATTTTGCAATAAAAATATAATAAATATTAAAATAATGTTAATTATTCTTGTTCAAAAAAAATAATTTTGACTAAAGTATATTAATCCAAAATAATAACCAAAATAAGTACTAAAGGGTAAAATTGAGTATTAGTTAAAATAATAAGGGTAAAAGTGAAAGAAAATACTATAAGCTATAAGCTAATTGAAATAGGCTCTGTTTGGTAAGGCTCAAAAACGAGCTTATAGCTTATAGCTTTTAGCTTATAAGCTAAAAGCTCTGTTTGGTAACGGTCTTTTTGTTACGAGCTTATAGCTTATTTTGACTAGCTTATAGCTTATTTTCAAATGCTATTTCAATTAGCTTATAGCTTATAGCTTTTTGTTTTTTCTTCCAATTTTAACCTTATTATTTTAACTAAAACCCGATTTTATTATTAATTAATAATGTCCTTTTATGTCATTTTACATCTATAAGCAATTGAACCACTAATTTTACCAAACACTTCAATTAGCTTATCAGCTATAAGCTATTTTTACCGAACAGAGCCATAACGTTTGAAAATAAGCTATAAGCTAGTCAAATTAAGTTATAAGCTCGTAACGAAAAGGCCGTTACCAAACAGGGCTTTTAGCTTATAAGCTATAAGCTATGACTCTGTTTGGTAAAAATAGCGGTCAGCTAATAAGCTAGCTTATAGCTTATAAGCTAAAAGCTATAAGCTACTTGAAATAGCATTTGAAAATACTCCCTCCGGTCTCATATATAAGAAACAAAAAAAAAATTTACAAAGTCTTAAATATAAGAAAAAGTTATTACAATCATTACATTTATTTTGAATATTCCAATTTTACCCTTTGTTTTACTTTTCCCCATAATAAATAATAATTTAATTTAAACAAAAAGTAAGGGTAAAAGTGGAAATGACATGTTTTTCTTAATCATTTACTCCACTTTCTTAAAGGGTGTGCATTTTTTTTTCTTCTTATATATGAGATCGGAGGGAGTAAGCTATAAGCTAGTAAAATAAGCTATAAGCTCATAATAAAATGACTGTTACCAAACAGAGCTTTTAGCTTATAAGTTAAAAGCTATAAGCTCGTTTTGAAGCCTTAGCAAACAAAGCCTATAAACTAGCTTTTTGTGCTTACCAAACGGAGTTTAAATACATTAGTTTTTCAATAAACATAAAAAGTAGGTTGTTTCTTATATTATAACGTACTACAAAACCACAAATTATTGGATATCTTAAAAATTTATTTTGTATTATTGTGCTTTGTACTTATATTATTTTTATCCCTAAATTATCTTATCCAAAATTTAGCACCCTTATCTTTGAACACCTACTTCAATTAATTCCAAAACATGCATTGACATCCAATGCTTTGTAAATGTCGCTTTTCTTTCCATAAAAAAATAAATTATTACTAGTATTAATAATAATCAATAAATAAATTATTACTAGTATTAGTGCTAATCAATATCAATAATGAATAAAATGCCTCTTGTATTGGTGGTGGATGAGAGGTGGAATTTTGTTTGTTTCATTAAATAAATATTGACCATAATCACGTGGCTCAACATAGCTAGCTACTCTTTTCGCTTTCATTTTGGTTAGCTGTTAACCTCATACGCTAATCATTTCATTGACGTACAAGTTACAACTGCAATAACTGGCCAAATCTAACACACAAAAACTGGTATGGATTGAGGTATGTGTTCAATAATACTACTAAAATGGGGAATAATAAGCTGGTACAAATTGTGGATATCATGAATCAATGCATCTTATGCTATAAACAGTCACTCTTTAATCACATTTACAAAAAAAAATGAAATAAGTACTTGAGAAAATAAATAGGTATTTATTTTTTAAGTTAGTAAGGGTGCGTTTGATCTGCTAAAATATAAGAGACAAGACAAGACAACTTTAATTGTACTGTGTTTGATTTTAAAACTGTTTCTGGTACTGGACAAGGTCAAGGGACAAAACAAAAACTGAAATTTCTGTCCCCCACTGAACCACGGGACAACTTTTTGTCCTCTGCACAAGTTGTCTAAAGTACCAAAATAACCTTTTCTCCACCAAATATCGTACAAACACAAAATTTATTCAATACCTTAAACGTTTGTATTGTGCTGTTCTGTATTGTATTGTTCTATACAGTTCTCTCTAGTACTAATATTTTACAGATCAAACGGACCCTAAATGGTATAATGTTTTTTGTAAATATAATAAAAAAGTAATCTAAGCTCTTGCGACCACATAAAAATATCTCTCTGTATATTATGGAGAATTACTTTAACGTTACATATGTTTTTGGTCCTATAAAAAAAGTGGCATGTTTTGGTTCCTATAAAATTATTATGCACGCAATTTTAATCCATATTATTAAATCAAAGCGTATGTTTGAATGATTATTTTGAATACATGTTTAGAACAATATAAAAAGTTTATCGAAAAAAATATAAAAATTTGATTTATATGTCGATATTTTTGTCACATTTGTCTTTTATCTTTTGAAATTTAAAAACTCCATAATTAATTCTTCTCATTTTAAAAAATTCTAAAGTTTTGTAAAGAAAGTCTTTATAGTATTTTAAACATGTTTGAAAAAAAAAGTATTCAAAAAATAAAAGTTTAAGGATAATTAATCAATTTTGAAAATTAGCAGAGACTAAAAATGCATACTTAAAAATTTTATAGGGACTAAAATATTTTAGTTTATATACAATTTAATCTATTTCAATTTAATCTATTTTCAATTTAACCTAATTAATCAACTTGATTTAGACATGATATTCTTTTTTGGCAAGAATTATTTTAGGGTCATGTTAACTTGTGCCCTTAGGGCACATGATAAGACACCCTTATATGGAAATTTTGCATTTAATAAGTCAAGAAATTTAATGCATCAAAAGTAAAAATATACAAAATTCCAAAACATAATTTCTATTTTTGCCTTCTTATCATGTGCCTTAAGGGCACAAGTTAACATTCTCCATTATTTTATCAATTACTCCATGAAAGCATGTGGTACTTACTTTCATTAAATACACCTCCCTATAAATAATAGTCAAGGAGGAACAATTAAAATCCCAACAAAACTACTACTACTTTCATATCTTGCTAAAATATCTTGCTCTCTCTCTCTCTCTCTCCACTTGGAAATGGGTTCACTACCAAATTTGGATCAAACTCCTCTCCAAACTTCAAGAATTTCCACAGTTGTTCCAGCAACCCCAAGAGGTGAAGAAAACAGTGCATACAACCTTAACTACATGGACTTACTAATGAAACTTCACTATATCCGATCCATTTATATTTTCAATTCTGAATCAGTTCAAAAACTCTCAATATCCGATTTAAAAAAACCAATGTTTCCATTGCTCGATTTATACTCACATGTTTCTGGTCGAGTTAGAATATCTGAATCTGGACGAGCGTTTATCAAGTGCAACGATGCAGGAGTGCGCATCGTTGAGTCGCAGTGTGATAAAACGGTTGGTGAATGGTTGGATGAGAATGAGTATTGTGTTGATGGACTTGTACATGATCATGTACTTGGTCCTGATCTTGCTTTTTCTCCTTTGGTTTTTGTCAAGGTACGTACTAAACTATCATTATGATGATCAACGTACATGTACATGTAATGTCCCATGCCTACTTTTTCATCTCTTTATTAGTCAATCTCTATAGTCATCTCGATTAAAAGGTTTAAAATTCTTATTACTTGAATTAATTTATTATTAGCAACACAAACCCATTTTGTTGGACGTGAGATTTTTTGTTGAAGAGTTTAAACACAAAACTTATATAGATTTATTTTATTTTTTTATATTTTTAAAAATTGATTTTTATTAAAAGTTAGTTTGAACTCATTTAAATAAGAATAGTGATTTTAAAAATTAGTAACTTGATAAGTGATAACTCACTGTTAGATATTTCAACATAACAAAAATCGCATGCTATTTTCAAAACGATATTTTTTAAAAATTATTTTTATGAGAAGTTATTCAAAATAACTTCTCATTTTAAACAATTTTTTAAAAAACTAATCCAAAAAAAGACTTAGCAAAGAGATAGAAATACAGTTTTTCTATAATACATAAGTGATAAAAATACCTAAAATGGAATCAATTTTTCATTTGAATTTTTTTAAAAAGCATTATTAAAAATATGAATACTTTAAAAAAATATATTTAAAAATTGTAATAAACGAACCATTAGTCATGTTATTGAGAAATTGTACATGATTTTACATCGCCATCTCTCTCACCAAGTTATTCTAAGCGTGTTTGGTTTTTTGTTTAGAGGTATCGAAATTGATTTTAAAGGCGTATAATTAATTTTGATATGTTTTTAATGTTTTCACAATTTCACTACAATCGAGTTTTTTGTCAGAATTAATTTTTAAGTCAAAGCTATGCTAATGATTTGTATTTTGTAGCTTTCGACTCCGAGGGTAATTTTGAAATTAAAATTTATTGTTTAACTCACTTTTATAAATATAAATTTATAGTTGTCAAAAAAAAAAATATAAATTTATAAGGATTTGAATTTTCTACATTCAAAAATCCTACATGATTTCTTCTAGCATTTTTGGACTAAATGTAAGTGAATGGGAATGAGTAATTTGATTGTTGAGTTCAAAGCAACTGAACATGTATGTTTTTCTTCCAGTTCACAAATTTTAAATGTGGAGGACTCTCAATAGGACTAAGCTGGGCTCACATCCTTGGAGATGCATTTTCAGCTTTTAATTTCATTGCCAAGTGGAGCCATACACTAGCTGGTCAAGTTCCACCAAAATCACTTCACATGCCAAATCTCACCAAATCTCAATTCTTGTCAAATTTTGTTTTTAACAATAATCCCATTTCCATCAATAAGGCAACAATTGTTGGGGGATATTGGCTTAACCCTAATGATAGTTATGTAACTACTCACACTTTTCACATCACTTCTAAACAACTTCACCATTTGGCTACATCCATATCTACCAATAATACCAACAAAAAATATTTTGAAATTATTTCAGCTATGATATGGAAATGTATAGCACAAATAAAAGGAGATTTTGAACAAAAAGTTGTGACAATATGTACTACAAATTTCTCTAATAGGGTTGAAAATGAATTTCCAACAAATGGCTTAGTGTTGAGCAAAATTGAAACAAATTTGTCACCTAAGGAAGTTGATATATCTGAATTAGTGAAACTAATTGTTGAGAAAAAAATAAATGAGAATTATGCATTGGAAAAATTGGTGGAAGAAGGTGAAGGAAAAGATGATTTTATTGTTTATGGAGCAAAATTAACATTTGTTGATTTAGAAGAAGCTGATTTTTATGGAGTAAAGATTAATGGACAAAAACCCATTTTAGCAAATTGTGATTTTCATGGTGTTGGTGATCAAGGAGTTGTTTTGGTTCTTCCAGGACTAGAAGATGATGATGGTAATAATGGAAGGATGATAACAGTTTCATTGCCAAAGAAAGAACTTGACCAATTGAAATTTAAATTAGCAAAAGAATGGAGTATATAATATTCTTCACATTTTCTATTTTATTTTATTAAGTGTTAATGTCAATTGTTCAATTTATTGTGTTGTATTGATTGTTTGTTATATATCTCTATATATTGCTATTGTATAAGAGTTCAGTAAAATTATCTCTATGTATTGTAAGGAATATGTGAATTGTTTATGAAATTATTGTATAATATGATACATAATTTAGGTGTTTTTTTAAAGAGTTTAGTGATGAATCTCACACGTTTAAAAAATGAAAGTAACAAATTATATGTATTTACAACAAAAAAAAAGGTTACTAGTGTAATGTTTTTGCTCAAAAAGTGTAAAAATTTTGTTAATTTTTGATGTTCATCAATCTCTGTGACTATTGTGGGGATGGAGACGATGAGTAATATTTCCCATGACATGAAAAAAAGGTTACTAGTGTAATGTTTATACTATTGATGCAAGTGAGAGGACTATATATATATATATATAAAATCTCCTGTAAGGATTTTAATTTGTTGATATGGCATGCAACACTTTAAATTTGGACGATTTGAAAGACTAGAAACAACACAATTTTTGTAAACGGCTTCATTTGATCTAACGAGTGTGGTTGATGAAATAAAAGTCTTGAGTTGGAAATGGAGTTTGGCTAGATTAAACGTAGCGCCGTGCTTATTTTATGAATGGACTTGGGATCCAGGGGACTGTTGATTGTGCTAGTGAGTGGCTGGAAGCTGTCTGTGGCTGGGAGTTTGGCTAGATTATTTTTGCAAGAGTTAATATAGTGTATGGGTTATTCCCGTGGGCTTAGCTCATCTGGTAGGAATATCATACTATACGTGCAGGAGTCCGGGTTCGAATCCGGGACACTCCATTTATTCACCTTTAAGGTAAATTTTCTAGACACTAGGCTACTTGACAAAAAAAAAGTATCCGGGCTAAGCTGCTTAATTCTGTCTTGTTTTTTGGGGTGGTCTCCCGCTTGTTTTTAGTAGGGGGAGTGTGTAGTAGGAGTACTCTGTAGTCTGTACTCCCTTTTGTTGTTTCCTTTTCATTGCTTTAGCTTCTCTTGTTCTTCTTGTTTATAGTTGCTCAATAAAATTTGCCATTTAATTTTTTTGACACAACAATGCCAACCCTTCATGAGTTGAACCATAAATGGGAAATGATGTTCAAAGTTTGAAGCTAGAGTTAATAAATAGGTATCCTTAATTATATATTTTGGGACAATTTCTTTGCATCACTCTAATTTTATTAGATATTTTTCAAATGAATTGTTGTTAATTATATGTTGTTAGGTAATTCAAATTCTCTCATGTTGCCTTTATAAAATAAAAAAAAACTTTCATGTTAAAATCGACATAAAGAAATAGGATGGAAATGTTTGACCCGTAAAAAATATGAAGATAAATAATAAATTGAATGCATCGATGATTCTTCGTCACTGCACTTGCGTTTCACTTAGGGTCTGTTTGGTTCAACGGAGGGGAGGGGAGTGGAGGGATTTTAATGGAGGGGAGGGGATGGGAGGGGAGGGAGAGGGGAGTTGTTTAATTAAATATGTGTTTGGTTCAAAAGAGGGGAGGGAAGGGGGAGGGGAGGTATTTTAACAAGGATAATTTTGTCAATATGAACTTAATATTCCAATAAGGATAATTTAGGATTTTAACAAATTAATTGAGGGTAATTTTGTCAATATAAGAAATTAGATTTTAGTTTCCCTCTCCACCCCTCCAAATCCCCCCAAATTGGGGGAAGCAAAAATTGAGCTATATTACCTCCCCTCCTCTCCCCCTCACAAAAAATTGAACCAAACATAAAAATTTAAAATATCACCTCACCCCCCCCCCCCCCCCCCCCCTCCCCTCCAAAAATCCCGAACCAAACAGACCCTTAGTTGGAAGAAATGAAAAAATATTGAATTTTTTTTTCTTCAAAATTTTATTTTACAACTTTCTTGTCTAATGTTTTTTACGATGACTTTTATGACATTATAATAAGTTATTTTTTTTAATACACACATTATAAAATAATTTATATTTTTAGAGTGATGACACTAAATAAGAAAAATTATTTAAAATTTACTCATAATTGACAAGTATGATTTACGTTTACTTGTAAGCAGATAGATCAATCATCAGTTTAGGGGTGATGTTGTAATATGAATTGTAGTATTTAAATGTAAGTTGTACACCGTAAACTATAGTTTTTCACCTATGATAAAAGGAACGACAATCGTTCAACAATTAGTGACGTCGAGACGGTTGGTTGAATTTTGTAACGTAATGTTTCTTTGTTTGTGTTCTTGTTTTTGCATTTGCGTGAATGTCACATTTGGCCTACAACGTAGTGAGTACGTGAAATTTGGATCCCTTCATTGGCAGATCCGCTCCAAATATACGCTAAAATGGTATTGTTTATTGACTTGACACTCATCTATCAAATTTAGTCTGACTTTTATTAATAATTAAAAACTAAAAATACCAAAAAGTTTGAAACTCTAATTATGAGTTTAATTCGCTCTCACATGTTTGTGAAAATTTTTGTCTTTTTTAATTTGAATGAAAAGTCAAGTCAAATATGATAGTTGGGTGCTAGGTAAACAAATTATGTCGCCTTAGCGTAAATTTTGGATAAAATTGGGAGGGGAATTGACCAATCAAAAAGAGAAAACAAAAGGTGACAAAATTGCTAAAAATTTCGTAAAACCAACATTGTACAATGATAATAGTTGAGAGACAAAAAATGCAATAGAACCTTATCTTTTTGAACTTGAGTTAGTGATAATGTTGAACAATTTTATTTGTATACATTCAATTTGATGTTAGTGATTTACTAACACGATAACACAAATGATAAATGGTAGTAGATGATTAAATATCTCTAACCTCTATATATGATAAACCAAACATTGATAAATGTTAACCGCCAGGTCTCAATCACTTCAAAGGATGAATTAAATAGTATTTACACTTGTGCGCAAAGATATTTTAATAATATGATGTTAGTGAACTCATGGTGGTTATAGTGTAAACGGTGACTAAGTTGTCCAATTGAGCAACATTGCAAGCTTATCTAATCAATTATCGTCAATGCAAGTGTAGATTAAAAGTTAATAAATCATCGACACAACAATAAATAAAGGGGTAGATAATAAAGTAACAACTAATATTAGATCAAACATTTGAGTTCTCTCGAGTTGAATTCACGAGCCAGGACACATTACTTGCACATGAGAAACTACTATCAAAGGTGATTTTGAAAAGTTAGATTCTACATATGAGAAGTATACCAATACACATGTTAATTTTTTTTGGTGGGCTACTAATACACATGTTAATAGTGTTTATGATTATGATACAAAACTTAAATTATTTGTTCATTTACTTTTACATAAGTAACTTTTTTCATGTTAATATTAGTTGAAAAATCAAATAATTTTTCTACCTTATATAAAAAATTAAATGAGTTTTCTTTTTCTCTTGTCTCATAAAGACAAAAAGTCATGATAAAGATATTGCAAACAAAAGCATTATTACCAAAATATTTTTTGGATTGGAAACATCGAACTTTTTCTCCTAAAAAAGAAAATCATTTTTTCTTTTAAAAGCATTGAAAAGTTTATGAAAAAACTCCCATACAAAGAAAAAAGATAAAATAAAGAAAAAAAAATAAAGTAAGATTTTCGTGTGGTAAATGTCAACGCCGCGAGAGTTCTTCTGCTTCAATTTATCGATATTTGCATCTCGCTGACACCAATCACAACTCTCTCTCTCTCTCTCTACAACTTCGTCTTCTAGGTTTAGAGAGAGAGACGCAGAGATCAATTTTGAACTGATTTTGACTTTGTTGACTCAATGACTTCGTCCAATTCCGATTTAGTTCGTACAATTGAATCCGTACTCGGAGTTTCTCTCGGCGATTCCGTTTCCGATTCGGTTGTTCTAATCGTAACTACTTCCGCCGCCGTCATAATTGGACTTCTGGTGTTTCTATGGAAGAAATCGTCGGATCGGAGCAAAGAGCTGAAACCGGTTATAGTTCCGAAGTTATTGGTGAAAGAAGATGATGATGTCGATGTTGGTCCCGATAAGACCAAAGTTACCATTTTCTTTGGTACTCAAACTGGTACTGCTGAAGGATTCGCTAAGGTATATCTATATCTAAGTTTTCTCGTTTTCTGCTATTTTCTATTTGTTGAAGTATTGGTTATAGGTAAAGATCGAATCCAATGTGTTGGATCTTTTATTCTGCTTTAAATTCGATCCATTATTCTAGAATCAAAGATATTATTCTTCACGTTGTTGTTTATTTATTCTATAGTTTGTTTTTTGCGAATAATGTATACACTTGTGTGCCAAATGGTATTACTTTTCATGCTATGAGATCGAATTTTTGTTAGCGGTGCAGGTTGTTATCCGCGCTTGTGTTTCATTCATGTGTAATTATCTTGAAAATTGATGAAATATAAGTGCAATGTTTGTAATTATGTTCAATTTTGTGTTTATCAATAATACACTTGGCATGCTTTTAGTCTTTGGTTTTAATAAGTGGAATGTTTGGAATCATAGTGAATTTGATGGAATCACGGTGACTTAACCGTGATTTTGGCTAAAGTGATAGCTTGGAGCTTCGGCGAAAGTTAAAACCACGTGGCACCATGATTTTGTCCAATTCACTGAGATTATTTGCGATGCCACTGACAATACCAACTTATTTGCGATGCCACTGACAATACCAACTTAGAATCAAAGAATATGCCATATGGACACGGAATTGATTTCCTAAAAGTCGGATAAAATCGAGTGAAAATTGTAGATCATACAATACATATACAATGATAAACGTCTTTATTTTTTTTCCTCCAAAATCAAAATTGCCATATCCGAACCCTCTTTTGAAATCCTTCACAGTTCTCCTCTAAAATCACTTTTGTGGTTGAGGTATGTTTTTCTTATTGCATAATGTTATAGTAGATTGAGTAAAATAGTTAACATCTTGGAAAGAGTCTGTCATTTGGTTTCTCAGCAGTTGGGTGGTAGTTTAGGGTCTGGTAATTTGAAAGTTCTGGTTTTCTATTTTTACAGTGAATGTAATGTTTGAGTAGTTAATCAATACAGGAAACTAGTTACAAATATTCAAATGCTATCCTTTCCTGATTTTAATGCTTTTTGATGAAACAATGAACACATGTTTTGAGCCTATTGCCTTGCCATAGAACACGGCGTTGTACTTGGCAAATTGTGAACATTTCATGTTAGCTAGAAGTGTTTGCAGTTTATGGAAATTAATTTTTGTAAATAGCAATTAACCTTTACATCTATGGGCTGCGTAGAAATGATTTCAACCCAGGGTACCATAGAAATGATTTCAACCGAGGGTACCCACCACCCTCTCCCCACGTGGCAACAGCAATTCATCTTTATATCTATCGGATGTATATTTATTTATTTATTTGTTTTATTTTTAATATAGGCATTGGCAGAGGAGATCAAGGCTAGATATGAAAAAGCATTTGTCAAAGTTGTTGATATGGTAAGTTGGATTGAAATAATGAATTTTTGACAATCCTTACCTTGTTGCTGTAAATTTGTGTACTACATCTTTTTTGAATATTGGATTTCTCACTAGGGGATTTCTAGACGGCATTTGATGTGATTTTACAGGATCTTAAATTTTGAAATATTGCTTTTGCTGAAGTGTTGGATGTATTTATTTTGAATTTGAACTAGGATGACTATGCAGTCGATGATGATCAATATGAAGAGAAGCTGAAGAAAGAAACTATTGCATTTTTCATGCTGGCAACGTAAGATTTATGTACATAAAAAAATTCAACTGCATTTATTTATTAATTCAAATGTATAGTAATACGACACATTTGGACTTAACATGGCAGCTACGGAGATGGAGAGCCAACTGACAATGCTGCAAGATTCTATAAATGGTTTACTGAGGTTTGTATTTACATTACACCACTTTCAAGTAAATTGTAGGTTTAAGGTCTCATATTTTCAGTCATATAGCTTACTTAAAGTGATTCTAAGTTTTGGAGGGCCTTAATTTTAGGGTAAAGATGAGAGGGGCACCTGGCTTCAACAGCTTACATATGGAGTTTTTGGCCTAGGTAACAGGCAATATGAACATTTTAATAAGGTAAAATACAATGTTTCATATTATAAAAGGAACGGAGTTTAATAATCTGATTCTGATGTTTTTGTTTTTTTTGTTTTGAAACAGATAGGTAAAGTTGTTGACGACGATCTCAGTGAACAAGGTATTATATTTCATAATCTTTATTTTAAAAAGTATTAAAACTGGAGCATGATACAGCTTGTCATGTTCGCCATTTGTGCTTAAGATTTTTGTTTAGGTTCACACGCCTCTTCCCATCAAATTTAACATACTTGTGTTAATATTGTGTAAGCAAAGGAAGGAGGCGTTGTTGACATTTGTAATAGAACTGTTTTACAGTTGTAAGAAGGGAACTATATAACCTTGGCAGAGCTATGCACCCTGATTATTTGATTCTTTCTCCACAATTTTTTCTTTTTCTTTCTTTCAACTCTGGAGAGCATAACAAAACACCCTAGTGCTTTTAAGTTAGATGCATAGCTATTAAAAGCAGCATGTATCTAATCTAAATAGCAACACATATATAAAAGACTTAAGAATGGTGTTAAAGTAGTCACCAACTTTATATGGATATCTTCTTACGTATCATGTTTGCTGCAGGTGCAAAGCGTCTTGTTCCACTTGGACTAGGTGATGATGATCAATCCATTGAGGATGATTTTTCTGCCTGGTAAGTATAGTGCTCTTGCTCCTGCTATCCATTATATTTAGGGTTGCTAATTTTAACCAGACAAGAAAGTTATCCATAACCATAACCATATCCAAAATCTAAACCCAGTTGTGAAAAACCGTGTGTGTGTGTGTGTGTCTGTGTATACACACACACACACACACACATATAATCATAATCAGACCCATAAATGATATATCCGAAAACAAGACCAAATACTCCTTTCCTCTCTGTTCTCAATATCCCTAATCCATAAACTCTAAATCCCTAAATCAGTTTCCTCTCTGCAATTGGTGATTATTTCCCCCTATTTTTGGAATTGGAATTCCACAACGATAACATCTTTGTTCGTTCTTTCTTATGAATATGAATTGTAGCTTGCAATAGTGATTGTATTCTCATTTCTCTTCTACTTCTTTCCTGAATTGCTTCAATTTGCATTTCCAATCACGGTACCTCACTACCGATAACCAAAACTTCACTGCGCCATTTCCTTTTGCTCTCATATATGAAATACACAATAAGACTAACTATGTTGCTCTTATCCAAATATTATTTTTTTTTAAAATTTTATTTAAGTTTAGCTTAGGTCGTTAAATTTGATAATTTCAAGAGTTAACTGAATTGTTCCAATACCGGACCTGTGCCAAACACGACTTGAAATTTTGGTTAATTTTTAATTTTCACAAAGGTATTTAAAAATTAGTTTTAAAAGCTGGATTTTTATGCTACAAAACGTTTATGAAAATCCATAACCAGTCATAAAACTGGTTATGGACATTTTCACTGAACCGGTTATGAAGATTGGTCTTGATGTCCAGTTATAACGAATGGATTATAAATGGTTGGATTGGTTATGTGGTTAAACCGTCCATGAACAATCCTAATTATATTGTTCCTAGAAGTGTAATGTGTAATTGCTGTACATGACAATTGTATGAAGTGTGTTGCTTCATTTTTGCATTTTAAATGTCATGAATTTCCTTTTGCTCTTCAGGAAAGAATCTCTGTGGCCTGAGTTGGATCAGTTGCTCCGAGATGAGGCTGATGTGAATACCGTGTCTACACCCTATACAGCTGCTATTTCTGAATATCGAGTAGTGATTCATGACCCCACTGTCACGCCGTCCTACGAGAATAACTTCAATGCGGCAAACGGGGGTGCTGTATTTGATATTCATCATCCTTGCAGGTGCTTGGAATTATGCATGCTGATTTTATAACCATTCTCACTAAACAAGGCTAAAACAAATCTGTTGTTTCTTTTCTTGAAGGGTGAATGTTGCTGTTCGAAGGGAGCTCCACAAACCTCAATCTGACCGTTCTTGCATACATTTGGAGTTTGATGTATCAGGGACAGCCATAACGTAAGTTGGATTGTGTTTGCTGACAAAGAGCCATATCATCTTATTGTGGTAACTGGTAAACGAGAAAAAATAACAACATCAACGGTCAATTATTATTATTTTCTTTGACTTCAAATATCTTTTGTTAATTCTTTTACTAGATATTGTACAACTATTAAATCAATAAATAAGTCCTGGTAGGATGCATTGTAGAATGGGATTTTTCTATTAAAAAAAATGATTAATGTTAGCCTTATAGATAAAAAAGAAACAATATTCATAAGTTTCCAATTTCCCCCCTCCCCATTTTGCAATTTTCAAGCACTGACTGGGAAGGTTGTTGATGGCTTTTCTCTGATCTTTCCCAGATACGAAACTGGAGACCATGTGGGTGTTTATGCTGAGAACTGTGATGAAACTGTTGAAGAAGCTGGGAAGTTGTTGGGTCAGAATTTAGACTTGCTGTTTTCTCTCCACACTGATAAAGAAGATGGCACTTCCCTAGGTGGTTCTCTTCAACCTCCTTTCCCTGGTCCTTGCACAGTGCGCACTGCATTAGCATGTTATGCAGATCTCTTGAACCCCCCACGAAAGGTTTTACATAATCTTCAATTCATGTGTTTGCCATTTCTTGTCTTATTAAAATTAAATACCTAATTGGTTTTACTGATTATAATTGTATGTCCCAATAGAATTTGTCCTAGTTTTATATTTAAAAAATGAAGAAACAGTTTATATATTCTTCTTTTTCAGGCTGCTTTAGTTGCATTAGCTGCTCATGCATCTGAGCCTAGCGAAGCAGAAAGATTGAAGTTTCTCTCATCTCCTCAGGGAAAGGTAAAAGAAATTGCCATAGTACTGTCCTTCTCTTATTTTCAAGTCTGGAATTTTCTTGTTCCCACATTTTCAATGACATTTTCAATTTCTGTCTTCCAGGATGAATACTCCAAATGGGTTGTTGGAAGCCAGAGAAGTCTCCTTGAGGTGATGGCTGATTTTCCATCAGCAAAACCTCCCCTCGGTGTGTTTTTTGCTGCCATAGCCCCTCGTTTACCGCCTCGTTATTATTCTATTTCATCCTCTCCTAGGTGGTTATCTTATCCTATCAAAACTATCTAACTGAAGCTTTATAAGATAACTGATTGAGAAATAATATTGCATTTTGTTGTTGTGCAGGCTTGCCCCACAAAGGGTACATGTAACTTGTGCCCTGGTAGAAGGTCCAACTCCGACTGGCAGAATTCACAAAGGAGTGTGTTCAACCTGGATGAAGGTAACAATTTGCAAGACCCTCTGTTGTCATGTTTAGAATCCCTTTCTCCCCCTTTGGTGCAATACCTAAACATGCTATGTTGTATCTAAACCAAATCATTCTCCTGAATGATCAGAATGCTATTCCCTCTGAGGAAAGTCGTGACTGTAGCCAGGCTCCCATTTTTATCAGGCCATCAAATTTCAAGCTACCAGCCGACCATTCAACTCCTATTATTATGATTGGACCTGGTACCGGTTTAGCACCTTTTAGGGGATTTTTACAGGTATGTGAATATATTTTAGGGATATGTATAGTTTTATGATTTTATAAAACTGAATTACTGGATTGTTAGATAGTGACAATATGGATTGCTGAGGGGCTGTGGGTCATGCGGGTTGCATTGAAAATGAATGATTGGATAGAAACATCGGTAATCAAATAGAATGAAAACTGTGAACCGAAATGAAGAGTACCTAATTTTAATTGTCATGATTAGAAGAAAACTCCTTATCACTACTTTAGAGCCTGGTTGCACTATGCTGTGTTTTTAAATCAACAAAAGCTGCATATAAATGTAATAAGAGAACTTATCTTAATTTTTGAAGATGCATGGATAAAAGTGTTGTCACATAGAGAAGCTAAAATTCTGTTGTTAATGAGAAGCAATACATTGGTGCTTCTCTTATGAAGCAATAGTGAACGGAGACTTATTTTAATCCAAACTGTCCCCTTTTAGCTGTTCTTTTAGGGTTTGTTTGGATGACAGAGTTAGCATTGTAATTCAGAATTTTAATCCCAATTCATATTCTTTTTATATTCAAATATTATTCAGAAATTATGCTTTCTGTGTTCATGCATATTAAAAGATAGAGCTTAGAGTTAGAATTTTAAATTGAATTCTACTAATTTGATTGTTTAAATGTAAGATCTAGAATATATCTATATAAATGTCGCATTAAGAATTTATCCAATAAAATAAACATTTTAAAATATAACGAATTATCATATAACACATAATAACAAAAATGTTAATCGTATCCGTATTCTGAATAACCATTCAGGTGAAACCAAATTGTTGTAAAAATCTACTTGTTCTTAATTGTTGTTTGATCTTTGATTTACCCAGGAGAGACTTGCCCTCAAAGAGGACGGTGTTCAACTTGGTCCTGCATTACTCTTCTTTGGATGCAGGAACCGTCAAATGGTAAATTAATTATGCAATGTACTTCCAGTCCAAATGGATTTCCTGAGCAATGTGTGATTTTTCAAATTTGCTATTTGTCTAGGATTTTATTTATGAGGACGAGCTAAATAATTTTGTGGAACAAGGTGCTCTGTCCGAGCTGATAGTTGCATTCTCTAGAGAGGGGCCTGAAAAGGAGTATGTTCAACACAAAATGACGGATAAAGTAAGTGAGGGTAGTGGTTTATCGAGGAACAAACTTCACAGAATAAATTATTTACTTTCCCAAAATTTCTTATGTGCAGGCGGCATACTTGTGGAGTCTGATTTCTCAGGGAGGTTATCTTTATGTCTGTGGTGATGCCAAGGGCATGGCCAGAGATGTTCATCGAACTCTTCATACCATTGTCCAACAGCAGGTGCTGATTGTCTTTCATCTTCCGTCCCTATTGCAGAAAACTTGATAGTCTCAATTTCTATTGGTCCTTAACATATACATAAAGAGTTTTGATTTTCAAAGAACATAACCAACTAAGATTTCTTTTTTGATAAGTACATAACTGACTAGTATTAGAAAATAAGATAAATTTTTTATATCTTCTTCTTATTGCCTCTTCAGCTCGAAAAGATGCTAAGTGATGGCTAAAATATTACACATTTTTGTGGTAGTGAAAGTGTAACAATGGTTCATGATTTTGTTTTTGCAAAACATACAGAAGTTGCTCTTTGTTTGGGTGAAAATTTCAGTACTGAATTGTTTCTTTGGACCAATCCTACTTGTATTTTTGGTTGAAATGGGATATACTCCATACCTGATTGGATGAAACTGCATTTGATTGAATTTCAGGAAAATGCGGACTCCTCAAAGGCAGAGGCTACAGTGAAAAAACTCCAGATGGATGGGCGTTACCTTAGGGATGTCTGGTGATTCTTCCGATTGTTCATCTATCTGGGCTGTGGCATCCTTGCTGTTAGATATGTTATTTTCAAGATGGACGATATTTTTTTTTTTTTGAGATTAAGTACTGCTTGTAGGGAATTTTGGGAAACAGAAGGGGGAGGCTGAACAGGTTTTTCCTCGAGAAGAAACTATTTTATGGGCATTTGCCTCTTTCTTTTATAATATCTTTATATTTATTTATATTCTCTTATTATAATAGTTTAGGTCCTTTTGGACTAGGATTATTTTTAGGTGATTGTATAATGGACAGTCTTAAGATAAGTCAACAACGCATGCAGATCAAGGTGGATTGTAATAATGTATAATAATAGTATAGGAATTGATTACCAATAATTATTTCATATTTTCATCAATGAAACTCCTGTATTTTTAAAATACTACTATGGATCATGGATGTTCTGTTCTTAGAGATGAATTGAATGGTAAGAAAATAATGTCACTTTTCAATTGGTGGCCTCTCTAGAGAGAAGAGAATTGCAAAGGAAAGAAACTTTTGATTAATTGCTTGCAATGCATATTGCTACATCATTTTCTGGCTTTAGAACCATGATTCCCTAGCCTTACGGATCTATAGCCAATTGTGCATAATGCATTGATCACCTCTACCCACCTAGTGCTTGGGATCTACTAATAAAAATTGCATATGCGTATTCCAATGAATTAGTCGTGTAATCCTTGCTAGAGATCCAATCTGGCACAACTGAGTATATCCCCCACCATTTTTCAAATGGGCGTGTGGTGTTGGGTTTGTTAGTCCTTCCATTTGCCGAAGATATTTTTTAGTAGTGCAACTCTTATTGGGAGATATTTGTAAATAGTGCAACTTTTACCGAGAGATATCTCCTAATAGTTTTTAGTGTGAGAAATGCGGGGAGAAGAAGAACAATCATTGTGTATCAATATATCTACAATCTCGATCTAATAGTTTCCATGATGTCACAATTAAGCCGTATGTTAAATTTTCATATTCGACCCCTACGTTTCTAAATTGAGCTGTGGAGACAATGTTTGCTCTATATTTTCATTTGTTTTTTTTAAGGGTCATGCTAACATGTACCATATGCTAAGGATATTTCAAATAGTAATTATATCTTGATTAAAATAACTTTTGACTTATAAAGAGATAAAATGCACAATTTTTAATACAAAATTACTATTTATAGTATACTAACAAGGGTACATGTTAGCTTTTGTCTATGTTTAATCTATAACAAAATGCCTATCTTTTAAAAAGTTCGTCTTAATCCTCCAAGTCCAATTTTTATTTGAAGATGATTTGAAGTTCTTCAAAAATAAGTGAAATTGTTTTATCAAAGACTCATACAATTAAAGAATGAAAGACAATTTGGTCTTCCTCTACCATTTTGTCCTTTATACATAATTTATCAGGGGTAGTGATTAAATTAATCAGGGCTCGCACGGATGTACAAAATGTAGGTATGTATGATTAAATAATACTCCTACTAGATATGATGACTTTCAAAGTAGTATTTTTTTTAATTGCCGTAGATAATGTTTTTGAACAGCCGTAGATAGATAATGTTTAAAAATATAAAGGTGAAATTATAATTTTAATGTGTAACAAAAAAACCTATTTTTAAAAAGTTTGTTTTAACCTCCAATTTTCATTCGAAGATAATTTAAAGTTTTTCCGAAATAAGTAAAATTGTTTTATCAAAGACACGTACAATTAAATGTTTTGTTCTTCACTGCTTTTAATCAAAATAATATGTTTTTATAAATTTTCACCTTATTGTTAAAAAGCAAAAATAAAAGAGAATTAAAAAATCTAAAATGTTTTAATTTTTAAACGAGAATTTATCTAAAACTGTTTTTTTTTTTTAAGTAACTTCATAAAAAATCATTTTCAAAAACTGATATATTTTTTAAAAAAAAGAAAGCGATTTTCCTTACGTGAAAAATACTATATGTAACAAAATATTGTAAATAAAAAAATCTCTAAAGTTAAATGTAGAGGGAGACTATAGATTGTGATTTCAACCGTAGAGGGAGAAACATATACTTTACTTTTAGCTATGAAAGAAGCTAGGCACAAATGATTGGATAGAGTTCAATTTGAAAGTGATTCAAATGAGTTGATTGATGTCATTCGCATGAAGGGTAGATGCAATTTCGAGCTTCTTTAAATTGTTCAGGATATTATTAGTTTTATGTCGTCTTTTATAGACTTTGAAGTCAAGTTTGTTATGAGACAAACAAATTTGGTTGCTCATACTCTTGTTATGGCGGCCAATTCTTGGAGTAGAAATCCTTTCCATTTTTTAAAAGAAATGGTAAATGCAAGTAATAAAGTTTAAATATATAGATATTCACATAATATTAATTATTCTCAAAAGACGTGCATTTATATTATTGATTTACATCAAAACTATAGTAATTGCATTTCTCATTTCTTTGTCTCAACTCTTGAGCTAGCTTGCATAGATTTGAGAGTATTCTCTTATGTATTGAACATTTAGTAGTTAGTAAAATGCATTAAGTTTGTTTCAAAAAAAATCTCTAAAGCTGCGTGTATTGGATTGAGATTTCAATGGATTTTAAAAGACTTTTTTATGTGAAAAAATTCTATTGGTATTCAATGAAGACTTTTATAAAATCAAATCAAATCTTGTGGTATTCAATTAAGACAATTAAGATTTTTTTTTCAGGGCAATAAAATCCGCTATTATTCGATTGAGATTTCTCATGACTTATAAAATGTCACTTGGTATTCAAAAATCAACGGATTTTGGTAGAGTCTTTCATGTAGTGGATTTCGTGAGACTTTTTAGTTAAAAATACACTTGAGAGACTCTTCCAACAATCTCACAAAAAACCTTGAGACTTTTTCAAACTCTCCAAGACTTTTTTCTTTTCAAAGTTCATCATCACTGTATTTTCTTCTTCTTTTCTTTCTTCACTTGCTTATCAAATATGGTTTTTGCAAGTTTTTTTTTTTAACAAATTCTGCAACTTTTTTTCATATTGGATTCAACACTTTTGGTATTTCTTGTGTTATTCCGGTCATTGAAGTGAGTTATGCAGTTGGTTAACAATCAAAAATTACATTTTTTTTTATATACGTGATTCACTTGCTCCATATGCTTTCTTTTCCAACATACTGAAAAAACACAGAACTTTACATCGTATTTTTTTTTTTTTGTTGTTTTGGATTCCCAAAAAAATATATTTTATTTATTTATTACTCTTAATAACTTTTTTATTAAAATTTATTGAGTCTTTTGAAATTTTCCTAATATATATTGACTCTTTGAAATTTTCCTAATATATAAATATAAAGTATTATGAAATCTTGATTGTTTCAAAAAAAAAAAAGTCTTTTTAAAAAAATCTCTCAAAATCCATTCAAATCATGTGTTAAAAATCTTGATTGTAAAAAGTCTTTTGAAAAAAATCTTTTAAAATCTCACAAAATCAATATAATCCCACAAAGTCTTTTAAAATCTTCAAGATTTTTTTTGTCAAAATAGTCTTTCAAAATCTCAATCGAATACACCCCCCTAAATGTATTTAGCCTAAATTTAAACCAAATACATTTGAATTTTTTTCCTTTTTATAATTTTGTTTTTGAAAGAATAATAAATAGCTTCTGATTTTTTTTATATATACATTTGACTTAATAAATTTTTATCATTATCAACAAAGAGTGATTTGATTCAAACTACGAGATACTCGAATCCATTAAATTAGTGATCACGAGTTAAATGATACTCCCTCCGGTCACATTTATAAGCAAATTTGACTTTTCTGGTACGTTGAAGAATGAATGCATGTGACCTATATTCTGGACCATATAAATCCACTTTTCAATGTACTAAAAAAGTCAAATTTGCTTATAAATGTGACCGGAGGGAGTACATATAACATGATAACTAAATTTGTCAATAAAAAAACATGATAATGTAAAAATAAAATAACTAAATAAGCAAAATTTAACTAGTCAATAATATATACTACATACATTATTATATGTAACAAATTAAAATACTATAAATAAAAATATCTCTAAAGTTAAATATAAAGAGACTGTAGACTGTGATTTCAACTGTAAAGGAAGAAACAAAGACTTTACTTTTATCTATGAAAGAAGCTGGACATAAATGATTGAATTGAGTTCAATTTAAAAGTGATTCGAATGTGTTGATTGATGTCATTCACATTAAGGGTAGAGTCAATTCCGAGTTTCTTTCAATTGTTCGGGATATTGTTAGTTTTATGTCGTCATTTATAAACTTTGAGGTTACATTTGTTAGGAGGCAAACAAATTCGGTTGCTCATACTATTGCTAGGGCGACCAATTCTTGGGCTAGCTAGCTTCTATAGATTTAAGATTATTTCATTATGTATTGAACATTTAGTAGTTAACGAAATGCGTTAACTTTGTTTGATTAAAAAAATATCTCTAAAGTCAAATGTATTTGGCCTAAATTTAAATCAAATACATTTGACTTTTTTCTTTTTTATAATTTTGTTTTTGAAAGAATAATAAATAGCTTCTTATTTTTTTTAATAATTTTTTATATACATTTGACTTAATAATTTTTATCATTATCAACAAAGAGTGATTTGATTCAAACCGCGAGATACTCGAATCTATTAAATAAGTGATCACGAGTTAAATGATACATATAACATGGTACCTAAAATTGTCAATAAAAAGCATGAAATGTAAAAATAAAATAACTAAATAAGCAAAATTTAACTAATCAATAATATAAACTACATACATTACTTTCTTAATGAATCAAAAAAGTCAAATTTTGCTAATATATAGAATATGAGGTAGTAACTTATGAGTTCATATAAAAAACTCACTATTTAATAATTTTTTTCTTTCAAAAGCTATTACTTATTTATACTACTCCCTCAAGTTTAATAATATATATATATATATATATATATTAACCATGTTTGATTTGTTTTTATAAGTATTTTTAACATATAATTTTTTTATAATTTTTACATATAGACAATTAAAGATATTAACAATCGATGTGCAATGGTCAATTAAATTTTATATTTTTGAACAAAGGAAATACTTTATTACGGTATATTTTAATATAATTAATTTAAAATTTATCTTTTTTTTCCTTTGAAATTCTACCTTTTTCTCTTACTTGAAAAAAATAAATTAATACTCCCTCCGGTGTCAAATATAACAACAACAAAAAAACTTAAAAGTCTCAAATATAAGCAAAAGTTCACTTCAATCTTTATGTTTTATGTCATTATTTCAATTTTACCCTTAAATTAAATACTCCCTCTAGTCTTGTATATAAGCAAAAATTCAAAAAAACACACCATTTAAGAAAATAGGTTAACCATTGATTGAAGAGAAAAATACTTTATTTTCAA
Organism: Trifolium subterraneum; assembly: GCA_951799995.1. NCBI lineage: Eukaryota > Viridiplantae > Streptophyta > Magnoliopsida > Fabales > Fabaceae > Trifolium > Trifolium subterraneum. The sequence goes on from OX637468.1 coordinate 46,916,976, forward strand.
TTATACCCTTCTTGGAAAGTGTAGAACATTGCATTTATTGGTTGAATCAATATTTAATTTAAGGGTAAAATTGAAATAATGACATAAAACATAATGATTGAAGTAGACGTTTACTTATATTTGAGACTTTTAATTTTTTTGTTTTGTTATTTATATTTGAGACCGGATGCAATGTTCTATACTTTCCAAAAAGAGTATAATTGAAAATAAAGTATTTTTTCTCTTCAATCAATGCACTTAACCTAATTTCTTAAATAATGTGTTTTTATTTTTATTTTTTGCCTATATATAAGACTACACGGAGTACTAATTAAACATTAAAAATTAATCAGTTAACTTTATCCATCGGTATATTTCATTTTTCTTTCTTTCCCTTCTTCCAAACAGAGCTAAATAAACACATAGAAGGTGAGAGAGTGATATTCACATCTTCTTCAATTCAACGGTCTCACACTGTCACCATCATCAACTTTCTTCAAATTCATTCACAGTAATTACTAATTACACTGTTTCATTTCATTATTATTTATTATTTATCTTTTTCTCCTTCCTTTTATTCACTCTTCATTTTCTCATCACAGGGTTTAGGGTTTTGCAACACATAACTCTACAATTATTTTTCAATCAATTTGGGAAAATTAATTAATCAACAATAATAAATGCTAGAAAAGAATCCGAAGAAGCTTACCTTCTCCGAAATCGATGCTGCTACTCTCACACAACGGTATTTTCTCTATCCATCGATCTATTTCTTTTCGTTTGTTTGTTTCTTTCATTGACTATGCTTAATCAATTTTTGTGTGTGTTGTTTAGGTATGATGCAACGACTGTGTTAACGGTGCTTCAGGAATTAACACATTACACCGAGTCAAAGTTTGATTGGAATGAATTGGTTAAGAAAACCACTTCTGGTATTTCTAATGCCAGAGAATATCAGATGCTATGGCGTCACTTGGCGTATCGATATGATTTGCCTGAGAATTTGGATGAAGAAGGGGTTGAACCTATGGTCTGTGTTATACTAACACTTTTGTTTTACTGTATTGATTGATATGTTTAATCATAACACTGTTTATTTAGTGATTTTAGTGATACTTTATGATCTAACCTCGCTTTAGTTCGGATAGCTTTTGATGTCTGTGTTGGGTACTGTTGGATCTAGTGTTGCTCATTTTAATCGGATAAATGATTTATCGATAACCAGATCTGGTTATTTTAGTTATTCAATTGACCCATTTTCGACAATTGTTGGATGGCCATAACCGAGCGGAAACTACTATTGGTGTCTGTGATCATTCAATTGTACATGCTTTTGAATTATTGCAATGTGTTGGAAAGTGCTTTAATTGTGGTTTGACCTTAGCGCCTTAGTTGTGGCAACTTATAGCTGCCTTTATTTGAGCATTCAGCCTATGAAGCACCGACACTCCTCGGATTAGGTGTGTCCCGGTGTCAGATACGCGTTGGTGTCGGACACCGACACAACACCAACACTTATAATTACATTGAATTATGTCATATTTTCAAATTGTTACCGGTTTCGACGTGTCAGTGTCTGTGTCGTTCCCGGTGTCTGCGTCTGTGTCCATGCTTCATTCAGTGTGTGTTTAGTCTCCCATCATATAGAGATTGGCCTAAGTAGTGCATACAAGGCTTGAGCAGTCCTTACCTTAGAAGCCGGTTTTGTGGGTGGGGATGAATTAGACTTTAAGTCCATACTATATGACTTATCAGTTATAGTTAATATTACAGTACGTTAAACTCAAGGCGTCATACCGGCTGTATTTTTATGCGCAATTTTCTTTCAGTTTATCGTCTGTCAAAATGTATGTGAGTAATAGTTGAGTTTTTATTGGCAACATAAAGATTTTCCTCATGCTGAAAATGAAAACATTGTCATTATTATGTATATTATTATTTTAGTCACAACCATCCTTTTAAATGTATTTGCTTCACTACTCTTCCTATTGCCATTCCCATTTCCAATTAGGTTTGCAGAATCAGCTGTCATCTTTTTTTTTTTATTGAATTTTGTTCCGTAGATTCTTGGATAGGTACTGAGCTTTCTTGTATTATTCATGCTTTTTTGAATTCCTCTTTTCAGGATGATGATAGTGACATCGATTGCGAGCTGGAGTCATTTCCTTCTGCAAGTGCGGAATCTACATTAGAGCCCTCAGCATGTGTGAAGGTGAATATACTAATAATATACTAATCATTACAGTCTATCTCAATGTGTTAAAACTGTGTCCATGACTTAGCTAGTTGCATTTTACTTATTTGACTATCATATTATTAGACTTCTATTAAATGAAACAGTATTCGTGGCCATTTCTCAAATTTGTCTTATTTATAAAAAAAGGTCCTTAAGGGAAATTGGAAGCACAGATTTAAATTTTGCAATTTTTTTCTGATTGTGGGAAGCTTTATAATTATAATTCTAGCAAAAAAGTGGATTCTATCAGATTAATATCTGACAGTGATGTGGCTTGACTTACTATACAGCTATAGGACTAGTAATGTTTTATGCTTTTGAAGAACCAGCAAAAGCAAAAAAGAATTTGCTAGCGGTTTTACTGAAAACTATGGTTTTGGATAGAGCCCATTTATGTTGGTTGATCTGTTATGGTTTCAATATTTAAACATCCTGTTTGTGCTATTTGTTGTTCTTCAAATTTGACCAACTTGTTTCTTGGCATTGTTTAATCATCAGGTGATTATTGCTTCCCGTACACTAAGTGAGTCTACCCCTAGTAGCTCAACAATCGAGGCTCCATTGGCCGTAAATTTTCCAGTTTGCTGTTCATCTAGAACTCCGAAGGAAATTTCACTATCCTCTAATTTGATGGAACAGACAAGCATTATGTTTCCAGTTTTTGTTAATAGACAGACACTGCCAACTGTATCCTCAACAGATGCTTTAGAAACCAAGGGAACAGTTGGTGGCACCATGGCTAACAAAAGGAAAAGAAAAGGATGGTCAGAGGAAGAGGACAATGAGCTACGTGCTGCTGTTCAGAGATGGGGTGAAGGGAATTGGGCAACCTTGGCAAAAGGAGACCACTTTTCTTTTAAGAGAACTGCAACACAATTATCTCAGGTGGTTTTTCAACCCTAAAAGTTTGCGAATCATGTGGCATTATCCACTTTGATTATATCATTTATCAGCATGCACATGTATATTTCATTTAAGGCCACATGTTTATCATCATCCCTTTTGATTAATAACTAGACCTATTTGTGAATAGTCATGCCCATCAGGATAGTGAATTGTGAATAGTCATCCCCATCAGGATAGTGAATGCTGCTACGAAGCTTCTGCCATGAGGGATCCAGGGAAGGATTCAGCCTTCCCTTACATTTACAAGAGTCTATTCCACGACGTCAAGCAGTGACTTTTTAGTCACAAGGCAGCATTTCCTTTCAAAATCATCTCCTTTCTTTAGAAACCAGTAACAATTTTTTTCTTTTATATCACTTTTTGCAGTGTTTGGTTGCTTAGTCGTCGTCATAACTCATAAGTTAATAACCCTATAGCAGTATCCTTTGGCAATTAGAATGATGAACTATAAAGATCGTCACATCCACATTAATAACCATATATAGTTTATTTAATCTTTGGCCTAGAATGTCGCCGAGATTCATTATATGTACACTACACTTTCGATTACATTTGGCTAACAGTTTGGTTTTCCCTTGAATTCAAAACAAATAGTTAAATCATTGAAGCTCATTCTCTTTGTGGTTGATACTTTTAAAATAGTCAATTTCTTAACCATGAATATTTATCAAAATTCATTCTGGTTTATGTTATCATGCTGATTAATAAGGTAGATAATGGTGGTGGGCGTTATTTAAAGTTAAATATTGATAGGATGTCACAATCCATGGTTTCCTATAGATGGGTTACTTTGTTGTCTTGGACACTAATAAGTTAAATATTATGTATTTTTCTCTTCTAACATGACAGACTTGGCAGATCTATACCAGCCAGATCTATTGTTGGAAGAATTTACTTTAGCTTGTGCAGCTATTGTAGTTGTGCCTGTTGAGGCTGACCACTTTTAGTGTACATCTGTACACAGTGTTATTGTTATCTCTTCCTGTATTCTAAAAGGACGAAAGAAAAATCGTCAGTTGAAAAACAAGTATGTGTTAATGCATGCACAGTGCTTGTGTTTCTCTAAATATTATATTTTACTAGAATCTGATGATTGATGGCACTAAATTTATTTTACACCGTTGTCATCTAGTCAGGTCAGGATGTCTGGGTATCACCCAGTTCTCCCGGGTTCAAATCCCGGCAACGGAGTTTTACATGCACTGCTCTCTTCTGATATGTGTAATGTGTAACAAATGATAGTTTAGGTCACAGTAAAATGAATATTTGTTTTGGGTTTAGTCGATAATACTCGCAATTACATCTTTTTGTACAATTTGTTTTGTTTCCATTTCACCTTTATTGTTAATTGACTATTAATACTACACATTGTCATGGTCTATCCAAATACCTGCAGAGGTGGAGCACTTTACGAAAGAAAGACGGCAGTACCAATTCAAGTGCCACCAATCCAGTGACCACCAACACCCCCGTGACCCCCGTGACCACCAACACGCAATATACTGCTGAACAGTTGGCAACTCGCCACTCCTTAAATTTAGCTCTTGATATGCCATTCAAAAAGTTAACTGCTCCTGGAATGACTGATCCTGGTAATTGTCATTTGAATTTTCTTCAAATTTATTGTCATATTAATCCAATTCTAGAATATGCTAGTTGTATTTGTTTATTGTTTCTTTTTATTCTTGTTTACTTTAAGTCTCTTACTATTAACTGAGTCTTAGGTTAACCTTATGATGTGATGGCTGTGTTGATGATTGTGGACATATTTAATGTCTTTTATAGGCATGTCAATGGGATTCACATTCATGGGTACCGCCCCGACTTTGACTGGGTGCGAGTTTTCCCCGGATATTCATAGTTGGGGGTGGGGTGGGGAAGTTGTATCGCTCCCAAACCCACCCCTGGGGTGGGGAAGTTGTATCGCTCCCAAACCCACCCCACGGGTAAAGGAATATTTATTAATTTATTTTATTTAAATTTTATTATTCTCTAATAATTTGATTTTATTATATTGACCCTAACATAATAAATATATTTTTATATAATTTTTTATATATGGACGAGGGGCAGGGGTGAGGATTGGGTTTTTTTACCTGGAGTCGGGGTCGGGATTGGTTTTTTATATATGTTCTCATAAATCTTCTGAAATTGTTAGGCTCATGAATCTAATAGAAATTTTTTACGGCCATTACTTTAGTGGGTAACTGAATAACTTAAATGGTTGCAGGTAGGACATCTACATCAATTAAAAATCAAGTGCAGAGTCGTAATACAACGCAAGTCTCCACAGTTCGTAGTTCTGTACCATCTCAGACTCAAGTCTCCACTGTTCGTAGTTCTGTACCACCTCAGACGCAAGTCTCCACAGTTCACAGTTCCGTACCACCTCAGCCACAAGTCTCCACTGTTCGTAGTTCTGTACCACCTCAGACGCAAGTCTCCACAGTTCGCAGTTCCGCACCACCTCAGACGCAAGTCTCCACAGTTCGCAGTTCCGCACCACCTCAGACGCAAGTCTCCACAGTTCGCAGTTCCGCACCACCTCAGACGCAAGTCTCCACAGTTCGCAGTTCCGTACCACCTCAGACGCAAGTTTCCACAGTTCGCAGTTCTGTACCACCTCAGGCGCAAATCTCCACAGTTCGCAGTTCCGTACCACCTCAGGCGCAACTCTCCGCAGTTCGCAGTTCCGTACCACCTCAGGTGCAACTCTCCGCAGTTCGCAGTTCCGTACCACCTCAGACGCAAGTCTCCACAGTTCGTAGTTCCGTACCACCGCAGACACAAGTCTCCACAGTTCGTAGTTCCGTACCACCTCAGACACAAGTCTCCACTGTTCGCAGTTCTGTACCACCTCAGACACCAGTCACCACAGTTCGCAGTTCTGTACCACCTCAGACACCAGTCACCACAGTTCGCAGTTCTGTACCACCTCAGACACCAGTCTCCACAGTTCGCAGTTCTGTACCACCTCAGATGCAAGTCTCCACTGTTCGTAGTTCTATACCAACTCAGACGCAAGTCTCCACTGTTTGTAGTTCTATACCAGCTCAGCGTCCATCTCAACAAGCTTGTGGTTCCCCTGCGAAACCCAAATTAGCCTCTGAAAATTCAGTCTCAAAGAGTAATGCAATTCCAGCTCGTGAGTTAAAACCTGCCATTGTTCATTCTGGAGCACAAACTGTTTCACGATCAAATGCTATGCCACAATTGAAGGTTGGTCAAGCGAAAAATGTGGTACATACTGTGCCTGCTGGTAGTTCATTGACGAAGACATCCATTTCTGCTGGTTTGCCTTCTGACCAAAAGGTTCTTTCAAATGTGCCTGCTGGTAGTTCTTTGACAAAGACAACCATTTCTGCTGGTTTGCCTTCTGACCAAAAGGTTCTTTCAAATGTGCCTGCTGGTAGTTCTTTGACAAAGACAACCATTTCTGCTGGTTTGCCTTCTGACCAAAAGGTTCTTTCAACGTATCTTATCTATTTCTTGTGACATGCAGTTCATATATTAAAAACTGTCTCCCCACAAATGGAGAGTTCGTTCTTTGCTTATTGTTTTGTATATATTGTCTAAACAGGAACATGTTACCTCTGTAAAAGAAGAGGAAAAAAGAGTTTCTGATACTGGCTCCGCACCAAAAGAGGTGAAAGAAGAGGAAGCTTCGACATCAACTACTCAGGGCAAGGTAGATAGCAATCTGGACAAGGTGAGGCTAGATTTAGATAAAGCCAAAAGCATGCCCAATGAGAAAGTTTTGGAACATAAAGCAGTGTCTCATAATCCAGGAGAGTGCGAAGAGCAAGGAAGTGTTAAGAATTCAAACTGTACCCCTAAAAAGGCCACTGAGAATGGAAATGGCAATTTGAATAAGGAAAGTCAAGTTCTAAATCAAGACAAGAAGACAGCTTCTATTACTGGAAGCTCTAACCATCAAAATGTGAATGAGAAACTCGTAAATTTGCCAAAGCAAGGTGAATGCCGTCAAGGTTTGGAAGTGCCGTGATAGTAGAAATTGAAAACTGGTAGTGGTATATAGTGACTAGTAGATTTTGGGCAAATGTTACTGCCAGACATTATTATTGTGCAATTTCTTTCTTTTTCATTCTAAATTCTGGATTAGTATCTTGCAAATTGTTATAGAGTGAGTGGTAAAAATGTAAAATGATTTTGTGGAAAATGTCTTTTTCAGTTATCTAAACCCCAAATATTCAATTTTTTGTTGTTGAAAAAAGACAACTAAATAAAGATAAACGGTAAATGATACTCCATACTCGCGTTGCTATGTTACTTTTGTAAGTTAAAATACCACTAATTACTAATTAGAGCGTAATTTCTGTCACACATGTGTGTGTGTAACAAAAGGATGTTTTACACGTTCTTTTAATTATATGTTGACTATTATAAAATAAATGATTTATGCTGTCTATTAAATGTATGTATTGTGTATATTACATGCATATTTCATGAATTCATTTAAATCAAGATATAATCTTGTATACTTTTTGAGTAAGTACATACACATGAAAATGCTGACATGCTTTACACACAGGAAAGGGTTTGTATACTAATACATTCAGAATCAAACTATATTGGTGCATCATAAGCATCTTCTAGATCACTGTATTGTTTCTGTAATGTTGGAGTGACACATGCAAACATCGATTGTTTTTGCTTCTTCAACTTGATTCCAAATAAGAAAGACTTCATAGGTAATTTAGCGCGGCTTGTGGACTGTTTCATGTCATTGTTATATCCCATTGTTTGATTCAATTCGTCGAGTATTTTCTCCACATCAATTTTAAGTCCTTTTACATAAATCAAACCTTCTTCCAGTTCACTAGAAACCTTGTTGCTCTCTTGTTTCATGTTGAGAACTTCACCTTGAAACTTTGCAGCCTGATGCTCACTAAGTTCACCAGTTCTCGATGATGAATCTGGATTTGCGGCACTTGCTATTTGATCTTGTAAGGTGCATAATGATGGATGTCTAGCTTGTAATTCATCTTGCAGCATATCATTGTGTTCTAGCCATAATGATAACTCAGTTCTTATTTCTCTCAAATGTCTAAATATTGGCTTTATTTCTGATTTTATAGCTTTCGATGAGATCTTGTTTTCTGACACCAAGTTTTTATGCTTTATTTTTCTTAGTTCTGCTTTTAAGTCCTCTAAAGATTCTTGGAACTTTTGAATCTGATGAACTGAAGTGCTGAACCTCAACCAAAACTCTAAATTCTGCTCGAGCAAATCATCGATTTCAGAACGGAATTTCTTTTCTAAAGGTGAAAGGGAACGGTTCTTGTAACTTTGTGTTTCTCTCACCAAAATTAATCTTGTCCTTGTGTCAATATTTCCTGTGTTTCCAAAAGAAGTGCTACCTATATCTGAAGAGGCGTTTTCAAGAGGCGTTTCCTTGGTTAAAGTGGTATGAGGACTTTCATCCGGATTTCTTTCTTTAAAGGTAAGCTTCCTTTGTAAAATGTTTATCTCTTCATCCTTAGTGGCAACTACATCCTTCAATTCCTTCACCTGCATATATTATTGGAGATAAAATTAGTTAATAGTTTGTTAAGAGTCGGTTAATAGTTTCGTGCTGACTAAAAACCAACTTTAAAAATATGTGAAACTTTGTTTACTTTAATAAGATTATTATACAAACTTTTACTAAATTTGTTATGAAATTGCATTGTATATAACATGATAAGTTTTGAAGTTATTATAAAACGTATATCTATATGTCAGACTTGTTAAACATGTGACTCTTATAATTTGACTTTACATTATTAAAAATGAAGTTAATAATAAGGAAATATATTTACCTGAAGTGCCAATTCAAAAATGCTGTTCCGATTTTTGCTCTCCGTATTGTTGAGTTTGTCAGTTACATCGTTATAGTTCTTTAAAACCGATGTGTACTCCTCCAACATAATCTTTTCTCTATCATCTGATCCACTTACAAACATCTGATTCAAGTTAGTTTGATCTTTTTTCTCCCCAGTTTCAACATCAAGTGGTTCAACCTTATCCTGCTGTGTTAGCTCCGGCGTCACTTCAGTCCTAAAATCAATATTTTCCTTCAAACTAGACTTATCATCTTCATGTTTTTCAAAATTCTCACTTAGTTTTCCATCAGAAAAATCTGTAATCTTGGAATTGGAAAGAACCGAATTCTCCTCTTCCACATCTAGCTTCACATTTTTCAATCTTCCTGAAAGATGCTCAAGATTAAAATTAGCTTCATGAATGTTTGTTTGGATATTCTTATCTTGCCTTTCGACACTTTTGTTTAGAGCTTTAACTCTCTTCAACTCCTCTTCCAATTCTTTCATCCTCTTGTGACTATTTTCTGAATCTTCAATAAGAATTTCCTTGTCCTCTTCTAAACTTTTTATATTTGTTTGAAGTTTATCTGCTTCTGATTTCAGTCTCATTACCAATGAATTCTGAGAAGTAACCGCCGTTTCCAAACTAACAACCTTACTTACAAGCTCATCAATCATCTCTGCAATTGCTGTCATCGTAAGCGAATCTCCCGAATCTTCCTCAAGCTTTTCCTTAATCCTCTCTTGCAACGATGCTAAGTCATCACGCACATGCATATTTTCTTCCAAGCTAAGTTCTATCTCTTCATCTTTACTTTTTGAATCTGTTTCCTCGTCTCGCTGATTTGGTTGCTTGGAACCTAAGTTACTGCTAAGGTTTTCAAATTTGCGATGAGCTTCCTTAAACTTTTGGTGTGCTTCTTTAGCTTCCTCAGATGATTGTACTTGTACCACTTTCAACTTATCTAGGGTTTCTTTACATGAGTTTAACGCCGTGGCTGCCATTAAAGCTCTTGCATCATTATCTTCAATAACTGTACTAATATTAAACTCATCTTGCAAATTGCAAACTCTTTTTTGCATTCCTGTAATTTTGTCTTCAATTTCCCAATACTTTTCATATGCATTTTCATACAAGCTCCTTACAAACTCTTTTTCAGTCTGCAATGCTAAAATATCTTTTTGAAGCTTGTCTATTTCGGCTAATGCTTCAACCTTACTCAAACCGGAACTTTGAACTGTTGAAATTGAAACCGGTTTTGTAGTACTGGCACTTCTCCTATGTATTGCGTTTTTTGAGAGCAACATAGATGGACTTCGATTATGTTTCTTCGGGATACTCGGAGGTTTAGGAATGTTGCCTTGATTTTCTGTTTGGTTATTAGGGTTAGGAGTTGATGAATTAGTTTCAGGGTAACTTTCTTCATCTTCATCCTCATCTATTCTGTAATGGACTTGTTCGGGGAAAACAGTGGCAATTGTTCGGTTCGCACTTTGTAGCTCCTTTGATAGATGATCATATTTCTCTGCTAATGCTCTAAATGCTCTAAAGGCTTCTTCCACAAAATTTATGAGTTCTGGTCTCTTCCTGTAGTACATTTCTGCCCTTTGGGCAAACGAGTCCCCGCTGTTGTCAATTATTTTGAGGCTCTCGGCCACTATCTCCTCCATATCTGTTTAACATTTGTTTGCATGTCATTTCCATTGAGTTTTCTTCCAATGAAAATGATTGATTTATATTATTAACTTGGGACCTTTCGATTTGGATTAGACACATTCAAAATACCATGCAATTACTGGTCATTAGATTTCGGCCGTTTTGAGTTTGTATTTGAAATATGGTATGTGAAGTCTAAATATAAGCATTCGGTCTTAAACCAACGGCCGAGTTCTCTGACTGCAGTGACTGCATGAAATTTTGACACCGCAAAGGAAAGTGGGAATTTTGCACCAAACAAAACCTATAAAACTACATTATGCATTATATGGTTATCCTGCATACATTCTTGCTTGTTATTTAGATAATTTTGATACAAATCTATGTATCATAAGAAAATGATAAAAATTAATAAACTATATTATTATTTTATTGATTAGCCTATGAATTATGACCTTCTATTTGATAAAATAAAACTAATGCATAAAAATACATTTGTTAATTGTTTTGATGGAATTAATGATAATGGATTAAAATTTTACAACCTTAACAATACATAGATAAGAAATTGAAACCATGATGAAATTGTTGTGTAGTAAAAGACATACCATGGAGGCTTTGTTCCAACCATTTTGATTGTTTTGTCCTAACATGGCTAGCCCACCACCATGAATATGCATTGGTTGCTGCTCTTCCCAACATCTTTATCTTATGTTAAATTACAATTATAATTAAACACATTCAAGCCATTAAGGTAAAATCTTGATTATGTATGAAGATAATTGAAACCAACAAGGTGACACAAAGATAACAAACAAAAAGGACACAAAATGTAGATCAATGAAAAAAGAGATGTAATTTTAATGATTTGGTTGTTAAAAAATGTTGTTCAAAAGAGAGAAACAAATGTTGGTGACAATGTTTTCTTGTGGGGTAGATATGAAGAGGAGGATACTTCGCCACAATCATAGGTGTGTGTTGCATTAGATTTAGATCCTTTTGAGAACCAAAAAATTTGGAGGATTTTTTGTTAAATTTTTTTTGGATAATATTACGTGATTTATAATTTAATTTATGCCAAAATATGTATTTTACGTTAAAACTTAATTTTTAATTTAATTACATTTGGTCAAAAAACATAATTTTAACACACACTAAGGTTTATGACCATCTTTTCTTCCTACATGTTTGTGAAATTGTTATATTGGATACTTATATATAATGTACAACAATGTAATCCGGAGAGAGACAAATGGAGAGAGTTGGATGGAGAGGCCGATGAGAGAGTTGGATGGAGAGAGGCTGACGGATAGAGTTGGATGGAGAGAGACAACTGATGGAGATAGACGACTGATGGAGAGAGATGGATGGAGAGAGTTGGATGGAGAGAGACGACTGATGGAGAGAGACGGATGGAAAGAGACGGATGGAGACAAATACTTAACCCTACCCTAACCCTTAACCCTAACCCTAACCCTAAACCTAACCTTAACCCTAAACTCTAACCCTTAACCCTAACTCTAAAACCTAAACCCTGGCATTAACCTTAAACCTAACATTAACCCTAACTCTAAAACCTTAACCCTAACCCTAATACCATTAACCCTAACCCTAACCGTAAACCTAACACTAACCAAACCCTAAACCCTAACATAATTTCTAACCCTTAACCATAAACCTCTAAACCTTAACCCTAACCCTAACATAAACCTTAACCCCAAAACCCTAAATCCCATCACTTTACCCTAACCCTTAACCTAGTTTCGATGGAGAGAGACATATGAAGAGAGTTGGATAGAGAAAGATGGAGAGAAACTATAGATGGAGAAAGATGGATGAAGAGTTATGGAGAGGGACAATTGATGGAGAGAGGCCGATGGAGAGAGGCTAATGGAGAGAGGCAGATGGAGACAAATGAAACCCTTAACCCTAACCTATCACTTAACCCTGAACCAAACACTAACTCTAAAACCTAAACCCTAACATTAACCCTAAACCTAAAACCTATGAAGCCCGGATACGTGACACGATACGATACCGATACGGCGATACGGGAAAATTTTCAAAATCCCCGATACGATACTGTCGCGATACGTTATTTAAAAATAAATTTAAAATTAAATATATAAATGCACAATATATAAACATAAGAAAAATCGAAAATGATAATAAATTAAAATTAAAATTACTCAAACTGCGCAAACAATTGATGATTACATATTGAACAAACAAGTGACGATTACATATCTTAAGTTAAGTAAGTACTAACAAAAAATAACATAACTAGTACTATCCAACAAAAACATCAAAAGTATCACACAAAGAACATCATCCCCTAACATTAACTATTTAAGAGGAAACACAGATTGTATCAGTATGATGTCCTCCAATTCTATCATCATAGGACATTAGTTGTCTGATACTTCTCTAATACGTGTATCGAGAAGTATCCGACACGTATCAGTAATTTTTTCTTTAAAAAAATAATATTAATTGTCCGATACTCTCCGATACGAGTATCGAAGAGTATCGGGTGAGTATCGGTATCAGATATATATCGGACACGATACTTTGCCATTTTTGGAGTATCAGGGTTTCATAGCCTAAAACCCTTAACCTTAACCCTAATTGTAAACCTAACACTAACCTAACCCTAAACCCTAACCCAAACATAATTTCTAACCCTTAACCATAAACCTCTAAACCTTAACCCTAACCCTAAACCCCATCACTTTACCATAACCCTTAACCTAGTTCCAATGGAGAGAGAGTTAGATGGAGAGCGATGGAGAGAGACGGATGCAGAGAGTTGGATGGAGAAAGATGGAGAGAGATGGAAGGAGAATTATGAAGAGAGACAGATGGAGAGAGACAGATGGAGATAAATGAAACCCTTAACCCTAACCCTAAACCTAAACCTAACCCTAAATCTAAAACTTAAACCCTAACATTAACACTAAACCTAAAACCCTTAACCCTAACGTTAATCGTAAACCTAACACTAACCTAACCCTATATATAATGTACAATAATAATTCACAATGTAATCCGGAGAGAGTTGGAGAGAGATGGATGGAGAGAGGCCGATAGAGAGAGTTGGATGGAGAGAGACGGATGGAGAGAGTTGGATGGAGAGAGACGACTGATGGAGAGAGATGGATGGAGTGAGGCCAATGGAGAGAGTTGGATGGAGAGAGACGGATGGAGACAAATGAAACCCTTATACTTAACCCTAACCTAACCCTAAACCTAACCTTAACCCTAACCCTTAACCCTAACTCTAAAACCTAAACCTTGACATTAACCCTAAACCTAACCTTAACCCTAACTCTAAAACCATAACCCTCACATCAACCCTAAACCTAATACCCTTAACCCTAACCGTAAACCTAACACTAACCTAACCCTAACCCTAACATAATTTCTAACCCTTAACCATAAACCTCTAAACCTTAACCCTAACATAAACCTTAACCCCAAAACCCTAAATCCCATCACTTTACCCTAACCCTTGACCTAGTTTCGATGGAGAGAGATGGAGAGAGACATATGAAGAGAGATGGAGAGAAACTATTGATGGAGAGAGATGGATGGAGAGTTATGGAGAGGGACGATTGATGGAGAGAGGCTGATGGAGAGTGGCAGATGGAGACAAATGAAACCCTTAACCCTAACCTATCTCTTACCCTTGAACCAAACCCTAACTCTATAACCTAAACCCTAACATTAACCCTAAACCGAAAACCCTTAACCTTAACCATAATTGTAAACCTAACACTAACCTAACCCAAACATAATTTCTAACCCTTAACCATAAACCTCTAAACCTTAACCCTAACCCTAAACCACATCACTTTACCATAACCCTTAACCTAGTTCCGATGGAGAGAGATGGAGAGAGTTAGATGGAGAGCGATGGAGAGAGACGGATGCAGAGAGTTGGATGGAGAAAGATGGAGAGAGATGGATTGAGAGTTATGAAGAGAGACAGATGGAGAGAGACGGATGAAGATAAATGAAACCCTTAACCCTAACTCTTAACCTTAACCCTAACCTAACCCATAACCCTAAACCTAACCCTAATCCTTAACCCTGACTCTAAAACTTAAACCCTAACATTAACACTAAACCTAAAACCCTTAACCCTAACGTTAATCGTAAACCTAACACTAACCTAACACTAAACCCTAACATAATTTCTAACCCTTAACCATAAACCTCTAAACCTAACATAAACCTTAACCGCGCTAACCCTTAACCTAGTTTCGATTGAGAGAGTTGGATGGAGAAAGAGCGATGGAGAGAGACAGATGGAGAGAGTTGGATAGAGAGTGACGATTGATGGAGAGAGACAAATGGAGAGAGATGGAGAGAGACGAATGATGGAGAGAGACCGATGAAGAGAGATCGATAGAGAGAGACGAATGGAGACAATATTAGAAGAAGCGAGATAACGTAAAGTTTCCGTAAATAACAGTAAGTTAAAAATAATATTTGAATTTAATAGAGGTGCATTGTGATGTAATTCAACATCCAAGAGAACTCACAAAATTATTACGTAACTTAATTTAATAGTGTCAGGATCAAATGACACCAAAGTGTTAAATTTAATAATATGACACCTCCGATATTCTTTACTGGATGATCGTATTACAAAATCGACTGTTTGATTGAAAGATATTATAACATAGATCATACCTATAAAATATTACATTAATCGAAAATCATTTGATATGTCAATGAGGGTAAAATTCTCAAAGGTAATTTTTTTTTTATATCAAGGGTAAAATTACTTTCCTCTTGACGCCAAATTGGTTGCAATTGGTATTAGATATGATTCTCAAAGAAATATATTTCTGAATTGGTTGTATAATGTTTGATTGCAAAATGTCTTTTCTAGTCTTTTTTGAAAACTCTCAATGTTGAGTTTGTTAAAAGAGAATCACACACTATTATTTTTTTCTTCCATTATATTGGGGTATGAAATTTCCACCGTCGTTAACGATGACCAATCTCCATCGGGAAATTTATGAAACACATAAAATGAATTCTTCCCTCCAACCGAATTTTGTTCATACGTATGAGTCGGGAATCTAACTCCTGACGATATGCTTAAATATACACTCACACATTAGCACAAGTAACTATGTCTCTCATTTTTAATGGTGCACCTACACTTTTTTTTTTTAATTATGAATGAAATGCAGTGATATTTCTTTAGTAAAGAAGAAAGGAAAAAAAAAAAAGGCTTTTGTGGTTTGATTTCTTAAGGAACAATGCAAATGCACATAATAATAGAGAAGAGATGTATGCACATTTTATATTTATTTATATACAATTCTTTTTTTTTTTGCTAATATTTATTTATATACAATTTTTTTTTTGGTAATGTAATATACAATCATATACAAATATAAGTGCATGATTGACATGCAAATTTCATATGTACATAAATAATTACAATAGAAAATTGCAAGCTCACTCAATTGAACATGTATTCATCTTGATCCATATCTTTTTCCTTCTCTTTTTTTCAATGTTTTGATTCCCCAATGTTGACATCAGAGCAGAAGTTGTTCATAATTCTCGGACAAAACTAAATCAACACAACTGCTTTATTAATGACCACATAAACTCCTAATAGGATTTGGATTAAGCTAAACTCAATGTTAAGTCATCACATTGCAGTACAGCAATTCCCCCCCAATGTTTAGAGTGTACAATTGTTTATAGCTAAAACCAGCAAAGAATTTTAACAAAGCAACAGTTGCAGAAGCTCCTCTATACTGCAGAAACATAACTAGAAGGTTTTTTTTTTTTTTTTACGTTAGGTATTACGAAGGGAAGATATCCAACTTTCCACATATTTCTTGCTCTCTGCAGACAACAGAAGAACCACACACATTAACATTTTAGCCACCAAGGAAAAGAACATAAAAAGCACTAAGTAAACTGCAATGTGCATATTTTTGTTGTGAATTATATATCACAAAACCAAGCAAATGTTAACATCACATATCGTCATCACAATTCACCAGTCGATTTTCATTTATGCATGGCAAATGTAAACATGCAACTGGTTTATGCTCAAGGATTACACTGAAGTTGGCATGGTATGAGAAGAAAAATATGCGCAGATCCTGCCTAATAGTACAGTTTCATCTTGATTTACAATTTATAGACAAGTAAGCTTATTCAGGACCTGAATCAAGTTATAAAAATGTTCCAAAACAGTGACCTTAAGAGAAGTCATCGCATTATTTATCGAGTAGAGATCCTCTCCGTTTGTTAAACGGAAAGGATTCTTACCCAATTTTAGCATCCTTCTCTACTAGCAGCTCCTCTATTTTCTCTCTAATGACTGTATTTCTAATCTATTGTCCTACATTTTTTGCTTAAGTTTACTCTACTGTTGGTGTATTACCGCTCGATATTTAGTACCGTACAACATCACAGCAGCACACTTGGAAATGTTCATAAATGCATCTAACTTAAATGTGACAGAAATGCATCTAATGGCCGCTACGTAAATATCCAATTGACAATAGATCAAAGCAAACTATGATAGATGATAACAAAACTTCTCTTACCATCTGAAAAGTATCCAACATTGCTTAGCAAGTTGTTTTTAGGATTCTCTTCCAACAAGCCACCATAATTGCATCCATAACACGGAACAAGCACAGCAAAATTGTTATCTGTTTCGCGACTTTCATCATCATGACTAGAGAACCCGGATCCGTGAGGCTCCAACCAGCCAATAGACCAATCAGAATCAACAGATTCAGTGTCAGAATCACATTCAACATCAGACGGAACGATAACAAAATCACATTCCTTATCGATTTTTGTCTCCTGTCTACTATACCATTTTTGCTTCACCCTTCTGGAAGGAGAAGGCGCAATTTCCTCTTTAACAGAAGGAAATCTCAAAACATCCAATTCCCTCATAACAGAATCAGCTGAAGATTTTATAACACCCGTCTGAGATTTTTTGCTTTTGATGTTTTTCGCTCCACGACCACCACGAAAAATAGGAAAAGGCCACATCCATTCACTCTCGCCGTATTGAATTTTTACACAAACTCTTCTCAAACGAGCAGTAATCTCTCGTTACGCGAACCTATAAAAACAAATTAGTCATCAAATACAAATCATGTGCAAGCCAACTCAAATCTTAATATACCAAATATTGACGATGTTGCCGACAACTAAAAATCAGTATTAGATTTCAATTACACGAGAAATTACAATTCATTTTTATAAGACATAGTTTTGTTCTTTGATGATTTATCCAAATTTATGCCACAAAAATAGATTGATAATATTACATGTCAATGATGTCATAGTGAACAAAAACTCCTAAAATGAACATCTCCTAAAAATTGTATATACACAGAACAGAACATAGACACAAATTTTCATAGAAACCGGAATCAAAGAGAATCAAAATGTAACATGGTAGAATATCCATATCCACATAATGAAAAATTCAAAGACAAAAAAAAAAAAAAAAAAAAAAAAAACCTTGAAATAGCTAATAATATCAAATAAAATACGCAAATATTAATATAAAATATTATATGATAATAATATTAGTAATTAAAGAATCATCGATTGAATCCAATCATATCTAAACACATATGCTTAATTTGATTATCCAATTTAACAAACAAAATATGAACTCTGATTATATTTGTCTGCAGAAACAACGATTTGAAGCAGAAATTGAAAGCTGAAACAACAATTGAAATTTAGGATGAAAGCTAAAAATGAAGAGAAAAACATAGATAAATGCTACCTTATAGAAATCGAATGTGTGTGAGTTTTGAAGGTTTGTATAAGAAGAATGGAATCGAAATTGGAAACCCTAAGTTGCTTAGCTTTTATGACACGGAACGATGTAATGTGGTGTGAAAGGGAGAGCGCGAGTATATTCAATTTGGAATCAGTTTTCAGATGCCGTTAGATTTATACGTAATCATACGTGGCAAATGGGGAACCGTTTGATTGGTGTGGGTTTTTCTGATGATGTGTGTGATTAGATTAAGTAAAGTATTAACAGATCATAAACAGATAAGAACGATTGATTATGGCAACGGGTTTTTCATTTGACGCGGCAAGTCAGAATATCCTAATTCTTTCATTTCATTAATAATAATTTCATTAACAATAATAACTTTTTTTTTTTTTGATAAAATTTCATTTAAACGGTTAACGTTAATGTTGTTAATTTTTGGATGAAAGTAAGAATCAATTACAAAACATTCTTTTTTTTGTTACAATTACAAAATATTCTTATTACTCAACTCTTTATACATATTTTATGCGGTTATATAAGTGATCAAATTTGAGTAAGGTTATCAAATTTGAAAGATCAGCGAATAAAATTTGATAGAGTCTGGCATTTTTGAAATACTCATAAAGTGATTAAATATATTTTGGGCTAAATTGCACTTTTGGCCCCCTAAGTTTCAGAAACTTGCAATTTTGGTCCCTTATGTTTCAAAATAGCACTTATGCCCCCCTAAGTTTCAGAAAGTTGCGATTTTGGCCCCCTATGTTTCAAAATAGAAATTTTGGCCCCCTAAGTTTCAGTAATTGCGATTTTGGCTACCTATGTTTCAAAATAGCAATTTTGGCCCCTTATCTTTACCCCTTTTGCAAAAGGTCAATTTTGATCGAGTCACGTGCTTTAAATTTATTCTTTCACTAACACACATATATAATCTCAAATCCTAAAAAATTAACCTAATCCTTCGTGACGTTTATTCAAAGGGATTTCTCACTATACGTAAAAAAAATAACCTAATCCCAAATCCAAAAATAGGAAACAATGGAAATTGGAAACCCCATCGTGCTTTTTGTTATGTCATTTTTATTATGTTATTTTGATTATGTAATGACTTCTTATATGTAATGACTTGATTTGTTATGTCATTTTGATTTAGAAAAGTGTCTTGAACTTATATTTTGAATGTAATTTCTTATATGTAATAAGTTTGCCTTGTTATGTCATTTTAATTATGTTATTTTGCCTCTGAAGTTTATACTTAACAAGTTTATATATTATTATGCCAATCAACATTGATTTGGTCAAAATTGACATTTTGCAAAAAGGGTAAAGATAGGGGGTCAAAAGTGCTATTTTGAAACATAGGGGGTTAAAATTGCAACTTTCTGAAACTTAAGGGGCCAAAAATGCTATTTTGAAACATAAGGGGCCAAAATCGCAACTTTTTGAAACTTACGGGGCCAAAAATGCTATTTTGAAACATAAGGGGCCAAAATTGCAAGTTTCTGAAACTTAGGGGGCCAAAAGTGCATATGCTTATTTATAATAATATTAATTAATATATTTATGATATCTCCTCTTATTATCAAAAAATAAATAAATTATAAAGCCGATCTAAATTGATGTATTTAGTGTATATTATAGTCCAAATATATTAATTATTGAATGGATTTAAAAAATCAACGGTAGTATAATATAAAAACAATAACAAGATCTTTTGCTCTAAAAAAAAAAAACTTTTAATATTTGTATCAAAAATTAAATAACGATAAAGAGATATTCTAATATTTGTACAAAACGAAAAAGATAACGATAAGGTGATCTTTGTAAAAATAAATATAAAAAGATTAGGAAATCTTCTAATCATGTCAAACAAGAAACCCCAAAAAAAAAATCTTCAAAGTACAACTAATAAATAACGATAGAATCAACAGTGGAACATGTATTATTTCTCCTCAAAAACAACCCTGCTAAAATTAGGTATTTCTGCATCGAATCCCAAATCCCACGTAAAGAGCTTTTCGCCACACTGCTGACCATGATGAAGCAAGATTATGCTGGAAAGTTATTATGCATTGTTATATGTGCTGGTACTGTCGAATTCTGTATGAAGTTGCTAGGTTTCTCCCCAAACTGCTGTACGGCCGCATTATCGTTTTCTCTTGTCGCTCTTGAGGTACATACAACATCGTTCCTTTCTTTTCTATTGTCTACTGTGTTTAATTTCCTATGTTTATGTCATGGACGCATGATGACACGACATTTGACACAGTTCCAATGCCAAATCCCAGGTAATATGCTTTTTGCCACACCGCTGGACCATGATAAAGCATGATTATGCTGTAAAGTTATTCTGCATTGGTACATGTATTGGTACTGTCGAATTCTGTATGGAGTGGCTAGGTTTCTCCCTAATCTGCTCTACGGCCGCAATATTGTTTTCTCTGGCTGTTCTTGAGGTACGTACACCATTGTTTCTTTTCTATTGTTTACTGTGTACTATGTTTCAGTTCCACACGGATTGGAACGGTCGGTTTCGGATACTGGAAATTCATCCAATTGAAACTGAACCGATTCGACCGTACAACATAGCATTTATTATTTCTATCTTCTACAAAGTAGAGTAGTGCTTGCTTCCTGATTTTTCGTTGCCACCGACCAACTTTTTACATTATTTTAAGAGCTAGTTTTAATTAATAGTAAAATTTTCTCTTTCATTCCACCAACTCCACCTTTACCATCTCTTTCTCGGTTAACAACACTCCTTTTCTTTGATGATACCACTATTATTCACTCAATCCTTTTTATTATCTACCCTCTTTCAATATTTGAGACAATTCCTTGCAAACATTTCTATTTTCACTTTTCATTCTGTTGATTTCGCCAAACATCTCCCAGCTTTATCCAAAACAGCAGTCTAGGTGAAGGAGAATAATGTTAGATCTGGATTTTGTGCTTAAGTTCGACAACGAGAATATCTCCTTTTATTTTTGTTTATTTTCTTTGCAAATCTGTATCTGTTACATATGTATTTGGTGGATCTATATCTTTCTATTCTTTGTTTTTGATGATGGTATAAACTGACTTTATTTATTTATTTTATTATTGGGTGAGGGTTTTGGATCCCACCCAACCCAGCCCATTGTCCACCCCTAGCACTTCACTACTAGTATAGCTTGTTTAATTTCCCATGATGCATGATGACACAACATTTGACAAAGGAACACCGGCAATAATTTAAGAAAATATAGTATAATTGAATGTGTTGTTGTCTTGTGTACTGTGTACTAGTAGCCACTAGCCATTATCAATTAAATGAATTATTCAATACTTTTATTTACTGCCATTTTGACTTAATACGCGTGATTAACGCAGATGTTTACGCACTTTCCTTCAAGTACATTAAAGCAATATCACGGGCTTCAAACAAAGGTTACAGTTACACGCACAGTTGAGGTTTGTATCTACCATGAAGTTGATTTTACATATAGGTAGTTGTTGAATGTTTAGTAATTTCATCTCACTAACAATGTTGTGATTAACCAGGTTCAGAAATCTCATTGGCGTATCAAAAGTTGCATTCCCATCAGTCTCTTGCATGCTGACAAAATTAACGTGAGCATTCTTAGTTATCATGCTTTAATTAATTAAAAATTTGCTTTAGCTGTTTCTGATGCAAAAAATTTAATGTGTATTGATGTTTTCTTCATTCCATTTTCTTTATGCAGAGTATTTTAGCTGACATGCGTATTGTTTTGGCTAAAAAACCCCAAATAGAGCAACAGAAATTTCATAGAAGGGTCTTTTTGGAAGATATCGATCATAAAAACCATAATCTAAAGGTAAGTGTGTGTCTAATCTTTTCTTTTTCTTTTTATTTTATGTTTTTCATATATGACAAATGTGAAACTGTCTCTAGACACAATTTACAATAAGACATTTTTGTTTGATGCATGGAGTCGATTCAGCTGAGCCTAGTTGTCGTTGTTGTTTCACTTGTCGTTTTTCAATTTACCATATCATATCTTACTAACGGTTGTTCCGATTGCAGATATCGATATCCTGCTTTGTGAAAACTTCAGATTTTGACGAGTACCTCTCTGTTAAGGTAAAACAATACATATCCAAGACAATTTCTAATTACTTAGATCCTGATTTTTTTCATAGATGCCAGCAAATCATTAAATTATAATAATATTAATAGAGTAACTTTGTTCTTTTTTGCTATTTTAATATGCTTATTCTGTGGATATTTGTGAATATTAGGACTTGTGAAATATTGATGAATTGAGGTACTTGTAATTTCATTGCTTGAATCAAAATACTTACGATGCTGGTTTAAATAGAGCATATCCTAAGCTATGATCATTGCTATTTTAATGTGTTCGTATGATTCTGTTTTTCTAATAAATATAAGTGGCCTAATTAAGGTGATTCTCGTGTAATAAAACAGGAGGATATCCTTTTGGATCTTGTCAGAGTTGCCAGTCATCATCAAACTGGGTCAGCAATTCCCATCTGGCCAGTTGATGAACCTGTGGTATTTGACTCCAAAAGTGATGAGAATTTTGCAGGAACGTCAACCTCTCCACCTGGTGTAAACTCCAATGATAAGTCCAAGTCAAATTTTGATGCCCAAATCCAAAATATGGATTCCAATAGTTCAGTGGAGAAGACTTCCAAAACCATGCAGCCTAAAGAAGAAATTGTAGGAGATGTAGGAAAGGGAAGTACAACTCCTGCATCTAAAAATCTTGCACAAAGTGTTGTATCTGAAACTTCACCTGTCACTTCCCATGTGTTTGGTGAGGGAGAGACTGCTTCTGCTACTTCTTCACATTCAAAGCAAGATGAAGAGAAATCTTCTGTGATGTCATCATCAGTTAGTTAGGCATCCCTTAGAAGAGAATTAGTATGAACACCCGCGATTAACCCACGCTAAGCACGGGATAGAAATTCGTTTACATTGTAAATTCAACAAATGTTGTCAATATATGGTTTATAGAAAAAAAAGAAGAAAAACATGTTTTTGAGTTTAATATCGTTTTTTTGGTTTTGGTCGCTCTGTGTGATTTTATTCTTGGATTTGGTTCCTTTAAGTGGATCACCGATCATCATTGACACATCATCCTCGTTTGTCATGTCACAGACTGGCATGTCAGTCTCAGTTTGTCACGTCATCATTTTTGAAAGGACACTTAACGTTAAGGACTAAAACCAAAAGGATTTACACATTTAGACTATTTTAAAACAAAAAAAAGATACAGGGACGAAAACAAAAAACTCGCAAATTTACAGGGAAAAATTGATCTTTTAAGCCTTTATTAAATAGATCAACTTTCATTGGACTATAAATGTAGTTAGGATGAGATCAATTTTCAATGAACTAACTACAAGAATTTGGTCTTTGTAGAAAAAAAACACAAAACTACATGAATTTAATCTAATAATAAAAAGATAGATTTGTGATTAATAAACTCCAATAAAAAACTCAAAATCAATTTTTTATTTTTTTTTTATAAAACAAACTTTACTCGGATTTCATTTACCAAATTTCAATTTTTTTTACCGTAACGAAAAGGTCTGTTTGAAACAATTTTATTTTTCAGCTTTTAAAACAATAAAATTAGAAATAGTTTTTTAAAATAGGACTCTTCCAAGTTTTTTCAAATAGACCCTAAGGATTATAAGTGACAAGTTAGTTTATCGCGGATGAACTTATAGCAAATAACTTATAAGTTAACTTTTAACTTATAGCGAATACATTAGCTGATTGAATTTGTAGTGTTTGATAAAATTAGTGGTTGATCTATCTTATAATAAGTAAGATGACAGGAGTAAAACTGAAAGAACAAGATAATAATCTACAAGCTATATGTTCATAAACTACTTGAAATCTGCACTTGGTTAATTGGCATACAATTACCCAGACCGAGAAAGATGGGCGTCTAGGTGTGAGATTAGCTAGGGAAACAAACACGGCTATGCTAGGAAACCTTGTTTGGGACATCTAGCAAAATACTAATAAGTCATGGATGCACATGATCAAAGATAAATACCTTTATAACAAGATGTTCTTTAGTACTCCTCGAAGTTATGGGTCACCAATTTGGAATTCTATATTCAAAGCAAAACAAGTTCTTCTAGAGGGTTATCATTTCAGAATTAGTGACGGGAGTTATTCTTTGTGGTATTCACCTTGGCTTTAGAAGGACCTGCTGTGCCGAAAAGTGGATTATGTAGCTATTCAAGATAACCATCTTCGTATTAAAGACGTTTTTATTAATGATGCTTGGCAATTCAACTTGCTTTACACCCCTCTGTAGCCTGATGTGATTACTTCTATTATGAATACTCATTTCATTCTCAACAATGGTACATCAGACTGCTTCATTTGGAATGGTAATATTAGTGGAGTGTATTGTGCTTCGTCGGGTTATAACTGGTTATTAAATCAAAGAGGTACGGTTCAAAATAATCAATCTTGGATGTGGATTTGGAAACTGGATGCTCAGGAAAAAATTAAATTCTTGATTTAGTGTGGTTGTCATCATGCAATCCCCACCCTCTCTATGCTCCATCCTCGCAATCTTTCGTTGTTCGATATTTGCACGAGATGTTCCTCTGGTGAAGAAACCATATTGCATTGCCTCCGAGACTATCCTATTTCTAGAAGGATTTGGAACTCTTTGGGATTTCAAAATTATTCTTTCTTTAGTTGTTCTAATCCGGAGTTGTGGCTTCGTAGTAACTTGATTGGTTTAAATGCACCAACCTTTTTGGTTGGCCTTTGGTGGAATTGGAGAGCTAGAAACATTGTTTGTGTTGGTAATGCCACAATTCATTCTTTCAAAGTGGTCGCGGAAGTTAGTAAACTTGTTGCGCTCATTATTTCTTGCTTTCCTGCTCAGGGTCTCACTGATATTCCTCAGCGTTGAATTTCCCGGCATCCATGCAAAACTGATTGTGTTGTACTAAATGTTGATGGCAGCTGCCTTGGGGATCCAGGACGGGCCGATTTTGGTGGTTTATTTAGACAAGGAGATGATGAATGGATTAGCGATTTTAGTGGCTATTTGGCTATCACAAATAACACGCTAGCTGAGCTTATGTCTCTCTATCATGGCCTCAAGACTGCTTGGGAGGCTGACTATAATCGACTATTCTGCTACTCTGATTCTAAAACGTTTTGGACCTCCTAAGCAAGGAGAGAAACTCATTCCACTGTTTTGCCGCTTTAATAGCTAATATTCAAGACCTTTTGAAGTTGGAGTGGGACGTCTCCTTAAGGCATTCCTTGAGGGAAGAGAATTTTTGTGCCGACTTTCTAGCCAAGTTAGGCTGAGCAAATGACGAGAAATTTTCTATATGGAAGTCTCCACCACCAGATATGCAAGACCTTCTTTTGTCTGATGCTCTAAGGGTGCCTTACCCAAGAGCTTAGTAATTTTCCTTTGTTTTTCTTTCTGTTTGTCATTCTTTTAGCATATATACCAACAAAAACTACTTAAAATAACGTTTGAAAAAATAACTATTAACTACTCAAATAAGCTGCAAACTCTTTTTAAAAAATATTTACCAAACTTGCTTATAAGCTATCAACTAGAAATATTACCTAGAGAATCTAAAAGTAAGCCCCTTTATTAGTTGTAAGCAAAAGAAGGTGACACACATACACTCATAAGCGCACTTACTTGGCAGCAGCAGTAGCAAGAAAAACAAAAACCCTGAAATGGTGTTCTCTGCTACTCTCTCTTCAACCTTCATTCTACCCTCTCCACTCCGCCGCTATTCTACCATAACAACAACCACTCCATCCTCCACATTCCCGAATCGCAAATTCATCATTACCCGAATGCAAGCCCAAATCAACACCGATAACAATGTCAAACCCAAAGAAGCTAAACTTTGGGGTGGAAGATTCGAAGAAGGCGTCACCGACGCCGTCGAAAGATTCACCGAATCCGTCTCTTACGATAAACAGTTATACAAACATGACATTACTGGAAGTATAGCACATGCATCCATGCTCGCTCATCAAGTAATTTTACTTGATTTAAATTAATTTATTGCATGCTTTTTTGTAATCACTTACTGAATTGTGTTTTTTTAGGGTTTGATTACGATGAATGATAGGGATTCGATTATCGATGGATTGAGAGAAATTGAGAAAAGGATTGAGAATGGTGAGTTTAATTGGAGAGCTGATAGAGAAGATGTTCATATGAATATTGAAGCTTCACTTACTGATTTGATTGGTGAACCTGCTAAGAAGTTGCATACTTCTCGTAGTAGAAATGATCAAGTTGTTACTGATTTGAGACTTTGGTGTCGTGATGCTATTGATAAGATTGTTGGGAGTATTAAGCAACTTCAAGTTTCGTTACTTAAGTTGGCTTTGAAGAATCAGGGTCTTATTGTTCCTGGTTATACTCATCTGCAGCGCGCCCAGCCGGTTTTATTGCAGCATCTTATATTGGCCTATGTTGAAGAGGTTTGCTCCGAAATTTAATTGATGCTTGATCTGAAATTTTGAGTTATTTTAATGGAAACATTTATTTGCTGCATGTGATTCAGAGAAACATTAAACATCTAAACTGAGCAATTCGCTTTGTTTTGTAAAATTAGTATTCTCAATTGTTGATGATGTTCCAACTCATCCTTGATTTTGTTATTCATGTGCATGTAATATCAGCCTTTGGAATTAACTGTTGAGATTGGTAATTTTGTCTTATGAAATTTATTGTGTAGTTTAGAGAAGTCAAATCCTAAGATCATTGTTGTTGACTTGTAAAAGAAGTCCATAAATTCTGGTTTATTTATTCACTTGTGAAGTAAGCTATTTGGATCTGGGGAATGGGTTTTTGAGCTTATTTGGTTTTATTGAACCTTCTTGCAGATTGAGCGTGATGCTGGTCGTTTGATTGATTGTAGAGCTAGGCTGAATTTTTGCCCTTTAGGGGCTTGTGCGTTGGCCGGTACAGGGCTTCCCATTGATCGATTCATGACATCAGATGCACTGGGATTTACAGCTCCGATGAGGAATAGGTATTTTACTTTTTATTGGTTCGAAATCGATCCATGTAGTTGTAGTTGTACGTGGCATGTGATTAATGTTAAATATGTGAATGTTCATATGCATCCTTTTTTCCTTGGATAACTAACTGATTGCATGTTGTCATATTGAATAGTATTGATGCTGTTTCTGACCGAGATTTTCTACTGGAGTTTCTCTCTGCTAATGCCATCACAGCAGTGCACCTTTCTCGACTTGGTGAAGAATGGGTATTGTGGGCTTCAGAGGAATTTGGATTTATCACCCCAAGCGACTCCGTTTCAACGGGAAGCAGTATAATGCCTCAGAAAAAGAATCCTGATCCAATGGAACTTGTTCGTGGTAAGTCTGCCAGAATAATAGGGGGTTTGGTTTCTCTTCTCACATTGTGCAAAGGACTTCCACATGCTTACAATCGCGATTTGCAGGTAGTTAGATAATCAAAGAATAAAGTTTAACTTTTGTTGCTTTGGATGTTTTCTGTGCAGTTCTTGTATTCATTTGTTTTGTTTAAGCACTATTTATTTGGGATTCATCAAAAAAGGTTGCTTTTTGTTGTAAGTAGGAAGACAAAGAACCAGTGTTCGACAGTGTTAGAACGATTTTGGGGATGCTTGAGGTCTCATCAGAGTTTGCAATGAACATTACTTTCAATCGGGAAAGAATACAAAAGGCTTTACCTGCTGGTTATCTTGATGCAACAACACTTGCTGATTATCTTGTTAAGAAGGTAAGTCACATTGGTTTACCCTTCTCTCAATAAACATTCCGTTTGTAATAAAGTTTATGAAGTGAAAGCATGATAACATTAGCTGCATGCCACTGTCCAAGTTCAGATTTGAACCAATCTCAAATCTCTGTCAATGTAACCCAGTAATGGTTCCCTTCATAAATATTTCTTTCATTCTTTTAACAAAACAAAATCAAACTCCTCCCTCTCATTCTCTAGAACCATTTGAATGAAAAAATAGATGTATATAAAGTTTGTATCTTAAATAGCACCAAATGCAAAAAACTACTGATGTATAAGTTTTCCATGTTGAATTATAGTCAGCAATCAGCAGTTCTCAAATTACATGCGCCACCAATGTGTCCATTTTTCAGGGTTAGATGTCTAGACAATGAAGGCCTTTCTTCTCTGATAGAAATTTAAAGTTAAACCCCTTCTCCCCAACCAAAAATCGGACAGGTGCTTACATCTGTGGTTTGTACAAACCTTTATATTAAGAGCATTTTCCATAGGTCCTTGTGTGTCTCTCTCTTTACCTGTTTGGAAGCCTGTAAGGCCACTGGACATGGAACAATTTGGTCTCCTCCTTTCCTTTTTAGTAAGAAATGTGTATATGTTTTAGTTTGACAGGTATTGAGAGGTGAGAGCAAACATAGATATGGTGCATTTTTTCATAGGTTGTAGTCAACTGTGAAGACACAACATTGTATTTGGATATGATAATATTTTCTGGACTTATTACTCATTGTTGTTAGCATATTGTATATCATTACATTTCTGGAATTAGTTCTGACTGTAGAATTATGTGTTTGCTTTTCTTCACATTCAGGGAATACCGTTCAGAACGTCTCATGATATAGCTGGAAAATCTGTTGCCTTGTGTACATCGAAGAACTGCCAACTGCTGGACTTGAGTCTTGATGAGCTGAGAAGTATTAATCCAGTCTTTGAGAAGGATGTGTATGAATTTCTTGGAGTAGAAAATGCGATCCAGAAATTTATTTCTTACGGTTCTACCGGGTCTGCTTGTGTTGCCGACCAACTTGATTATTGGATAAAAAAGCTGGAAATTAAGTGAAGATTATCATAGCTATCACTAGGTTATCAGTTTCTCAAGACTTGCAATAATAAACTTGTGCTTACCATAGATCCCTGCTGCATATTTGAATAGGTCAAGGTTAGTGAATATTTGTCATTGTATGAAGTTTAGTGAGGGTTATCAATCCAAAAATTATTCAGGGTTACTGAATGGGTAGTTTCAGAATCTCAAGAAGCATGCATGTCTTGAAGTCACAAGCTTCTTGCATCAATGACAGTAATTTCATCATGCAGTGTGAATTTATGTAGCTTTTAATGTAACAAAGTACTGTTTGGCGGCGAAATGTTGAATGAAAAAACTTAAATAGCATTAATTAATAGTAGTTATCAACACATTTTTCGTTTTCTTTGATATAATGGAGGCCCGTAGGCCAGACTGCGAAGGTACACAATGTATAAAATAAACACCAGCTACATCCTGTCATAATAGGCTAACACAGCACGTATGAGGATGATCAAGAGAAGTAATACTCGTGTGGTAGCGAAAGAGTGTAACCTGCAATCCAATCTTCCATTTGGTTTGTTTGCCTATATATATGAGTGATAGAGTGTGTTTGGATGAGTGAATCTTTTGAGATAATGTAATGTTTTGAGGGAAGTTTTTTTTTTTTATAACTATTTTCTACTAGAGCAACTGACACAGCTGAATAACATGTATCCCAAGTGACTTGGAGAGTGGAAAGAAGGACCCAACATGGGTTAACTACTCTCTTACCAATGGGGGATTCGAGTTTAACAGAAGGGACTAGTCTTTCATAAATACGTCATCGGAAAAATAAATTTCCTTTGCCTATGACATGCATTAAAGTAGCATATTGTAGTTATATTTTATTTGTGATTAGTTATTATTTATTAGCTATAATAAAAAACATAAAATTAAGCAGGAAAAGTAGACATTTTTTTATTTTCACCTTTTGTTTTCAAGCCTAAATTAAAATGATGGAAAGTATATATTTGGATTTTATTTTGGGTACAAAAATTTAGACTATTTATTGAGCAATATAAATTCCTATGATAAATGTGAATAAATTAACTCTGGACCTAATTAACATAAGAAATTGCCTAATGTCAATTTTTGTTCAAGGTCATCTAAATTTATTTCTGTTTCATAATTTAAAACATTATATTTCTTAAATAATTGTGTTACAGTTTCAAAATTAAATTAATTTTTGTAATATATGCTGCATAGTATACTGTTGTGCCAAAATTGTTTCCACCTTAATTTTCCCATAAACTAAATCATTATTTTGAAAGAAGAAATCTTGATATGTCAAACTTGATTCCCATGATACAAATCCTGATATCACTGCTAATCCCCACAGAGTGCAACAATGTGGATGCATTGTTTTTTTTTTGTAAAATGGAAATGTGGATGCATTGTTGTGAGAGGCAAAAAATGTCTTTTAATTCTTTTAGTAAATAATTGAAAGACATAATTAAATTCTAAAAAGGGAAGGAGTGTAATTATTTCAATATTTTGTGTAATTAAAAAGGGAAGTTGCAAAATAGAAGATCATATTTTGCAACTTTCCTTTTTAATTACTCTTCTATCTATGCGAATATAAAATTATACGAGGTTTAACACGAGTACTTTTCAAGAGATAAATCATGGTAATATTATTTTCAGAGACTCTTTATACAACTATGACTTCAGTTGGTAGATTGTGTTTGAAGCACCACGTCTGTCCATTTAAGATAGTGGAGTTAAATCAATTGTGGAACAAACAACTAATAGATTTTAATATAAAAAATTGATAACTTGAAAAACACTAAAGTGAAAAGAAAACAAAAAACAAGAGTTCAAAGAAACCCCAAACCATATGGAATTTGAAACCTCTCATGTTTAAACTCATTATGATTATATGAGGGGTGAGATGATGAATATAATCCTCTAGTGGTAGATTCAAACATAGATACCAAATTCCATATTTATAATAGAGAGACAATGTTAAATAAAAAATGTTAAAAAGCTTAAGAATAATCAATTTCTTGACAGAATTTCAAACAAATGTAGTACTGTACAAGCCAAGGTACTTGTAAGTTTGGCATTCTCGCGCCCATAAATAAGGTATTAATTAAGAGTAGAGAGCAAATCCCAAATTTAAGCTCTCTAATTATAACGTTTGAGAAACAGAATTTACTATTAATTATGTAAAAAATGCATTGTGTGACCATCTTTAATTCAGAAACCACACTGTCATAATACTACTAAACAAGAGACCTAACTTAACAATGTCAATTGCACTCAACAGTTCAGCATCATTATGAATTTTCAAAAACCAGGAATAACAAATTAAATGATTCCTGTTCTTTGTATTGTCCCCAGAAAAGAAGAGTGGTTTGAAAATCAAGTTAATCAAACAGTTAACTTTCTATTGGACTTCTTAAATGACGAAAATCAGCTGCTTCACTAATGGTAGTAGCCAGAATTACTCTTTCCTAGCTGATTTCTTCACCTAGTCCAACCTCATTGATTTTTTTTCCTGAGTTCCAATTTTGTATGTTTCAACACTTCTGTTATTTTTCTGGAGTTGAGGACACTGGATCCTTGGTAACAAGTTGAATTACCGGCTTCCGAACATTCTTTTTCCTTGCATCCAAATTACCCTGCAATCAAATTGTTTTGTGGATTAAAAAGCAGGTTGGGAAAACTGTATCATAAACCAAATGTAAGCTTTATCATCTTGGTTTTATGATTATAGGCAAATCTCAGCAAAGTCATTAAAATTAAAATAGGTGTCAAATGCAATAAAGGATTTTTTTGGTGACTAAGATTAGAGTTTTGGGATGGAGAATACCAGTAAGTTCTGGATGTCGCATAGTGGCTTCTTTTTGGGGCCCTGGTTGTCTCTGCGAGTGGCAGGTTTTTCAACAAGTGCACTCTGTAGTAGTTTGGCACATTCAGAAGCGATCACACTTCCATCTTTGTTTGTAGAGCATTCTGAATTCTCTGATTTTAATGATTCATTTTCTGGCAACTTGTTGTCTAGTCCCCTATTTGTGCACTTAGAACGCGTGCAGCCACATGATGGCCCGCAACTCCCACCAGTGGATCGGCATTTGCACTTTGTAGTTTTGCATAGGGACCTCTTACTGCAGGAACAACAAATCCCTTCACCTGCTCTCTCCTCCCTCCTAACACTATTTTCATTCGAACTGCTCATTTCAGGGGTATTCATTTTTATCTTGACATTACTTTCTTCAGAAATAAGAGGACGAATTAGGACCTGCGGATTAGCATATGCCACAATTTAATGAATTAGCAACCTATTTTATTTGTACTTCTTAAATTAATATACTTTTCCATAATAAATTACTAATGTAGTTCTAATTTTGATGGCAATGGCCCAAACCTGATTCTTATCCTTGGAATCGTGTTTCTGCTTCTGCAATTGTAATTCTTTAAGTAGACAACTAAGGCTGTTTACTTGTTCCTTTAAATCTTGAATATCATCAAAATCATCCTTCTCTGGGCTGTCCAGGTCTTCTTCCTGTAACTTAGAGTTTTCCTGCCTTTGCATCTCAATTTCTTCTTTCAGCTGTGAAATCTCTTCAGTCATACTGACCATACAAGCCGTTAGTAAGAATAGAAGACCCTTAAATTAACATGCAAGTCACAAAATCATGCTGACGAGATACTCTTGTAGGCACATATCAAATTAAATTTTGGATGCTCTCAGATTAAAGGGAAGTTATCAAGTTATAGTACTGTCTATGCATACTAATAAAATATCAGTAAATACGGGAATGCTCAAAAAACAAGACATGAAAAATATGATTTGCAAATCATATATTTAGAAAACTTCAAATTACTGATGTATTATGGAACCGGTGTTGATGCTTTTGATTCATGGTAAAATATTTGGCTATTTATGTTGAAGTTATGATTTTGCTGGTGATTATTGGGCCACTAATACCTCTTATGTAAGTTTCTTTCCCACACCAATCGAATTTAATTTAAAATTAGTTGCATAAAAAACCAACCGTGCAAGCTACTAATACCTCAAACATTTATGGAAAATAGAGCCGCATTAGTGACACCTATAATATAGTCTCTAACAGAGTTGCTGAGAGTGTATATAATTCAATGTTATTGCCAGTTCAAACCGAAATGTATACAAACTCCAGTGTAATAAAATCATCGCAAAATCAATCGCAGTTATGCTAACCTTTGAATTTCAAAGTTCAAACAATAAAATAAGTTACTCCACTGAAAAACATGTGATGCTACTAATAGTTCTGAAAGTGTCTCAAAGTACATACTCACAGCCCAACATGAATTAGAGAAAACATTGTAGAAAATGAAACATAGAAGTGCACACAGACACAGTTACCATCAGAAAATAGCATTTAACAATAAAAAATATACAGTTCACTGCTACTAAACCCAGAGATATGCATTACAATTTACAAGTGAAGAAAGTCAATAAACAATATAACTGAACAACAGAGTTGAACCTTTTGAAGGCCTATATAGGCTGGCAATAAGTATAAGGCAAGGAAGGGAATATAGGAGTGACATCAGACTTACTTTTCGATTTTGGATTCATATTGAGAACATAACTTGTGCAACTGAGTTGTGACTTCAAGTTCATGCTCAGCATCCTGCATCATTGTTTATACGTTTTAATATGTTCAGCCAACATATAAAATTACCTGAATAGATGGAAAATTACCTGAATTACTGGACTATTTTTATTTTTGGCACCTACATGAAAAACAGCAAAGAAAAAAGGGAAATGAATGAATGTAACAGGGCAAACACGAGTTAAATTAAATAAATTCAAATTCAAATCAAACATGTATTCAGATCTTCTAACCAGATGAACGATTTAATATAGCTTTTCGTGTCGCTATCATATCTCTTAGACGCTTGATAGCAGCAGAAGCTTCCTCTGTCTTCCGTTGCAATACCTGATGTATGAAAAAACGAGAGAGAAAAGTAACATGTCAAAAAGTAACAAGTGAATAGCCAGAACCATGGGAGATAAAAAAAATCATAAAAAGTTTTGAATAAGATTCGACAAACAAACCATTTTAAGCATCTCATTAGAAGTCAGCAAACTGTGAGCCTTGATTTCATTCCTTCTTCCCTCCTTCTTAAGCTGATTATACAGAAACAAGTTTCCGTAAGATAAATATACTAATACTAATGCAAAGGGATATATGCTAGATCAAATAAGATATTTGAGCACTGTTACGTCATTGGTACAACGGCTAGATCAAATTATATAAATAAGATACTTGAGCACTGTTACGCCATTGGTGACAATCCAAATGTCAATCATGAAATATCAGATGCAAGAGAATGTTAAAAACATACCTGAAGAACTTCCTTTTCAAGTAAGGCCTTGCATAATCTGAACCGCACAGACTCTAACTTGATCTTACATTGCAGTTGAACCTATATATAAACACAAAAGTTGATACCTAAACTAAAGTAGATTGGCAAGAACTAAAGCGGCACTAAAACAAAATAGTACATTCACATAAGTAATTTAACCTTCTGAGCCTTCAAATTCTGAATCTCATTCTGCAATTGCATAGTTGATTCATCTGCTCTTTTCCTATGAGTTGAAAAATGGGATTGAGAACCCAATTTTTTCTTCAATTCTGCTACCTGCATCAGCGTGGCATTAAAAACGGACCACATTACAATAAGGTCCATAACATTTTCCACTCTGCCACTGCAAACTAATGTTTACCTGATCTTCAAGTAAAGTCAGCTTCTGAAGATAATCTTTCTTAAGCTTCTCAACTCCATCATTAGAAGCCGAAGAATCGTTCCCATTTTGTTTCTTCAATTCCACAATCTCCGCCTGCCAAATTACACAACACCAATAAATAACTTCCTCTTCTACCTCTAAATTATTCATTTATATTAAATCAACACTTAAGTTTACAAAATTTTGAAATTAACAATCTCACTATCCAAATCCCTAGATTCATTAAGTTATTCCGTTTCAAAATTCAAAACCTTCAATACAAAATCTAAGAAACCTATTATGAAACTGTATGCTAACACTGATCTTAAGCTCAGTAAAATTAATCATGTATAGTAAATTAAAACATTTTGAGATTACAAATCTCTGTATCAAAATCCCTAGATTAAGTTATTCCGTTTCAAAAATTCATAATGCTTCAGTACAAATTTTACAAAACCTGTAACGAAACTCTATGCAAACACGTCATTAAGCTCAGTAAACTTATTAGAAATGAAAATCAATAATTCATATTGAATTAAAACACACTTTAACGACATTTTGAAATTAACAATCTCAGCATCGAAATCCCTAAATTAAATTATTCCATTTCAAAAATTCGAATCACTTTCAGTTCAAAATCTGAGAAACCTATTATGAAATCGAATGCAAAATTGTTAAACATGCAAAATCTAAGAACTCAAATAGCTATGATCTAGATTGGAAACAACAGAAAGCGTGATGAAATTGTAAACAAAAACACTGACCTGATATGCTTTGTTTTCTCGTTCAAGTTCTCGAATCCTTTCTTCATATTGTTGATTTTCGGTTGCATTGGAAGGTGAGGAATCGATCGGACTCGATTGTTTGGATCGGCGAGTCGTCTTCTTCATGATTCTGAAGAGAGAGAAGAGAGGTTTTGAAATTGAAATGGAACTAATTAACTGGTTTTCAATGGCTGCCAAAATGTGCCACAAATTGGATCGAATTTTGAAACGGCTATATAACGTTCATGTGTTGTTTGAAGCAAGTAGAAAACTAATCATCAAGTGACACGTGTGTATCGTAATTGAAACTCGGTGGAGGGAACCCTGGTTGATTCAAAAAATATTCTTCTTGTAATCATTTTTTGTTTATGGTCATTTTTTTTTAATTAATTTCTGTAAAAACAATTTCTTATTTTAGTATAATAATAATAGTATATACTTTTTTAAAAAATAATAATACTTTAATAATATTTAAAACATTCCATTTTTTACATTAGTTTTCATTTTGCTTTTAAAAAAAGCATTTTATTATTATATTTTTTTATTCTCATTGTCCTATTATATGTGACGAGTCAAGTAAAAAGAATAAAATATATTCATTTCATCATCATAAAAAAAATGTTTAACCTAATTGTATATAATCCAATATTTGGTGATCAATTATAAAAGTCCTTTGATTATCAATTTATCATAAACCATTTTATGAGCAACCGAAGCTAACATGCAAGCAAAAACCTTAGTAATAATTTTGAATTGAGAATTTGTCAAAGAAATGGATCAATTTTTTTTAATTCTACATGCACCATTAAATTTAGGAATGAGGACTATAATATCAGAACTCAGATTTAGAAAAATCCAATAATGAGTAAAATGTTTTTGTCATCTCCCCCTCCACATCTTTATACTAGTAAAAGTAGCTTTTAAAACTTCAAAGTCGTCTCACTTATATGTTGTTTAACATCTACTTTTATATTTAATGTAAAAGTCTTATTCATATTTGAAATATCAACGATCGCTTCCCTCAAGTGTAAACATAGCTTTCAAAACCTTAAGATATTAGGTACGTGAGTCATCTCACATACATATATTGCTCAACATTCACTTTTACATCTAATGTACTCTTACTTAAAATACCAACAATCTCCCCCTCGTGTGTGAGTTGATCCATTCTTATGGACATGTTCTCCTTCAAATGAAAGTTTTTCCATTCACATGCACTTGTACTACCGTCCATTGACACTATCTACGAGACACACTGTAAGACCACCATGGTTAGGAAGACTTTCGATACAAGAAATTTGTCCCCTTTTAAGAAAGCATCGACTCTGATATAACTATTGGCCGTGAGGAGTTTAAGAATCACATTGGACTTTGAACAACCACACAACAGAACTTAGATACCACATGAGGATTTCGGGGATCATCATATCCCCACACATATATGTTATTTAACATTCACTATTTCATTCAACATGAAACTTCTAATTGACACTTGACACGACAACAATAACACTCTTGTCATCCATTTTCCCATGGAACGCCACCTCATTTGAGTATCACAATTATATTTATGCTTGTGCACTATTATAGGCGTATCTTTTTCAATTTAACCATAGTGGATACCCTGGGAGATTTGAAGCTATCCATAGCAGTATAAAATAAAATCAGGTAGTACATTTCACTTTATAGCACCTAATTGATACTCATAGATAGATAACAAACCTCAACTTCGTCAAAGAAAAACAAAAACAAACAAACCAAAACTTGAAATTTAAATTTGATTTAACTATATGCAAATATTGAATGATATTTGTTCTGATAAAGAAAAATGGCAAAACATATCTAAAAAAATGAAGGAAACTATACAGATTTTTCATCTTTATTTACAGTGAAAAATATTGCAGCTTAGCAGAAAGTATATCTCCCACTTCGGCATAGAGGCTGAGCATTGACATACCCAACTGATTCAAACATGATATAAAATACCTAAAGCTGCTTCTTCTGTCTTTCATCTGAAACCTTTTTGAGTTTTTGAGCACAATGCTTAAACAAACAGGTATAAGAACCCAAAATATCAAGGCAATTCACATAGGTCACTCTTTGTCTGCTGCAAACAAAGGAAGATCAAGTTCCTAAAAATAAACTAGCTACCTATGGCCTTTTGGGTATACACGTCACCGAAAAGAGTAACAAATGAATATTAATCAACGTCTGTTGTTCTCTTTTTCCTCTTGTGTTCTTTTCTGCCGCGGCCTTCTTCTATCTTCAAAAATTTCAGGCTCCTTACTAACAGATTCATCCGATTTACCAGTAGCATTCCTGTCCCACAATGGCACGCCAAGATTTGATGATGATTTCCTTCGTACATGCCTTGGTTTTTTCGCAGGTGAGTCTGGGTCCCCAAAATTACGCTCCGCCTTGGGGGCAGAGGCGGCATATTCGGGTTTAGATGTGGGAAATCTTTGTGGTATTTTGACAGCGGCATTTGGTTCGTTGACGCCGTTGTTGTTAATTTGTTTATTGGGTTTCGGGACGTCGGAATTCTCTGATTGCAAGGAAGGTTGTGATAGATTTGGAACAAGAATTATAGTGGCTGTATGCAATTTCTTTTTCTGGTTACCATTGACATTAGATTTTACCTGCGACATAGTGTACTGTCATAAATAAGTCCATTGAAATTTGAAACTTCTCTCTTTATTATTAGAACCATAAAGTTAAAAAAATTAAATATATATGTTATTTAGACTATATTTTGGAATTTTCAAAGTATATATTTACAAATTGCTAATTCTTTAAAGAATAGAATTTACAAAAATATATCCAGCCAGAGACTCACTAATTTGGCTAGTTATTCATCAACTTAGCATTTTAATCTAGTTGATGATAAGAAGTGAATGTTGATTTCGAGTGCTTCAATTATAATAATGTAATAACGAGGATGAAATGGAAATGTGAGATGATTTAAATTAAAATCCAATGCAAAGAAATGTTTTCTAAAACAAATGCTAACAAGTGACATGAGAGTGTGATTTTGTAATCAAAATTAGAAAAACAAATTATTGAATGTAACTAGTAAAGCATTGAAATAAAATGTTTCTATACATTGATCTCTTAATAAATTCCTTAAGGGTGCTATTAGTATAACCTTGTTTTAACATATTAATACATGATGTAAGTCGATTTTATAAAAATAAAAATGTTTAATTATATTTAACCACTGATCATCTTAACACATTATAAATAAATTTTGATAAAAAAAAATATTAAAATGTATTTAAATCAATACTGTACTAGTTCAAAATTTATTTACTTAATTTATAATTATTAAACTCTTTAAATGTAAAGGAAGTTTTGACTTTTTAGAGGATGATGAATAGTAACATGCACCTGTTTATTTCCTATGTCAGAGAGAGGTTTTCTGGGGCCTTGATCATTGTTTTCCTCAGCTGGCCTATCTGCCAGTGCTTCCTGAAGTAACTCTGCGCCTTGAGCAACAAGGAGTAATCCAGATTGTATTGGCTCATGTGACTCATTTAAGATTGATCCTCTGTTATCACACTCGGTTGCTAGGCAACTGCAAGAGCTCCCACAGCTATTCCCCATAGCTTTGCACATGCATTTTGTTGTCTCGCACATTGAGCTACAAGAACAACAAATATCTGAGGCAGCTTCCCCGTGTGCACCTTCAAGTTTATTACTCAAATTGTCCTTGAAATATTCTGTATGCCTGCTTTTAGATTTTCTTTTCCCAACCCTTAATTTTCCCGATTCTTTCCACTCATCATCTGTTTCCTCCACATCATAATCATCTGATTCTGTCTCATCAGATATATCCATGTCCTCCTCCTGTAGAAGGGTAGACTGGTGCAGTTCCTAAAGATAAAATAAGCAGCAGTGAATTAAATGATATCATATGCTCATTACTGCAGAGATAAAAGCCTTAGCAGACATAGCTGTAGGAGAGCTAGTAATACTAATATGTGAGATCTACCTGCTTGTTCAAGTCATAATTGTGGCCTCCATCATTCAAGTCGGAATCCTCTGAATTCTCCGGATATTCTGAGTATGTTTCTAAAGTTGCACTCTGCCACATAGTTCAAGAGATGTGGGAAAGTCTTTTTAAGATTAAAATACTAGAGGTGAGGGATCAAAGTGCTAAATTAGGTAGGATGGTGCTTCAGTTCTACAAAGGGCTGCTAAAACTTGTGGAGGAGGAAGATTGACAAGTGATTTACATAATAATCTGAATGATGCTATACATGTAAACACACAAACCTGCAATTTCAGCTTATGGTTAAGCTCAGCATTTATCATTTCCAACTGTCGAAGTGAGTAGCTCTGCCTTACTAATTTTTCTTTTAGATCCCTTATTTCCATGTCTTTCTCTCTGCAAATTGCTTCTTTATCTCGCAATGAACATCTGATATTATAAAAAAGAAAACTGTCAAAGGGGAATGTCAATCATATCATCACAAAGGAAAATGATTTTAATTGCTTATAATTTAATACGTGCTGCATTTAGACTTCAGTTAAATTAAAAAGGTATAAGTTGAAATCATGGGCACGTGCAAATTAGTTAATACCTAGAGGAAGATGCTATATTGAACAAATAATTCATCAAATTCTTGGCTTCGGTGATGGACCGGACTTGGTTCCAACGTCCTTTGCCACTGAAAACCCGTTCCGACTCTTCTGCCTCTGACAACTGGGATGCCATAGATACTAGAGTTGCGGAAGAAGTTGAAAGCATGTTTTCAAGGGCTAAAACCCTAGAATTTCTTGCACTAGGAGACATTGATATGGGGCAATCACTACATTAGCAACCAGTTAGAGAGTTTGTCAAACATATATTGTCAAAGAAAACCCTAAAATTACATTGTACAGTTATTGAAGTAAAAAAAAGAAGGTAATTCAGAGGCATTTCACCTGGTATTATTTTGCCTCGTCAACCCTGCTTCTCCCTTTAACCTGGTCATCTCCTCGGCCATTTTAGCCCTCCTGAAATAAAAAACAATGACCACGTGAATTAGTGACAAGAGACCAAATGAAAAATAAAATAAAATTCTGCATTAAACACACAGTATCGGTTATTCTCAACAGAGAACATTCAAGCCTCGTTATACCACTACCGCACCGGCTAACCTATACCGCCGGCTGGGTAC
The DNA here is from genome assembly GCA_951799995.1 of Trifolium subterraneum. Taxonomy (NCBI): domain Eukaryota; kingdom Viridiplantae; phylum Streptophyta; class Magnoliopsida; order Fabales; family Fabaceae; genus Trifolium; species Trifolium subterraneum. The sequence goes on from OX637468.1 coordinate 46,957,888, forward strand.
CCATTATTCAACTCAAATATTATGATCTAGCTAGCTACCATTGCAAAAAATTAACGATAATGAATTTCACATATAAGCTACGATTGAATAAACTTCACCACAAGAACTTACAATATGGATTTCTAAACAATAACTTCCGGTACAAGTTGAAAATCACATTTAGGTGTAAATTTTTTAGCGACACACATTTAACTTCTCAGTGAACACTTAACTTAGAAGGGCTTTTTGCAAGTTGAAAACTATAAACTAAATGTTAATCCATTCAAATACAGTGCTGATTACATCAACCCCTAGAAGTTTATAAACAAATGGAATTCAATTAAACCATTTAAATTGTCTAGAATTATAAATTCCGAAGAGTTTAGAATTACCCTGTCCAATCACACTTCGTGACTTGTAAGCCAAGAAAATTAAATCAGTAAATAATCAGTCTAGGTTTCTCATCTTTTGTTAGACTTGTATGGAGAAAGTATAACAACCAAATTTGGCATACAAAATACATAAAAGGTCAAATAAATCAATGTCCAATTGGCTAATACATCCTTGGTTCTTACTTGAAAAGGTGAATATAATAATATAACCTAGATTTGCAGGTTCTTAATGATATAAAAGGCGTAGGGTTTCCAACATCCCAGCCTTAAAAATTCAATTTTACACTCATAAATTTAATAAAACGCCCATCTACATATTTTTAGAAAGATCTCAGTGTAAAGGACACATACTCTTGGATTTGACGTTCATACTCTGAACGTACTTCATGCACTCGGACAATGACTTCAAGCTCATGCTCAATTGCCTTCATTAATGCCTTTCAAAAAGAAAAATGTATGTGAAGTAAAAGATACCAAAACAAAGACATCAACTTATAAGCATGCACACAACTGTGATCCATAGAATAATCAGCTTTGAAGCATCGGTGCTCCTAAAATGGTAAAGTACCCGTACCGGGTACGTACCAGTACTGGGTACGCGTACGGTACTCGTTGGGTACTTACCGATCCAAACCCATTTTTATTTGGTTGATTCGGGGTGGTGGATACGGCAAAAACGTACAGGTGGTGGAAAAATATCATAAAAAAATCAATTTTTTATTATATTTTAATTATCTCTCTTGCTTTTGATGAAAATAGTGGAGGCGTTGGATAAAAAAAGTAAATCGTCAAAGCATGATGATAGAAGTGTGGTTAAACACATGATTAAAATACGAATAATAATATACTACTTTTTATTATAATTGATTTTTTTTCTCAACTTATGTTTTTACAACCACAACAGTACTAATTCACTCAAAAAATAATTCTTTTGATATTCGGTATTAACGTACCCGTACTTTAGATTTTTAAAAAATGCTGTATTCCGTATTGGTACCCGCACCCGTACCGGGTCCCGTACCCGTACCCGTACCTAGGCATCATAGATAATCAGTATACCAAGAAGTGGGGTATAATGTAATGTTTAATAAACAATTTATCATCCCCCTATTTAAAATATCATCATAAGGTTACCAGTACCTGAACTCCAGGACCACTCCCACCTCCGGCACCTGTGTATAAAACAATACACTGCCAGTTATTCGTAAGCTCACAGAATAGGAAAAATAGGTACATAAACCATTAATTATCCTAACCCATAGTTTCACGTGATGAAGCCCTTCGAGACTCCAGAAGTTCTTTCAGCCTTTTTGTAGCCAATGAAGCTTCTTCCGTCTTCCTTTGCAATACCTGCGACAAACATATAATAAAGTGGGATAAACAGCAGAAAACAGACCAGAGAAGAAAGTCATTTAAATCAACTCACCATCTTTTGTCTCTGATTCAAGGCTAGCAACTTATGCATCTCGTATTCATTCCTTCTGCCTTCTTTCTTAAGCTGGTTATGAAACAAAATATGCATCAGAAGACTTGTTATCATCATCAATAACTACTCCCTTTGGCCTTAATTATAAGCAAATATTCCCTTTCGGATTCATTGAATCTGAAAGGTAATATTTTCTTATAATTAAGGCCGGAGGGAGTAATTTAGTTGTTATAAAGAGGTTAAGGGAAGCCTCCCCTTATGCATTTACCTGGAGAACTTCTCTTTCACGTGAAACTTTCCATATCCGAAATTGTTCAGACTCCTGTTTAATCTTATGTTGAAGTTGAACCTAAAGAAAATAAAACATGAGTAACACCCCAAAAGGATTTAGGAAATGACCAGTTCTGCAGTGTCATCACATGGTCAGAGAGAAGCTACGTTTAGAGCTTTGTAAAATCATGATAAATTGGCATTGAGAGGCAAGAATGACCAATTAACTCAAATCCAAACATGCTATAAAAAGTTCAACTCTGAAAATATAGTGCCACGTATAATTTCACCTTTTGGGCTTTAATTCTTTGGATCTCATCTTGAAGTTCTTTCGTAGCCTCGTCGCTCTTTTGTTTTTGTTTCAAGTGTTGAGCCTGAGCTTCTTGTTTTTTCTTCAGTTCAGATACCTGAAAAGCAAATATTAGTTTATGACATTGAGTGGCCATTCAGTGCTAACACATTTCAAATAACAGATCACCTGTGCTTCAAGCGAATTCAACTTTTGAAGGTAATCCTGCTTTAATTTTTGAGAACCGTCGTCAGATGTGGATGAAATATTTGTGAGGTTGAACTTAAGATCCTCAATTTCTTTCTATCAACAATATACAGACGACGTTATTACACTATCATTTAAAACGTATGAGAACCTAGAGATCATATCACAGACCTATTACCTGCAAAGTTTTTTTTTCGTGTTCCATCTCAAGGAGTTTCTTTTCATAATGATGCCTGATAACTGACGTATCGGAATTACTGTATAGCTTCATTTCAGCCTTCAACCAGAGAAAAACAGTAGAAACATGTCAAAAAGATAATCATATCCCCCTCAAAACATTAAATACAGTACAACTAGATGAAAGCAACTCTTACCTCCTTTTGTTCAAGTTTCTTGTCCAATTCTTTGAGCTCTTTATCCAACTTTTCTTGGAGAGATGAGTGTTCTAGCTCCTTTTCATCATCTTCCATATCATCTGTAATCAAATTATAAATTCTAAAAGAAAAACCCATTGCTATTTCGGACAAAATGCCAATTTACAACCTAGGAAAATATAAATGAAAACAAGTATTAACATGTCCAAATGTTTGAATGGAAGTCTGGTGTAACAGTTGAAATGGTTGGCATGTGACTAGGAGATCACATAAATGGTGAGATTAGTCTCTTGGAAATGCAAGAGGTAAGACTACCTACAATAGGCCACAATGACTTCAACAAATCCCTAAACCCGACATAGAAGTTTTCTAACATCAAGTTACCGTTTTTTAAGAATTTAAAATATTGCAGCAGTATCTTTTAGAACACATGAAGTCATCCTAAAAATTTAATGGTTGGACCTTTTTCAACCAAACAAATTAGTCAAGATCAATATTTTTAGCATCAACCACAGACATTGATATAATACTCAATGAAGAGTTATGATTATCTCAAAATCTCCTTTTCTCACATCAATTTTATACCTTCTCTCCCTTTCTAACTCTGTTAGATATATTTCCTTCTTCTATATCAGCATTCAGTTGGTTTCTATCACTCTCTTCCTTTGGCATCACACTTCCAACTTTTTCTCTCTTCCCTTTTTATCTTGTTCTTCCCAACATCTTTCTTAGACTATCATTTTTTCTCAATAAAAAATCACTATGACACAATATTTCAATAAATCAAATTTTCCAATGAATTACCTGGCGAGTCCACAGCTTTTGCATCACAATCAGATGAAAACTCATCATCATAATCAGCACAATCAACAAAAGGACTAGAACTCGTGGACTTCGGAGCTTTCAAACATAGCAATTCCCTTTCCAGAACTTGGATTTTTGACACATAAGATTTCACTAGATCATATTCCTAAAAATCAGTTCATATCATGTTTCAGTCATGCATCAATTTCTGATAATTGTAACCACACATTAACGAGGACTAAATGCAGTCAAACCTGATTTGAATTTAAGTCAACCTCATCCCATGATTTACCGTTTCGAACCGATTCTATTTTAAGAATCAGGCTGTCTCTTTCAACCTAAAAATATTTTCAATAGCTGAAATAAGACCGAAGCACTTGAAATAAAAAACACAAGGAACTTAGCATTTATTATAGCCGAAGACAGAAAACATAAAGAATCAAAAGAATACCTGGGCATCGAGAGCACGTTGTACTAAACTCTCCGAAGTTACTTGTTGTCTTTTAAGCTCCTGCTTTAGTTCTGCATTACTTGCTTCAAGTAAATATATTTTGTGTTTAAGAATCTGAAAAATTCAAGAAGACAAGATCAAAGGACGTGAAAAGCATATAAACACTTCTGACACTTTCTAAAATGAGGAAGTACCTGAAGCTCTTCTAATGGTCCACTTGTATCGCCTCTATAAAATAGAAGCTCAGCTTGCAACTGTTCAATTTGATTCCGCATTGTCTGCACTTGAGCAGCCACTGGATCACGATTAATCTGAAACAAGAAATTTCAAAATCGACAACAAAAATAAACTGATAAGCAGCCCTGCACTTCACAGAGAAGAGTAAGATGACAAAGTTAATGCAACACTTACAGTTGCCTTGTTCTGAATGTTACGAGCACGGTTTGAATATTTTAAAGTGTTCAATGTCTCTTCAGCATTTGAGTCAGCAGGACTAACACATGCTGTCACATACCCAACAAGTAAGAAAATACATGTAATGATAGAATGTAGCAAAATATCACAACTCTCTCATCATACCTATCATCACTGTTTTGCTGTTTCCACCAAGAGAATCCTGCATATACATCACCCAAGTAAATGTGATTATGAGATATTAGTTCATGTAGTCGAGATTTTATACAAAATAGTATAATTAAAGCTTTTTAGTATCACGTGGCTGTAATGGTAATGCATTCACCCCATGTGGCTCCTGTTTTGATGGTATTTATATGTCAAACAGAATGACAACAAGGCAGACTTCAACAATGCATGAACTCGTGAATAAACTTTAATAATATGCGCTTTTATGTCCATTATATCTTACATTGTTTAAAGAATTATCCATATAGTGGGAAAGATAACCAATTGCGTATGAGCCTTTAAGAACACAGCTTGTGTTAAACAAAACTCGCACAAACCTGCAATAGTCGTGTTAATTTACTATCCCGGTATGGCACATGGCCTCCTTCTTTTCGCTTTTTTTCATCTCCCAAAGCACTAATCACATTTCCAAGAGCCAATAAACCTTTGTTGATATGAATTCCTAATCCATGAATAATTGATTATTAAACAACAGAGAAGTAGCCATATAAAGAACTTACTAGAAGCAAAAACGGTGTTATTAATTGACTCAATTTATACTTTAACCATTTTATTCCTAACCCTGTAATTATGTTGCATCATTAACAAAGATAAATACCTTCTTTTAAACGCATGCCATCTGCACCAGTTCGTTTTGCACGTTCAGAACCAGCTAGGTCCACTAAATGAAATTTGGCACATAATATATCATCCCCCTTCTTTTGCTCCATAATGATTGTAAATATAGCATGTGAACGACTAGTCAAAACATATCAAACAAACAATTAACAAATATAAATTCATATGCCGTCAATGTTTTCATACATATTAAGTCAGTATCAAAAGTTAGCCACAAATCCAAAAAATCAGGATTTTTCCGTAACGTTTTACCTCGACTGACTATTCATGTTAGTACTCCCGGTGGCACGTGACAATGAACCACTTGAGAGATACGATGCCATTTCTTCTTTTGTTTTAACTTCAGGCTCGGCCACACCAGCAATTGTTATTCCTCCATTTATTGTTTCTCTTATTTGTATAGGAACTCTATTGGGCAGAGTAAACTTTGCCGTAGATGCTACCTCTCCTTTAGAATAATTGGGATCAAGCAAATCATAAACCTCTTCCTTGAATATCTGTCAAATTTTTAACAGCTCAAGTCTTAAAATTTTGATCTCAATATATGATTACAAAAAAACTCATTAACCAACGACAATGTTGCTCACCTCAATAAACGATACTCTAATCAGAAACTCTGTAGAGCTCTTCATAGTCTCAACTCTTTTGAATATGGTTTCCATAACCTTTGGTATAATTCCACCACAACTTTCCTCTCCATTATAATTGGTGCCCATAGTGTATGTTTTCCCAGAGCCAGTCTTACAAAATGAGAGAGAAAAGGAAACCACTCAATTTTAATTCACAAAAATGCTAGATTAAATTATACAGCATAAGTTTGTCATCAAATTGAAAATTATACCTGACCATAAGCGAGAACCGTGGCATTATAGCCATTGAAGAGAGCATCAACGAGCGGGGCTACACAATCATCGTATATCGCAGATGAAGGTTGTCCCGTGCTACCATACACATAATCATATGTGAATGAATGTGAACCGATTTGCACCTATCAAACACAGCAATGCATTATAGACCAGATACATCAATTATTCAATAAATCTAAACAGTATAAATCAAAGGACTACAGGTATTAATACATCAATTATTAATTTATCAAATTCAAACATAAACAATCTTAAAAATGAAAATAATATAGTACCTGAGGTTCGCCGGGAACAACAGAAATGCAATCGGTGCAACCAAGGAGAAGCTCTGCTGTGATCAGAGGGCGAATGTTAACGGCAACTCGCACGCTTTGTGTGGAATCTATATTCTCCATCTATGATTAACTACTCAACTTGACATGGAAACCCTAAAACCCCAAATTGAATGCAAAATTCAATGCAACATTGGTGAAAGATCTTCAATCGAGCTGGTGAATTGAATTGTGTGAGATGAACGTTGAAGAGAGAAGAGAAAATGTGCGTGGCGATGGAGAGAGAGAAGAGAAAGAAACGAAAGGGGTTTACGTTTTTGGGAATGGATATTTGAGTAACGGGAATTTGGAATGAGAATGAACGAACGTGTGAGGTTTGTATTGAACTGCATGGGAGAAAAAGGCGCTTGGTGTGTAATTCAAATACGGAATATGATCATCATCATCATCATCATCACGCGCATTGCACGTGGACTGGGAAATGCTAATTATAGTCTCTGCTTATATAAGATTCCATTCCATTTAGAAAGGTCTTTGTTTGTTAATTTGATGTTGAATCGTCTACATGCAATCGATTTTTCTTGTAAAGTCTCTTAGGTGGCCTTGTATCATCAATGGTGCCTTTTGGAAGAAGGTGAAAGTTGTTGGATGAGAGATTGTCCACTTTCGATTAACTCGTTTCGGTTTTATCCTTTGTAGAAAAGACACGTATAGGTGGTTTGAAATGTGTGGGACTATTTTGATGTATTCAGAACAATTTTTATTCTAAGATAAGTTGTTTTTTAAATGGATATTGCTATTTTTTTTTTTTTTTTTGCCGACGAATATTTCATGAAATATCATCAAAGTTACCGTGTTTCATCTATTTAGTGAGAGTGACCTAATTATAAGACTATCAAGTAGATTATTATAGATCTCTAAAAATATAAAGATATTACTCTTTTTAGCCTCAAATATAAATCGGGGTATTCACCGCACGTAACTGCATAGATTGAACCAATTGTGGGATTCGAGTGAGCGACAAACTCTCTCTAATCAAGACTTTAATCAAATTAAAAGAGACTTGTGTTATCTCATCTAGAAGTGATATTGGGTAGCACACATATTTGAAAAGAAGGTAGAAAGTAAAAAGAAAAATTAAACAATGTATTTTAAAATAATATTGGAGGAGGTATTTTTGTGTGTGCACACCCAAATAGTGTACTCAAATAATTGTTACCAGCTAAGTATTTTTCTATCTCACTATAGATAGATTAAGCCTATATGTTTAGTATTACGATGGATGTATCAAAATTATGGTGATACACCGTGGTTTTGCAGAAGTTACACTTCGTAGCTTTTGAAAAATCACGGTAGTATTGTAATGCCAACTGTTAAAAAAATTATAAATTGTACCCAAAACATCAGGACAGGCACCTTTGTGGGTAACAACTTCAATACTCGACTCTCATACATTGGTACCTAAGCACCAGCACTCATTTTGGTTACTTGCACCTTAACTATCACATTGTTTGTTCTCTATCATTGATTGGGTACTGCTTCTGAAGTACAAGTAAATGTTCCGAGAAGAGGGATTGGATTGTGAACATTTTAAAATTCGGTATTAAAATGTAAATTAGATGATTGGTATTAAAATGTAAATAAGATGAAAGAGTTGAGAATTCTCACTAGTGTTAGGGGCTCTCGTGCTCAATTTTTGCACCTTAATTTATAACTATGTATGTATTTTCTTAGTCTCAACAAACTTACAACATTGTATTGTATTAGCCTGGATAAACTTACATTATTACTCAAGTCTGGCCCTCAAATTACAACTTCATAAAATGTATTTGCAATGAGAGGTTGTTTGTGTGCACACTCTTATATGATGATCCTTATATATGTTTGGGCTTAAAAGAGTGTGCATAAGAGAAGAATGCATGATTTTGGAGTCAGTAGAAAAGAGAGGAATAAATGCTATTGTTAGATTACCAAAAGTTGCTTCAGCTTGTGTGGGTAATGAGATTTAGTGAAGTTTTGGGTTCTAGGTTGATGATTCTTTCTAATATGAAGGCTATTGCACATAAGATTTACCAAAAGTTGTTTCAGCTTGTGTTGCCAATATTAGAATTTGAGAGACCTATACTCAACCACAAAAGCTAGCTTTAGAGTTGATGTTTGCACTATATTATAAAGGCTATCTTTGTCATATTTCTAGCCAATGTGGAACTTCTAACAGCCAATTCAATGACTAGTTCAATAAGTTACTCTCATATAAATGTAATCTTCATGAACCAGTGAATAAGTTGCTTCAAGTTATGTATGCTTTCATGAATCTGGGTTGTTTTTGGAGTACATGCTCAAATATTTAATTTGAAGACTATGCACAAATTTAACCTACATTTGTTGTTATGATGTTATCTAGCTGTTTGGTTTGTGTTGGAGTATAATGTTGAGTTATTGGCTGATTTTATCTATCAAAAAAGTTTGGTTGTTGGAGAGAATTCATTTTGTGTACTCTGCAAATTTTGCTATGAAAATTAGTCACGGCTAATGACGGTAAAAACTTCGTACCTTTAAAATAAAAATCTCAAAAAAATGTCAATGTTCAATAATTTGTTTATCATGTTCTATTTTAGATAAGTTAGTGTTATGGTAGCAATGTTCCAAAATGAGAGTGTTATAGCAGCAATTATTTTGTGGTTGTATAAACATTGTTTAGTTGTGTTTTATGGGAGCATCTCAATTAAAATTAAAATAGGTTTTATGGTTCACATATGAATATGAAGAAGTCTTATAAGTTTGTAGGAATTTGTGGAGAAGTTAAGATGTTGAAGCTAATTTTAAATTACATGCAAAAAGTTTGTTCATGTTTAAGGATATCTTTGGTTTACGGTATAGTGTAATAGGTGATCAGAAGGTTTTCTCTCCCGTTCTAAATATAAATAAAAAAAAAATCGTTTTTCATATTTATTGAATAATTGATGAATCTGATTTATTTATGGATTTGGATCCTCTCCAATTTTCTCTCATGTTTTCTCTCCTTTTTCTTAATCTAAGGGTTGAGAAAAACATGAAGAATAAAAAGGAGAGAAAATCAACCATTGGATTAAGAAAAAGGAGAGAAAACATGAGAGAAAATTGGAGAGGATCCAATCCCTTTATTTATAGACCAGAGTCATTCATTATTCAATGAATATGAAAAGTGATGTTTTGTTTATATTTAGAATCGGGGGGAGTATCTTATAAAAAGCATCAATTGGAGGATATCTTTCGAACGGTTCCGAATGTAACTTTCAATTTTTATATAATAAAGGGTAAAATGAAAATTTTGTAGGACCTATGAGCATGTTAGGGGGCTAAAGAGCAATTTTCGATATTTTTTAGCTCCTACAAATGTGGAGTGTGCCAAATTTTGTAGGTGCAGCACCAAATCACGTCCCTATGAGAACTGTGTAGTGGCGCGATAAAAACAGAAGCTGAGGGCTATTTTAGCTTCCAAACTTTGATATTTTTCAAGTCTTTTCCTTCTTTTTCCCTTTTGTCATCAAACTTCTTGCAATGTCAATTTCTTCTAATATTCTTCTCTTTGATCATGAACTACTCTTAAAAACTACTAAAAAGTATTAAAAATATTAATTAAAATTAACTAATGACTGACTGTCATCAGTAGGTTCGCATAAAATAGATTTCATTGAATTTTTTCCCCCACAAATAAAAGAATTTATATATATTCAAGATAATTACACATAAATGAAAGACAAATGATCATCAAATTGCGTTGCTAATTCTTTTTGAAAGAAACTGGATATTGTGGTGTTATATTTATTTTGAGGTCTTACATTTAAATGCCCTCAACTCTCTAACACTCATTTAACATCTAACTTTCTCTCAAACTCTCTTCTCATTGCATCATTGAAAAACAATAAAAAAATAATATGAAAAATGACCTTTTATCATACGCAAATAACTCTTATTTGCAATCAAATTATCTCCACGTGCATTTAAAGCACACCTTAAAAAGAGAAAAATTGTAAAAATAGATTATCAAAAATAAAAAGAGGATAATGGCTTTTTTAATGGTGATCATACATTTTCTACCGTAATAGAATATGAAAACTTAAGTTTACAAATCCTAATTTAACTAACATAAATGTCAAAATTGCCAGTATTGGATGTCATGATCAGATCTCGAACCCCGGTTCCTCTATTTTGTGTGTGTGAATTTTCAATAACTTTGTCATTTCGTTTATCTATAAAATAAAATTAAAAAAAACATGAAAATTTACTACACTAATCATAAAATTAAAAAAAATTAAAAAAGTCCTTGCAGTTCGGAGGAAAATGATAAGAGGAAGGTGACATTTTATTATCTACCAATAAAGTTGTGACTTGTGATTGTGAGATGGGATTAGAGATAGAGAGAATAGGCACGTGATTTGTGTGATGAATATTGGAGGTGAAAAATTATTTTCCAAAAAATCTTAGTAGCTAGCGGGCCACTTCCTCTGCCCAAGACCACATATAGAAATGTTATTTCATCATCTCACCTCCAACATTTTTACGATATCAAGGGGTATTTTAGTTATTTTCTTCATCGAATATAAAATATGTGACATTTTCAGTTTTATATTTTAATAATTAAATAAGCAAAATGACAACTATATCACTTGATGTTGTATAAATGTTGAAAGTGTTATGTATGTTGGAATAACCTTTATCTATTTACTACAGTATATGAGAAATTCTATCATTGGCACAATCCAAAATCAATTTAATTTAGACACACTCACATTAAAGAATAAAAGTTAAAGATAAAATAATTAAAGTGACATTGATTGATGTGACTAATGACCATTTTATTTTTCTTTTAATTTTATAGATTTATGTGTGTGTGTCTAAGTTTGTGCCTATATGTGTTGTGTCTATGCAAGAATATCTCCTACTCTACATAATATATACTGTACCTAATCAGTATAAAGTAAAAGTTAAAATAAAGGGTTAGATATGTTTCAAGTTGTTATATTTGGACGGATTTTTAAAAATAGTCTATACATTTTTTATATTGTTTTTTCACTCCCTACGTTTTTGTTGTTTTTATTATTTGTTCTTGATGTGAAATTTTAGTTGACTTGACAGACGGGAAATGTCACGTAGATGTCGCAAATACTCGTTTAATGCTTACTCTTTGTGCGTCCACAATGTGACATCTATGTGATTTTTTTGTTCGTTTAATCAACCAAAATTTCACATTAGGGACCAATGTTGGAACATTATTTTGGATTTTAGATTATTGAGAGCATCTCTAATAAGAATATCAGAGAGTTTTATAGATTAATGATATGTACCTTAATTTTTTATCATTAGAATTCCATGACGTGACATAGAGGGTATCAAAATTGATGATATGGTGTCTTATTTAAGGCACCGCATCATCAATTTAATACCATAAATTTAAGTTAAAAAATGCCTAAATATAATAGGGATCACTTGTTAATAATGTATGATACCCCAAGTTGTATCACCATTAGAGCAAAATATGTATGAGTTCCATAAGTATTACATGGCATTATAAGGACCATTTATTAGTAATGTATGAAACTCAAACTAATATCTTCATTAGAGATGCCCTAATAACTATGTGATTAAATCTTTCATATCTACAACCCACAATCCCAATTCATGAAAGAAAGAAAAATTACAAATTTTTTACATTAAATGTCATGATCTGAATTAATTGATAAAATCAAAGAGTCAAAATACATTTATGATAAAAGCATAAATCTTTAGTCAAAAAAGAAGAAGATAAAAGCATAAATTTATTGCCAAAATAGCAAATTGTCATAATATTTTTAATGTAAATTGCCAAAACATATTGATTTTTTTTTGACCGGCCAAAACATATTGATTTATTACCATTTGTAGTATAAACTCTACCCTACTCCTTACACTATATAAAGACATGATAGTCACTACAAATTCTACAACATTCACCAATAAATTAAATATTTTACTTTTGTGTGTGCAAAAAACATATCTATTTTTCCATGGCACCTAGACACAATTCCATAATTTGATTGTGAGAGTTGTTGTCTGTCTTTGGTACGTAAAGTATATGACTGGAGATAAGTTTCAATTTTCAACAGAGATAGATTCAAACATAAGTTTTTCATGTGTCGTTAAGTGTTTATACTTTATTTTCTTCCTCATTCTTTATTATTGAATATTTCATTTTTGAAATATAATAGAATACTATTTTAATATTTTTTATATTATATCTTTTTTCAGGGTTATCATATCCATGCAATGGTTTGTAGGATTCTGATTTACAAATTCGAAAAAGATATTAAGGAGGGTAATGTATACTTCGTAGCTAATTTTGATGTTGCCTCAAACATTTATTAGATATATATTTTGAATGACAACATGACTTGTTAAAAAAAAAAATTGACTAAATATATTTTTTTTATAACCTTTCATTCAATAATTATTAAACATATTCACAATATTTATTTTAAACATATTCATTAGATATACTATTTTAATGACATTATGGTTTTTTGTTTTAGCAATGATATTAGTACAAAGTTTTCGCAACTATTAGCGATGACTAATCTCCGTCGAAAAATCTGTGGTGCAGACAATGCAGGTTCTTTCCTTCGAACCGTATGGACAAAATTCGGTTGGAAGGAGAGAACCTACGTTGTGTGCCCCGCAGATTTCTTGGCGGATATTAATTATCGCTAATAGTAGCGGAAACTTCGTATCAATATCAAATAATAAAAAAAGAAAAAGAAAAACAATATTAAAATGTTTTTCTTAATAATAGTTTATTCAATTCAATCAATTAACCTATGTATATTCAAGATTCACAATTATTTATTTTAAACATATTGATTAGATATATTTTTAACATCATCATGTTTTTTTACCATAAGACAAAATTTTCACCACTGTTAGCGATAATTAACATTGTCAGAAAATATGCGGGGCAAACAAGGTAGGTTCTTTCCTCCCAACCATATTTGGAAAGAGAGAACCTACCTTGTGTGCTCCACATATTTTATGACAGATATTAATCATCGTTAATGGTAGCGAAAATTCGTATCAATATTATAATAACCAAAAAATATATATTAAAATGTTTTTCTTTAATAATAGTTTATTCAATTCAATCAATTTAACCTACATTTAATATTACAATAAATATTAAATGTATCAGAATAAGAATAACAGTAATTTATTGTAATTTTGTAAAAGTGGTCACCGTAATTATGACTTTTTTTTTACTAACCGTAATTATGACTTATCCACAATAATACTAAAAATTAACTTATTTGGATAAAAAAAAAGTTTAGGCAGACAAACATGCCGCGTAAGTCGTCTTTATTACACTTCGGATTAGATTATGATTTTTACAAGAGCCATCTTCCAGGCGCCACATAAAAAATCTAATCTAACAATAAAAAATCTATAATCCCCGGATTAAAAGCACAATAATAGATTATTCCGTAAAAGTGCTTTTTGATAAGACAACAACCAACGTACACGAAACAAATTAACCCTTTAACTTGGATGAGAAACAAGAAACTTAGCCAAATCCATTCAACCTTGGCTTTTCTTCCACTGTCTCCTTCACAAGGGGTAATCTCGTAATCTCGTAATGTTAGTCTTCAATTTTATGAAGAAAAAATGAAGAAATTCTCTATTAATATGTTTCCAGCATAAAAATCATCTTATCATAAATTCAATTCAGGTATCATAAATCTCATTTTTAATTTCAATCTTCTAGGGTTTTGTTTATTAATTGTTTTAATTATTATTTCTTGCAGGTTTTATTTTATTTTCTGTTCAATTTTAATTTCAACGTGATTGCGTAATTGTAATCCTTTGGCATTGAGTGATTGGAATTGTATGAACTTGTGCTTCAAGTCTTCAATTTCAAAAATGGTGTATCCATGTTCAATGCAATTTTCTCCTGATGTTAGGCTCAAAACTAATAATAATGGACCTCGTAGTTTTCAGCATCATGTATGTACTTATTTTAATTTTGATTTTTAGCTATTTTTTCTGTTTATGTATAGTTTAAATTTTGTAAATTAAGAATGCTGAGTTTGATTTTCATTTGACAGAATCCGGCGCTTGTTAGTCGATTACATTTAGTCACCATGAATCTTTTACCGCGTACTTTGGTATGTATTTTGTGTGTATTTTTTAAATTTATGGTGTTTTTTGTTGTTGTTGTTGTGCCAATTAGCTTTGGAAGTGATCAGATTATTGGCTGGAGTTGGGTTAATGTTAATTGTGTTTAGTTAGTGTGAAATTTGACTGGATGGAAAATTTTGTTTTGGAATTAACAGAAGCGAGATTCTTTGGCACTCCAATTTTTGAGTGGTGTACATGCTCCAATAAGGCACGCACCTTCCAGATGTGGTGTTTTTGTATGTCGGTCTGCCATGCTACCTGGTGGAGGGAATGGGACTGCCCTCGCGAAATCTGCTAGTGTTTTTTTAACAAGGTCACAGTCTCTCACTTTTTCCTGTCAATTGAGAAAAGTTTCAACAATTTAGTGTATATGTTTGTATCTTTTTCATAATATTACATGTATATACTAAGCTTATGCCATTAGTATTTTTTACATGTTTTTTGAGTTCATGTTATTGATTTACTGTAAAACTCAATCACCTTCGGTTATTTCTCTTTTTTGTTGTGTTGACCAACAGCAAAACGAGTCAAATGATTAGTTGTAGGGTTGTTCTGGCTTCCCTCCACCTCTGTTATTCCTCCCAAAATATCATCTTCCATTTCCACTTTTTTCCTTTCTGTTATCCCTCTTCTTTGAATGTTAGATAGCATTCAAAGAAGAGGGATGATAGAGAGGAAGAATTTGGAAATGGAAATTTTGGGAGGAACAACCGAAGTGGAAGGAAGCCAGAACAATCCTACCATTAACCATTTGGCTCTTTTTGCTGTTGATCAACACAATGAAAAAGAGGAATAACCGAAAGTGATTAAGTTTTACAGTAAATTATTAACATGAATTCAAAAGATATGTAGAAAATATTAATGGCATAATGTAAGCATTAGGATTGTGTAGTATTATACATGTAATATTATGAGAAAGACAACAAACTTAAATTATATTGCATAAAAATGAAAATGCACATCCAAACAAACACAATTTCATAGTGGGAAAAAAACCAAGAATCACATTAAATTGTGGAAACTTTTCTAAATCAACCTCTTTTTTTATTGTGTTGATCAACAGCAAAACGAGCTAAATGATTAATGGTATGGTTGTTCTGTCTTCCCCCCACTTCAGTTATTCCTCCTGAAGTTTCATCTTCCATTTCCAATTTCTTCCTCTCTATTATCCCTTTTCTTTGAAGGAAGATTTGTCATTCTACGATTACAAAGAATTGCATCTAACATTCAAAGAAGAGGGATAATAGAGAGAAATAAATATGAAATGGAAGAGGAAACTTTAGGAGGAATAACTGAAGTGAAAGGAAGCCTAAACAACCTTACCACTAATCATTTGGCTTGTTTTGTTGTTGATCAACACAATAAAAAAGAGGTTGATTGATTTATAAAAGTAATTTGTGTTTGTTTGGATGTTCATCTTTCATTTTTTATGCAATATAATTTAAGTTTGCTGTCTTTCTCATAATATTATGTGTATATACCAATGCGTATGCCATTAATATTTTCTATATGTCTTCTGAATTCATGTTAATGGTTTACTGTAATAAGCTTGTAGTTATTGTTTTGAAGTATATAGATATTTATTATATAGCATGGTAGACTAGTGAGATTTTCTTTGATGTATTTTTCAATTCAGTTTGACTCATCTTTAAACCACCAGCTGTCGTCTAGTGTCAAACTATAGCAGCATGATTGTTCTCCCCTCCTTCCCAGGGACGGAATAAAAAAAAATTACCGTGGGTGGCAAAAATTATAGAGTAATTTCTATTGTAATAAGAATGGGACTAACTCATTTGCAGCGAGTGAAACCAAAGCCACAATCTCTTACTATGTAGTGGCAGCGAGTGAAACCAAAACCACAGTCTCTTACTATGTAGTGTCATGCCAGTTTTATTTGGTCGTGTGAGTTCTCGTAGAGGATCTCCAATAGCATTTGTTTTAAGGAATTCACTTTATGCTTTTAAGCGAGTCTATAAATATCAACTCAAATTTATAATACTCACCCTACTTTTATTCTAATGATAGATTTCATTCCTGGATTGTTTAACTTGCAAATATCACCTCTCTCTCTCTCTCTCTCTCTCTCTCTCTCTCTCTCTCTCTCTCTCTCTCTCTAGAATATTACAATCATTCATCATTGACCAGATCGTTTCTGAAAAGAATATCCAAATACCAAATCCGATTTCTATAGAACCTACGCAAAGTAAAAGAATCTCTTGGAATTTTCTCTCAGTTATGCCTTAAATACGTACTGTACTAGTAATTTTGACAAAATCTATGGAACTCAAAAGCATGTGACATACTAAAATAATTATATACGTAATGTCTTAAGGTTTTGTTTGAAGATGTGGTGTCAAAGTCTCTTATTGGTTCTGGTCATTACTCATTAGCTCGCTGTTGGTCATGTGTTCCCCAAGACCCATAGTCATTCGTCTGGTGCCAAACTAAGTTGTATGGTTATTTTCTGCCAACCCACATCCAGTTTTGGCATCTATTTATTGGCATGTTGACTTATATTTTGAAGCAACTTAAATCTCTGCATGATCTATTTCCTTTTTCTGAGGAGTGAATATAGATTGACATTGACTTGAGCCACCAAGATTTACCTTAAATAGCATAAAAATTCGCAAAAGTAATTTGTTGATGATATTGCGATACATTTTATCTGTATCTCTGTGTTATTCGTGAAGGAGGAGGACTAGTATCAATTGGTGTTAAATTTGTATTGTTTCTTGTTGCATCTCTTCTCTTTTTTAACTTATTATTCAATGCATAATCTATGGAAAAATAACTTTTAGATATATTTATGCAGGTCATATGATTCTTTACTGGGAAACCCTATTTTGCTTCGATTGATTCCAGCCCTTGGTATTATTGCCTTTGCTGTTTATGGTATTGAGCCACTCATTCGTCTCAGCAGGATTCTATTTTTTCAAGTAATTACCAACTTATTTCTTCATTTCATCCAAACCTGATTGAGTACTATATAGTTAGCACCTTTACAAACCTGTGATTTGTTTTTTCAGAGAACGGATAGTAGTTGGAAGAAAAGTAGTTCGCGATATGTTATGACATCTTATTTTCAGCCATTATTATTGTGGACTGGGGCAATGCTCATATGCAGGTTTGTTTCTAATCTGTAGGTAAACGCCTCCTAAATCCTTGACAGTGTTGATTGATCATAGCAATGTTTGTTTCAGGGCATTAGATCCAATAGTCCTGCCATCTCAGACTAGCCAGGTCGTGAAGCAACGGCTGCTTAATTTTGTGAGATCTTTGTCAACAGTGATTTCATTTGCTTACTGTTTATCAAGGTATTGTATTTCCGGAAGAATCATGACCAGCAGAATTGGAAAAATGATTTCATAAATGGGTTTTCTGTATTTGTTTCATTTACTATTATCTTAAACTACGAATCTAAGATATCCGTCCCTGCAATGTTGTAATCAGTTTGTATTGCTTCTCTCCGTTCCTAATCTTTGGTCGTTTAAAGCTGGACCACACATATTATGAAATAGCAAATTTAGACAAGTATAGACCTTTTTATCCTTAATTTATTTAGTAAAAGTAAAATTCTTTTAATGTTTGCTTTGCTTTTTGAAAGGGTACACATGAAAAAAACATGTTTAACTGTATCATAGTTTCTGAAAACAACGAAAGTTTAGGAATAAAAGTAAAAAGCTTAAAAGACCAAAGATTAGGGACGGAGGGAAGAGTAGTTATGGTTTTCTGCTATGTATCGATCATGAAGAGATACTGCTTTAATCTTTTGAAGAAAAATTGTTTCTCTTTTTTAGTTTTAAATGTGTATTGGGTTCTGACTATGTTTAAGTTATAATGTTATATGGTTTATTTTTTGTTTTCAGCTTGATTCAACAAGCTCAAAAATTCTTTATGGAGGCAAATGAATCAAGTGACGCAAGAAATGTATGTTTATGTTGCATTTTCATTTACTGCTTTGCAGTTCGTCATTTTTCACTTGCGGTGTTCGTAGTCCTTTCTCATTTAAGCATAATTGATTGACAGATGGGCCTTGATTTTGCTGGGAAGGCAATATACACTGCTGTATGGGTTGCTGCTGTGTCATTGTTCATGGAGTTGCTAGGTTTCTCCACACAAAAGTGGTTAACTGCTGGAGGTTTGGGCACAGTATTGCTCACTCTTGCTGGTCGTGAGGTGCACTTCTTTTGTGTTGTCTACTTTGTACTAGTATAGTTTGTTTAAGTCCCCATCTTCATTGCATTTTGTGGATTGTTACCATAATTGTATATGGCCATTCTGAGTTCATACTTGTGATTCACCCAGATATTTACGAACTTCCTGTCAAGTATAATGATCCACGCAACTCGACCATTTGTATTGAATGAGTGGATTCAAACAAAGATTGAAGGATATGAGGTTTCTGGCACAGTCGAGGTTTGTATCTACTTTAAAGGAACTTTTACATATAAGGAGTATAATGTCTGTTCGATTTTTTATTTTTATTTTAAATGGGTGGTCCCCATAATCATGTGACAAATAGAAGATTTATTATCATCGGTGATAGATATTCTATTTCTCACATAACGAGTATAATGTTTGTTCAATAATTATTTATTATTATTATTATTTTAAATGGGTGGTATCATGTGACAAATAGAAGATCTATTATCATCGATAATAGATCCTTCTATTTCTCACATAATTGTGGGATTTACCATTAATGGATTTTCTTCTTTGCATCACTTCTACGATGTTGTATTCAAATTTCATCTTTTCTCCAGCATGTGGGCTGGTGGTCACCAACCATTATTAGAGGTGATGATCGTGAGGCAGTTCATATTCCGAATCACAAGTTCACTGTCAATGTTGTAAGAAATTTGACTCAGAAATCTCATTGGCGCATCAAGAGTTACATTTCTATTAGTCACTTGGATGTTAACAAAATCAATGTGAGCATTCTTAGTTCTCATGCTTTAAACATTTGTTCAAGCAGTTGATGATGCTCATTTTTTAATGTGAAAACTGATGTTATGTTATCTCCATTCCATTTTCTTCATGCAGAGTATTGTAGCTGATATGCGCAAGGTTTTGGCTAAAAATCCTCAAGTGGAGCAGCAGAGATTGCACAGAAGAGTCTTTTTGGAAGACATCAATCCTGAAAATCAAGCTCTAAAGGTATGTGTCTGCTCTGTTCAATAATTTTGCTTTCATATATGGCAAATGTGACACCGTCTTTGGTTGGGTCTATTGTACAGAATGATGGGAATATAGAATATGTAGACCATAAAATTCAGGCAAAGTGAATCAAATGAGTGTGTTTTGGGTGTTACCTATGATAAGTAAGTCTGACTAAGGCATAAGTGGGAACTATACGCCACATAGCTATAAAACCCATGGTGTATGGGACTGAATGTTGATGGTAAAGAAAAGAGCCGTTTAAGAAAATAAGCTCAATGTTTTAATGAGTGGCCTACACAACATAAGATAGGATTAGGAATGGATGCATTAGATAAAAAGTTGGGGTGACACCTTTTGTGAAAAAGATGGCTGAATCTCGTTTTATGTATTTGGTCATTATGTGGAGAAAACTTTTTAAAACTACAATAAGAGGAGTATATCCAACAGATGGTAGTCCAATAGTTGGTATAGGGAGACCTAGAAAACTAGAGGCCAAAGTGCCAAACCATTGAGAAGATTATAGATTGGTTTTTCTCTATACACAATTTACGAGAACATTATTGTTTGATCCAAGTAGTCGACTCAGCCTAGGAAAATGCTTTACTGTTGTTGTTGTTGTTGTTGTTTCACTTGTTTATCAATTTACCATATCTTACTAATGGTCCTTTCAATTGCAGATATTGATATCTTGCTTTGTGAAAACTTCACATTTTGAGGAGTACCTCTGTGTTAAGGTAAAAGAATACAAGCCCAAGGCAATTGCAGTTTCTTATGGCATAATGCAATATGTAGACATTTTTTTTGTTGCTAATTACTTAGATCCTGATTTTTTCGTAGATACCAGCTAGTCATTAATTATAATAGGATCACTTCATTCTTATTTGCCATTGATATCTATCACTGATTTTGTATTTGCTGTACTTGGACTTCAGTTTGTGGGATATTTGTTAATATTTAAACTTGTGAAATATAGTGCAGATCCTAATTTTAAAAAGGAAACAATTGAGAATCACTATAATAGGAGGGTTTGACTAGATGCTATGATTTTATTGACGGCATATCTACAGCTGTCCTAAGTCCTAACCTAAATAATATAATAATACAGTAATTACATAACAACTAGTTAATGAATAACTGATTCTGAGACACGGCCAAGATTTGGTATTTTTGCCTTTACAGATGTAGATAAACAAATTGTTAGCGTGATTTATATCATCATCATCATTTATTTGTCATCTTGATTTCTTGGAACTTTCATGTGCCCTTGTGGGGGTGAAAAAAGAGTTTGGCCTAATTATGAAGTCATAAATTCAGTGTTATGGTGTGTTTCTACATTTAAGATCGTTATTATTTTAATATATGATCATTTGATTATGTTTTTCCTAATAAATATAAGTGGCCTAACTAAGGTGATTTACGTTTATTAAAACAGGAGGCGATCCTTTTGGATCTTCTCAGAGTTGTGAGTCATCATCGAGCCCGGTTAGCCACTCCCATCCGCACTGTTCAGAAAGTATACAGTGAGCCTGCCTCGGAAAATATTCCCTTTGGGGATAGCATTTTCACTCGATCTAGGGCAGCAGTAAATCGTCCATTCCTACTGATAGAACCACCATATAAAGTCAACGGTGAAGATAAAGTTAAGCCATCAACTCGTTCAACTCGTGCAAATGAGGAAAAAGATGCCAAGATTGTTGAAACTGCAGCATCTGATTCCAAAGGTGATGACAATTTGGCAGCAACATCAACCTCTCCACCCGGTGTAAACTCCAAAGATAAATCCAAGTCAAGTTCTGATGCCCAAATCCAGAACACGGGTTCTGATAGTTCAGTGGAGAAGACCCCCAAAACGATGCAGACTAAAAAAGAAAGTGCAGGGGATGTAGGAAAGGGTAGTACAACTCCTGCAACCGCTGCATCTAAAAATCTTCCTCAAAGTGCTGTATCTGAAACTTCGCCGGTTACTTCCCACGAGTCTGGCAGGGGAGAGACTGCTTCTGCCACTTCACAGTCAAAGCAAGATGAAGAGAAATCTTCAGTGCCGCCATCATCATTACGGCCTCCCTTAGAAGAGAATATTCTTCTTGGGGTTGCGCTTGAAGGCTCAAAACGAACTCTTCCAATTGAGGAAGAAATGAGTCCATCTCCTAACTTGGCTGAGTCACAAGAGTTTGCTGTCCAACGGAATGGGAATGGACCTGCTAACAAAGATAATGGTCCGATGTCTTCATTTCCAAATGCTAAGCAAAATGACTAGAATCACTAGATTGGTAGGTAGTAGCTATATAAGCATGAGTATAAGTTGATATTTTGGTTTATGCCTTAGGTTGAAGTTCAGCAAAGAAATGATCCAGCTGTCTTTTTAAAGTTGGAATTATACAGTTGTAACTCCCTTGCTGATTGCGCATATATGTACATAATTATCAATCATCAATTCATGACTTGTTGTATTACTGTATCTCATTGAGAACCTGTTTTCCCCTCTGAGAATGGGCCGAGAATGTTGTTTTAAATTATAATATTAATAAAGACAAGTAAATTGCAGTTCTTTTTTCTGTATTATCATCTCATTTGGATTGTTGTCGGCAGATAAATTGGAGTAGTGCAGTTTAACACTGTTACGATCCTGTAATTTTGTTTAGTGCTCCAATAGTGAAAGAGAGGAAGGGAAAAGCGATATTTAAGCTATTTATAAGATTTTGACTTCATCAAACTTTTGATCTTTCCAGTTTGTGTGTAACTTTGGCCTTGCTAGTTATTTTTGAGTTAATCAAGTCTCATTGTTTTAAAATCTCAGTAAATAATTATCAGTTTCTTTTCTAACAAATACAATTTTGTTAAAATTTAAAAGATTAGGATGTTGAATAGGGAAATTTTTTAATCAAACTGATATTTATTATTTGTGAGTTTTAAATTTTAAGTATGGTAAGAAGTATTCAACAACATGCAATTTTCCCCTTTTCCCATTTATCTTTTGGAATGTGAGATGAGTTCAGAAGAATTTAGATATTTTCAAAATATATATTTTTATATGGACCAAACGGTGGTATTTACACTATTAATTTTTTTAACGTTAAAAAAAGATTTTGATTAAAATTATTACTATTACATGAATAAAATAATTTAAGTTACTATTGTAAGTTGACATTTAGATAGATAATTTACATTATTATTTTAATTTGACAGTTTATATAGATATTTCAACACTTTTCTAATTTCTTATAACAATTTCCCATTGAAATATCTATCACGATGCTCCATTGAACTCTTGTCAGGAGAATGTGATAGGAACATAGGTTGAGTCGTTAAAAATCTTATTAGAAAAAAATTATTGGGATAAAAACCTTAATAAGGGAAAAATAGTACAACATTATGCTCCCCTCAAGCAAGCACACGTAGTTCTTTTTCAAAGATCTCGAAAGTAACACATTTCAATACTTTGTATGTGTTTCTTGAAAACTAATGTAGGAAGTGTCTTTGTGTTTGGTGTGAATGAGAAGAGTTTTGGAGGGATGTGTTTGGTTCTATCACTTTTTGATGTAACCTCTCCTTTCATCTGGGTAATGCATGCCGCATTGTCTTCATAAAAAAATTGTTGGATTTATCAGTTGATAAACCAAACATTTATTGGATATGTCGAGTTACCGATCTTAACCATCTACAATAGTAGTTGCTTCATGGAGGGCAATTACTTCAGCGTGATTTGAAGAAGTTGCTACAAGTGTTTGCTTTTGAGATCTCCATGAATATAAGGTGATTCTAACTTGCTTTTGAGATCATTCAATATTATCAGATTATTTGTCTTAAATACTTCTAACTTGATATTCAGGATTCAAATACTAATTAAGTTAGATTTTCAGAATTGATGTCTGATAGCAAGAGTGAGCAATAGTGCAATACTGCTCACATAAAATACAACATTGTAAAGAGAAACCTAGCAAGTTAATAGGCAATGACACAGTAGCAACATATGCAACAGTGTATACTGCCTATCCAGCAAAATCTTTGATATTCTACTATTCCAAGTGGCAATGAAATTGATTAAAATTGAACCAAAATATTGAGTTCAAGTGGTTAATGAACTCCCCCTAAAATAAATCATTCAGAGAAAATACACACACTAGAGATCTAACAGCAACCCAAGAAAAATTGAACGCAAAATTTATTTCTCAGAGCTTCAATTTCACCGCACGTTCAAAATCTTATCTCCGTAAAAACAAATAGGTAATTAGTTTGTTTCTTATTATAGTATATTCCAAGTTTGATGGCTGACTATATTCGACTTTTTATTCTAGCTAGAATCTAGTTTGATCTTTACATTGGTGTTTCTAAATCATTTTGACAGCAAATTCATCTTTTATTTCATCATATTATTTGTAGGCATTTTTCAATTGTTGTTGTATGTTATTAACCTGGATGTTGTGATGTGAGATTGTTTGCAAATTCATCTTTTTTGTTTTTAGCGATGTTGAATTTGTATTTGCATGTGATGTACTCTATCGATTATTGGAATGAATGAATATCTTTATTTTTGAGTAAAAAAAGGCAATAAACATTACAATTTGGTTGACTTTAGCGACATAATGCATATTATTTTATTGAATTTTCACATTTTCTATAGCACATATGTTGTTGGCCATCCACGATGATTAGTATAACACCCCATAATACATTGTCTAGAATATATTACAGTGCCCATAATTATATACCGAGTACAACAAGTTTACAGATACATAGATTCATAATTAAGCACACGCACGTGCCAAAGTACAATAAAGTACAACACAGCGGAAGAAATAGACTGAAACTAATAAACTAAAGCATCCTAAACACGGACAACACAGCCACAAGCATGCTACTACTCCGCAGCTTGCTTGCCACGATCATCCTGAGTACCTGAAACATGAACGGGGGGGTAAGACTACTAAGTCTTGTGGATTCTACTACCCACCTAGCGGTGACTACATCGGGGTAACCTGCACGTCAGTCCTCACGCAATATCCAGCGCATCTCATATATGTGTATATATATATATAACAAATAATATGGTGTAACACAAAGAATTATCTGAATTCATTTTAGCTCCGCAAGGACACTCTGAGGTGAGCCGGTCTCAGAGAGCCTCACACTCCTCCGCACCAATCCTCGTGGACATAAGCACTATGGTACGGAGCCTCCGACATCACAATTGTTATTAACATTTTACTCCGGATTCCTCGAATCCCTATAGTGGTGTACAAAAGACAACCACTTGCTCTCGACTGACATGTAAACATCTAGAGTTTCAACAACTACCAATATATCCCAATCCCGGGGAATTATCCTATCACATAACCTAAGTTATTTTCATGATAATCCTAAATCGTGCAATTAACATATTATTGTTATTACCATATATTACCAATGGATTATAGACTAGGGAGGATAAGAGTTTAAAACGGTATTGAGTTTTTTTAAAATAAAACAGATGACTGAAATCCTGTCCTGTTCGCTTAGCGACGGCTGGCGACCACTAGCGAACCAAGTCAGAAGGTTCTGGCCAGCTAGCGAACGCCAGCGACCAAAACCTGCAAACCCAGTTGCTCGTTCGCCAGCTTCTCGCTTAGCGAGCAATACAAGATTTCTGCTCTGTTCTGCAGAAATCAATGAAAAACCAGAAATTTCCAATTCCAATCCAAAACCAGTCCAGCTATTAATAATACAATTTGAACAACAAGTAATATGGAGAGGGTTTTGGGAGTTAAACTCCTCTCATACACATAATCTAAATTCCCTAAATCCTATGTTATCATGCATTATTTGAATTTGGAAAATTTCTAACTAAATAACCTAAGAACCCACCTCAAATGAGCTCTAATTCTTTGGCTAAGACTTGATTGCAGGTTTGGAGGACAAGCTTTAATTCCTCTTTGAGCTAAAGTCTTGAATTCCAGCTCCTAAATCATCCAAAACCAAGATAAGCATGTTTCCCCAACACATGCATGTGAAAACAGCATTTGAGTTTAAGGGAGGATGATTTTTAGGGCACGAATTGAAGAGATTGAGAAGAGTTTTGAAGAATTAAACTTACCAATGGTGTAGAATACAATCTAAAGTAAATGATTCTTGATTTGAATGGTGTGGTTACATAATTTGGATGAGAGAATTTTTGAGAAGTAAAGACTTGGGGTGTTCTTGTTGTTGATCACGAGAGAGTGAGGGAAACTGTTTTGCTTCTACACGAAATGGAAGGATAAGTGTGTAGTGGTTAGGTGTATTGATGAATCATGGTTCAAAAATTGGAACACATGTCTCTTAATTGAGAATTGGTCTTCTTGTGACACACACTCACACACTCACACTCTAGTGCTAGCTCTAACATGTGAGATTTTAGAAAATACTCTTATTGGTATGTAATACTAGTAAATGAAAGCTCACATTGCTATCGGTCACATGGACATCGACAAGATTAAGGTGAGTATTCTTTGTTTTAGAAAAAATTTAATGTGACTTTTTTATGATCGTACCGTCGTGCAAAAAGCTGAGGTTAAGATGACCCAAGTGTAGCGGAAAAGGGGTTGTCGCCACTCTCATAACCTTGTAATACTACTGCCCCTTGTTAGACTTTTGAGTGAACAATGTTTGTATTTTTCCAGAAATAGTGAAAAATGCTAAAATATTGTTTTTATTATTTTCAAAATTGCATAATCTTTAGCTAGCATTTCACCTCCTTCCAATCACAATTACTTTTCTTAAAAGTCTCACATTTGTTAAAATGATCGAACACATGTTTTAAAAATGAAAACAACAATGTTTTCAATAAACAGTCTAATAAAATGTCATATTGCTGACTCAAATATTAGTCATAGAGTAATATAGAGGGTTGTTTTCTTGTAAATATTTAAAGTATTTTTGTTTTTTATTTTTTTGGTACAAAATAGTTATACTGGTTGTTTACATTGAAAATGATATTTCCAAGACATCCCAGCTAAAAAAAAATATGTGGAATAGTTTTATCACATGAGTCAAAAAAAACAACATGATCCTTCATAACTATTTTGTTTTTCTATGTGTATAACTATTGTTTCTTTTCCTTATCAATTGTCAGTTTTCATGCATTAAATTTTTTTCTAGTAGTCTCTAATGCTAATATTTTAATGTTAAAACTAGTGTTATCTTCCATCTTCATGTAGAGTAATGTAAATATATACATAAAGTATAATTGACACAAATCACCCGTAATTTATTAATATATATGTACATAAATTATAGAATAAATAAGCTTTATTTATCGAAGTTAAAATAGTAAATATGTAGAACGAATAAAATGAGTACAAGTTTGCATAGAAGTATTTATTATATATATATATATATATATATAATTAAAATAAATAATTTAGGATAAGAAAAAATTGATATGCACGTTAGTCATGGATGTGGACAAAATTCACCATAACACCACACAAATAACTTAACTGATAAATAAAGATAAAATAAACTTATATAATATAATATAATAAATTCATGTAGACGACGACAACCCTAAGCACAATTCGAGATGAACAATTTTTTAACATAAATTTATTTTAATAGCATTATAAATAGTTAGAGGATAAAATATATTTTTGTTTTTCTTTATTTTTCTAGTAGCAATGTTCTCCATAAATTTGCACAATAATTATCTTTTATTTTTATGAATGTGTTCAAAAAAAGAGAAACGAAAGAAAAGAGAAAAATATGAAAATAAATACGAGATCAACCAAATAACAATGCATATAGTATTACATAAAAATTTAAGGAAAAAATTAATTATAATATATTTATAGTATTATGCATGTAATGAATAATTGGTTGTGGGTGTGTTTTTGGTGATTGATATGCATGACTCAAAGAATCCTATTTAATGCAGTATGTGAGAATGAGGGAATTGTGTATGACTTATTAATATTAAAATTTAATTTTTTAATTTTAACTCCATATTGGTTGGTGGTTTGATGCATGTCATTGGTTGGTGGTGTTCTTGGTGATTGATATGTATGGTTTCAAGAGTCATATTTAACAAATGAAAATGATAGAAAATAAATCGTGTATTATTTATTTAATATTAAAAACAATTAAAATGTTATGATATATTATTCATGTTTTCTTCATTTCTTTAATTAAAATTTGTAAAATTTAAGTTTCTAAATTAAAAGGAAATTTTTTAAATGTAGATTAAGTTCAAAATTAAATTCTAAATCAAGAATGATCCCTATATTTTAAAAAAGTATGGGATTTTCTTTTTTTACCTTTTTTAAAATATAGGGACCATTATTGTCTAGTATTTCGCAAAATGTCGGGACAAAAATTTAAATAGTGGGATTCACTAATAATCATTCTGTTAGCTGATGTAAAAACACAGACTAAATGAACCATTTTTTATAGCAGAAAAACTTATGGGAATTTTTTTGACCATTTTTAAAATATAGGACCATTCTTGATAATTTCGCAAAATATAGGGAATAAAAACATATTTAACCCTTTAGTTTGGTAAGATCTTTATAATATATAAAATACAATGAATAAAATATAGGACAAAACTTAGGTAATTACCTCTAAGTCATGTTCCTACTGTTCCCAATTAAAATTCTATTTTAATTCCAAAACCTATTTTAACGCATAACTCAACATAACCATCGCAAAACATCAATTTAGATCTATAGAACATCAAAACTTTTGATCTTTCCAGTTTTGTGTGTAACTTTGGCCTTGCTAGTTATTTTTGAATTAATCAAGTCTCATTGTTTTAAAATCTCAATAAATAATCATCAGTTTCTTTCTCTTTTTTTTTATAAATCATCAGTTTCTTTCTAACAAAGTAAAATTTTGTTAAAATTTAAAAGATTAGGATGTAGAATAGGGAAATTTTTTAATCAAACTGATATTTTTTATTTGTGAGTTTTAAATTTTAAGTATGGTAAGAAAATTCAACAACGTGCAATTTTCCCCTTTTCCCATTTATCTTTTGGAATGTGAGCTGAGTTCAGAAGAATTTAGATAAACATACCCTTACTTGCAGGAATTCAAAAACCAACAGAACACCACAAGTATAATTTGGGGGAGAAAAATTTAACTCCACTATGATTCTATGGATAGAACAACTCAATACTATAGGATAGACAGTGACAATTTTTGTTACATGGGTTGTTTTTAGAACTTGATTTGTTTCTAAGGAGAGGTTTGTCAAAGGGGAACACTCTCCCACTCTCTGGCTAAAGACCAATTTGCATCTGCAAAAACTTATTTCAATCAAGCTCTCTGCACATGCAATCAGGGGCAGGATATGTATATATCGACTGCTTCTCCTTTCTTAATCTTATCTGCCCTTGTCGGTTCTTATGCCCGTCAAGAACTGCACCCTGAAATTCTGACCAGCCTATGCTCTTATTCTGAAATAGCTGGCCCAAAAGTGCCATGTTTGGTCTGATAGTCTTCAGATTCTTATAAGCACGATGTGCCACCTGAAGATGCAAAAGATATTCGGTTTAAATGGTAAATTTTGGGAATTTACATTTCACACACCAATACATTTTGCCGTTCTGTTAAGACTCTTTGTTCCTATAATAAGTAGTTATGCAATGAAACTCTTCACAAGTGTTGAGTTTCAAATATATTTAACAATGATTCTTACCAGTGCATTGTGCATATTGCCTGGAGAAGCAGAAATGAAGATGTCACTGTGCATGCTCACATAATAATCAACTGCAGCTAATAGTGATGCCTTTCCTTTAACCTTGGCCAGTTTCTCTTCAGAGACTAGACTCTTCTTATCTTCCATAAAAGGAAATAATTCGCTTAAAGTTTCCAACCTAGCTTTTCCACCATAGACCTAAAAGCATAGAATCAAATCAGACTAAGTGCAAAATTAAAGCATAAAATGATAATGCACGAAGATGTCAAAATTTTATTAGGTTATTTATCAGAAAATATTGCTATGAATATTGTAATGAATCTTTACTGCTACATAAACACAAGCTATAATGTCACGAGCAGCTAATAAACCTTGTGGGAAGCAAGATAAAGCCGTGTTCTGTTGTTGAACCCCAAAGCAGCTAGGAGCAACCCAATCTCTTCTGGAGTCAATGGGCAACGCCCTTGAGTTCTTAACTCTTCGTCAGTGAATTGAGAATTCAATACTCTTCCCTGCCAAAGCACCTGCCGGTATTTAGCTAGAGCAAGTTTCTCGGCTTTACCCCCACCAAAATCACAGGCTGAATGGGCAGCCATATCCTACACATGTCAGTGATCATTATTAAACTAAAAAGAGCCTTAGTTTTTTGAAAAAACATAACTAGTCATTTATATAATCGGATTTCAAACAGAATTCAAGATGAAATGTGCAGTTCCTTAAACTGCAGATTAATACAAAAAGTCCTTAAGCATGTATTAACCAGTACGCTACAACAGGAGGATAAATCATCATTCAAATTTTAATACATGCAATCATGCTAATACATTAACACACACAGAGGCAATACAAAAATGTAGTTCCTCCAAGCCATAGTTACCACTAAAAGGTATTTGAAACAGATTCAACATGTCTTTTATATAGAAGCATCAGTGTGTAGTAACTAGCTCCTCCACTCAAGCATAAATCATAAACTTATCATTCAAGCACGCGTGCAAGCAGAATTCCATAAACGAAAGTTCAAAAACTTTGGTCTAAATATATTTGAACTGATTATTCTACTTCGAACAAATAGAGCAGTTAGTCTACCAACATGCAAGTTGTAACTACATAACAAACTACATTCAGCATATAATATTGAAATCACAATCCAATAACAATACTTTCAAAACGAAATTAGAATGACAAGTGACCCATAATTTTTGAATCCTAGCAAAAATGCAAGTGAAGACAATACTTTATCAAAACGCAGATGCAACACAACAAACTTCCCGCTTTGCTGTTTTCCAAGCTTATCAGTTTCCTCTAGCAAATAGTCTCTCTCTTCTGCCTGGTTGATAGTAGCATTGTAGCGAAGGCGCTGAACAATGATATTTCCTAATTCCTGGACATGTGGAACAAAGTTCAGTGCTTCAAAGTTGACCTTACAACGGAGACGCTGGATGTGTGATGGTAAGCCGTTGAATGTCAAGCGATGAGAGAACGGTGCAATGGCAGCAACACCATAACTGTATCAACGAGAAAATCTACAACATTTGAAAACAGGTATTTATGTAACTAATGTGTTTCTAAAGGAAGACACTGGGTAGCTTATGGCACTCAGCAAGCATATTTAGAATTTTATATACATCAAAGAATAAATTACAGTGTCATATCTATAAGAATGAAGGTGAGCCTAGGCACAATGGTTGGAGTTGCTGCCGTGTGATTAGGAGGCCATGTATCGAGTTGTAAAAACAGTCTTTTGCAGATGAAAGGTAAGACTGGCTATAATAGATTCACAACTAGTACAACCTTCCCTAAACTCTACCATGGCTGGCACTTAATAGCACTATATTGCTCTTTTTATTATACTCCCTCCGGTCCCTAATATAAGAGAAGTTTTACTTTTTAGATTCATTGAAAATCTAAGGTAACTAGTCTATATTATTAACTAGATACATTAGATTTTCAATGAATCTAAAAAGTAAAGTTTCTCTTATATTAAGGACTAGAGGGAGTATATTTAA
This sequence comes from Trifolium subterraneum, assembly GCA_951799995.1. Taxonomy (NCBI): domain Eukaryota; kingdom Viridiplantae; phylum Streptophyta; class Magnoliopsida; order Fabales; family Fabaceae; genus Trifolium; species Trifolium subterraneum. Next base: position 46,989,477 of record OX637468.1, read on the forward strand.
AAGGAAAGTACATAGGAAGAAAACATTTCCTGAAACAAAAATTTGCACATAATTCAAACTATGTAAATTCCAACAGTGGTTACGAAAACTTTGCACATGTTTCTTAGAATAAATACAAATATCTTCTAATCCTTGAGTTACTAAATCACTTATCCCATGACAACTATTCAAGTCAGTAAACTATGACAAGTGATAGTAGACAAAGAAAATAGGCATTTGAAGACAAAAAGTGTCTGCTAGATCGGCAGTTTACCAAGAGTGCTAGGTAGTCATGTTATTAGATGTGAAATATAAATGGGTGACAGGTGGCAACAGAGGCATGATCTTGTGCTGGAAACAGTTTTCTTTATATAACTTGTCACAACACTGGCTTGATTGGTAAGAGAAATCTTCACTAAGTCTAGTGCATCATCATCTTAAATCTTAATAGATTTCATAAGTTCGCCTAATATTTATTCTTGAAATTGATATCATTATCTTTTTCCAATGGATCAGACAATAATTGATGGAAAATTGAGATATGTTATCCATGCCCAATATTGATCTAATATACCATGATTAATATCTAGAGCATCAAAACCTACAAATTGTTTCATGGAAATCTATTCTGACAGCTAGCTGCAAAAGCTTCTAAATCAACACATTTTCTATATGGTGGCAAAACCCAAATGCATTGGTGATTTGGGAGAAAAACGAAAGAGGATAGCAGAATTTGAGGTTAAACTATTTACATACCTCTGAAGTATTGGCAATACATTTTCTATATACCAGTCAGCAGTAGCATGAACTGGTGCTGTTTTAATTCTAGTTGCTCTTATGCCTGTGGCATAGTACTCTCTTGTGCTCCAAGAGTACTCACCAGGAAGCTCTTTCACAATAGACACTTCATCATGAAGAACATCAATGAAGTGATCCACATCAAATATATCTTCAAATAAACTGCATAAACATAACTCCACATAAAAGGCTAGTATGAAAAATGAAGACACAAAGGTTGCAAAAATAGCCAAATCTAAATATACCTTGAATCTTGCCAAACAGGATTCACTTCAAAATGCGGGATCACTAAGGTTACATTCAAAATTTTAGCAACAGCAACAGCGTCACATATCTTTTAAATAGAAAATGGGGGAGACTGATGTTAGACGAGGGATCAAGTGTTAAGGCAAATTGCTTCTAATGAGATAAATAGATGATAAATTATTGCTGTATTTTTGTTTTTTAATAAACCATCAATTTAGTCCCCAAAGTATCATTGTCTCTTCAATTTTGTCCCCTGAAGTATATAGGTATAATTAGTAATCTCTGAGCATCCCCAATAGTCTTTTTCATAGAACTTGGAGTTTCATACACTACTAATATACCCTTATTAGAGATGCTCTAAAGTATGTAAAATCCATGGATTTAATCCCTGCTATTAAGAATGTTAGCAACTAACATGACAACTTTTTATATACTTCAAAGACTAAAATGGAAAGTAATCAAATAGTTTAGAGACTAAGTTGATGGTTTATTAATTTTTTACCCTACTTTTCTTGAACCAAATTATACCCTTTCAACGCAATCTCATCCGATTCGAGTTTGCCTTTGCTCCATTTATCTACCTCCATTTAATGACCATTTATGAGAGAGATAGACACAAATAGTAGATTAGTGGAATCTATTTAAATAGGTGGCCCCACTAATTGGTTCCGTTAATCTTTCATTTGCGTCTATTTCTCTCATAAATGGACAATAAATGGAGGATAGATAAATGGTACAAAACCAAACTCATTTCATTTACATACCCCCATCTTCTGCTGATTCAATCCTCCATCAAGGAAAACTTGGATATAACCCCGAGATTTATCAGGCAGCACTGCAATAAAATCAAACATAAACAAATAAAAAAGCAAGAACACTAACAGACAACACATTCCTGAATTTAAATAGAAAAAATAAATCCAAATTACAAATTTGAACCTACAAGGTGATTTTAGAGGCATGGTACAAGGTTTCCATCCTTGGAAAGCTAGTGGAGACCAGAGATTAGTTTGTACTTCAATAGACTGAAAGAAAAAAAATATAACAATAATAATAAGTGTCATGCTAACCAGTACCCCCGATCATTTGTTAAGAATGCTAAAAATGGAAATAAAACATCAAACTAATGTAAAAAAATACAAAATAGAATTTTTTTTTCATTTTTTTTTATTTTATTTTTCGGTTTTTCATCAAACTAATGTAAACTAATCTTGTTCGGAAGGTCAGTTCTGACATCAAGTGGTTTCAGCCCCCTCCGATCGCAGTTGCGGGGATGGAACTGTGGTCCTCCCTACCAAGTCCAGCGCCAATCACCACCGAACCAACTAACCGTCGGTAATATTTTTCATTTTCAATGTAAAATTTCTTTCTTTAACATTTTTATTCCATAATAATAATATAATTTGGAAATCTTGAAAAATAAATCATGAACATATAAAGCATGTGAAATTAATTGATGTGTAATATACTCTGCTCACAGTTTGGCGTTGAAGAGCATCCTCTAGCAATGTGACGTGCCTAGGTTTAGGAGCAATCCATTCCTGCAATCACAAATAATTGATTCAAACAGTTAATTAGATCATACATAAATTAAATTAAATTAAATATAAAAAATTATTTATTGATTCTGGGGATTAATTGAGGAAATAGAGAAAACAGAGAGTGGAAAATGAGGACTAACGGAGAACATAGAAGGAGAAGCATGACCGAGAGGTTGGAAGAGATTGGGAAAGAAAAACGGAAACAGTGTGACGAAAACGCCGAGAAAAGCCGTTTTTTGAGAGTGGTTTAGTTGGTTCAATGAATGAAGCTTCATTGTGGGAATTAGAGTTTCAGTGATGATGATGATGATTCAAAATCTCCGTTCTGATGAAGCGGATCAATCAACACACAGTTGTTTTGTTTCCTTATGCTATGAACATTAAAAATAATTTTTATATTGTGTTGCTAAATATAACACCCCTTAAAAAACACGACAGAGTTTATTGTAGTATTAAATTTGTTGATAATTGATATTATTTTTACAATTTTATCCTTAAAAGAGATAATGGGTTAATGTGGTGTATTTATTACCTATTGTAGAAAAAAATTCATTATAATTGAGGGTATTTTGGTAAAAAAACAAAAGTAATGCTTTTGGAAATTTGAAAGGGGTCTTATAAAAAGAGACCAAAAAAATATTAAAAGGGTCTTATAATTAGAGACGAAAGAAGTTTTTTTATTCTGACAAAATATTTTAAAAATGATTTTTATTTATTAACACTAAATTGTGGTATTTATAAATACCAAATTGTAGTATTTTATACTACTAAAATTATAATTATTATATTACATGAATAAAATAATTTATGTTACTGACATTTAGATAGATAATTTACAAGAATTTAATTTACATGCGAATAATAATATACCAACACATCATGTTAAGAAACACATGACGTGTTATATTTATTAAATGATGTGGCAACACATCATTGAATGTATGTCTAAAAAAAATTATACTTACGGCCCATTTGGTGCGCCGGATAAGGAGACAAGATAGCATAAAATTAACCTATCCTATTGTTATCCGTTGTTTGGTGCACCAATAGGAAAGGATAAATTTAACCTATCATTAATCATATCCTATTGACCCTTTGTTATTTTTTTTCCTTAGTTTTTGGTGGGTTAACAACTAGATAGCATATAGCTATCGCGCTTTCTATTTTTCAAAGGTTCCTTCTTCGACTCTCGTTGCCAGCAGCACCTCACTACTGCCTTTCCATTAAATCCGTTCTCGTCCAATCTCTGCAACCTTCTCGTCCTGTCCATGCTTCTGCTTTCAATTTTTGTGCTTCTATCTTTCAATTTCCCCATAATTTTTGTACTTCTATTTCCAATCGATGTGATTCTGTTCCCAATTTCTGTTCCCAATCTTTCAATTTCCCCATAGTTAAGTGATTTTTCAAAATAAAAAAACTAAACCTCCAACCCATCTATCAATTATTGTAATTATTTACTAATCGCTGTTTCTTGCTTCTTTATTCATCATAATTTACCTATTATTATAATTATTTTATAACTATGAATTGCTTTGAATTCATAATCGATTTTTGGAATTTGCTTATTTTGTATCATAATCGACTTTGTATTTTTTATTTTATTTTATGTTAATTAAAAATATATTCTTTTTTATATAAATATTTCTTATCCTGTGTACACCAAACACATGATATGATATGTGTTTATCCTGTCACTATCTTATCCTTTCTTTATCCAGTTTCTTATATTATCATGTCTCTATCCTATCTTGCGCACCAAACGGACCCTAACAGTGCACAACAGTTAAACTCAATTTATATTATAAGTTTGTTCCATTTTGTCATCTTTAACCCTAATCTTTTTCCCGCTCATTTTCCTTCTCTAACTCGATCACCATGTTAAATATTTATAATTTTTTTTTGTCTTAGAAAAGTGATAATCTACTGAACTTAAACTCACAAATAAGATCTCGGGTTCGAACTCACGACGGCTTCCTACTACTACTACTACTATTATTATTATTATTTATATCTCTTATATTTTAAACTTGCTCTGAAATACTAACTCTAAACCTTTTTTTCCTCTCTATTTCATGTGGTCTATTATATTTAAAAAAAATACAAATTTGTCTAACATGAGAATCGAACTTGCATCCCTTTAATTTTTTCTTTTGTGATGACTATATTAATAAGAGTTAGGGACAATCTCATGTTGGGATATATTTTTTGTCGATAGTGTTTTTACATGGTCAGTTGTATGTTGCAACTTCAAAAGTTATGGAAAGCGAATGATTAAAAATATTAATTATCGACGAAGACAGTGAAAATTCGAATAAAACTTTCAATGTAGTCTATAAAAAAGTATTTCGTAATATACTATAATTTCTGTTGTATGAACATTTATCAAAATTTATTGTCGAACTAATATTTAATGGTGCTCGACTTTTTTATATACGTTTTAGTGTTAAAAATTTTATATCTTATATTTTCATATTACGGCTAATTAGACCCGGAGTTCTAGTTACTATTTTAAGTTGACATTTTAGATAGATATTTCAACATTAATAATACATGTGTCTCATGTATCAGTCGATACATGAATAATTTAGTGTTTCTCTAATTTCTTACTATAACACTTCTCTTTTGAAATATATATCACGGTACTCCATTGAAGTCTTGTCGGTAAGAATGTGATGGGAACATACATTGTCCCGTTATAAATCTTATTAAAAATCTATTGGGATAAAAAAAATTAAAAAACAATACAACACTATGCTCCCCCTCAACCAAGCACATGTAGTCTTTTTTTTTTCAAAAATCTCAAAAGTAACACATTTCAATACTTTGTATGTGTTTCTTGAAAACTAATGTATGATTTTTTTGAAGAGATCTACTACATTATCACTCGAACGAATATATTGAATATCAACCTTGTTATTTCTTTCTAGTTCTTGTGTGAATGAGAATAATTTTGGAGGCATGTGTTTGGTTTTATCACTTTTAATGTAACCTCTCATTTCATGTAGGTAACGCATGCAGTTGATAAACCAAAGTTTCATGGATATGTCGAGTTACCCATCTTAACCGTGTACACTACTATTGTTTGCTATAGACAATGACATAGTAACAACATATGCAACAGTGTATACTTCGGATTTGGATTTGATGGTGTTGACAAATCACACAGTTTGGTGTTGTGTATCTCAGTCGTCCGATCAAGATTGGACCGGACATCTGAGATTAAATATAATAAAAGTAACCATCAAATGATCTCAGACGTCCGATCTTGATCAGACGACTGAGATACACAACAACACCAAATTGTGTGATTTGTCAACACCATCAAATCCAAATTCATATACTTCCTTTCCGGCAAAATCCGTGATATTCTACTACTGCAATGACAATGAAATTGATTAAAATTTAACCAAAACATTTCGCTCAAGTAGTTAATGAACACCCCTTAAAACAAATCATACATTTGGAGAATCTAAACTTGATTTATGGTGAAAACAACTATTGAGAGTGGGATCCAAAAAAAATTGTTGGTGGGGGCTAAAACATCGTGCATATATTTTGACTAAAAAAATATATTACAAACTTTTGTAAAATACACAGTTATAATGACAAAAAAAAAATTCAATACATAAAAACTTATGTAAATTACAATTTTTCTCTACGAGGTTTTGTATTCTGAAAATGTCTAGTGATATTTTCACTAAAAACATTATAAAATTTGTCACTCTCTCTTACTAAACGATTCAAGAGAAGTAAAAAATAATTGGGAGAGAAGAAATTGATGCTTCGAAGAATTTAAAGAGAAGAAGAATACATTTAAGAGAAAAAAATGTGCGAAAATTAAAAAGTTGGAGTAGTGAAAACTTGAAAAGTAAGAAGATAAATTTGTTGCGAAGGAATAATAGACCTGATTATGGGGCTTAAAAAAACAATAGTACTAATATTAAAAGGAAATTATTTGTTTTGGTGGGGGTTTGAGCCCGCAATAGAATGCACTTTAACATAGGAGTTAATTGTATTGTACTTTATAAAAGGAATGATTCAATGATGTTACATGATTGGATGCTAAACCGTTAATGGTTTTACAGATATGAACGAATCAATCGAAAATGGCAATTCCAACATTGTATATATGCAGAGTGTATATATGCAGAGTGAAGAATAAATAATTGCAAAACAATTTCATGATAAAATATTAAGATTTTTTTTAATATATTCAATTTATTTTGTTTGGTTAACTGTCAAGTAACCAGTCATCATAGAGTTCGGTTTATCACTCCTATTCTCACAATTAGAAATATGTATAGTGATTATAGTTTTGGTCCATTTGACGATGAATCTTAGAGTGCTAATCTAGTATTATAAGATTTTTGCTGCGATGGGTTTAGGGAATGGTTCGACTCGTTGCTAGACCTATAATTCAAGTTGTCGGTGACCCAACTGATTACCATATGTACCACAAATCATATTATTTGAATAACGTAACAATTCGTGATTTATTGTATGATTTTTTTTCCGGTATCTTAGTATGTTTAGATAGAGTAATTATAAATTTTAGAGTAATTATTATTTGTTATACTATATATGTGTGTGTGTGTGAGAAATAATAAAGAAAAAAGTATCATGTTATAATTCACAATCTAGTAATGAGTTATTAAATATTGGTTGAACATAAGTATCAATTCATGATTTATTGTATGGAAATTTTTTTAGTACCTTACTATGTTTGGATAGAGTAATTATAAATTTTAGAGGATTATTATTTGTTATACTGTATATATATATATGAGAAATAATAAAGAAAAAAAAGTATCACATTATAATTCACAATTTAGTAACTGAGTTATTAAATATTGGTTGAACATAAATTTATTTTAATAATATTGTAAATAGTTAGAGAATGTATATTTTGGTTTTGAAGTAGCAATATATTCCATAAGTTTGCATAATTATCTTTTATTTTTACGAACGTGTGAAAAAAAAAAGATGAAAGAAAAGAAAAGAGAAAAATACAAAAGAAAATTTGAAAATAAATATGAGATCAAATAAATGATTATACATGTACTATTACATATAAATTTAAGAAGAATGAATTCTAATATGTTGATGTTATGCATGTAATAATTTGTTGTGGACATTTTTTGTGATTGATATGCATGACTTCAAGAGTCATATTTTATATGTGAAAATGAGAAAATTGTGTACGATTTATTAATATTAAATTTTTAATTTTATAATTTAAACTTTATAATTGATTGGTGATGTCATGCATATACTTATGGTTTTCTTGGTGATCTATATATATGACTTCAAGAGTGTGTTTAACACATTTCTCAATTCAAATTTCTCTTTTCACTATCTTCATTTCACTATTCAATAATCGTCTTTGTCCTTATTTCCTTATTATTTTCAATTTGGGAATAACCTTTAGATTTTTAACTGTAGCAAAAAATGGAGAAGACCATTATGTGCAAGATTGTGTGTGGTATGTTTAGATACTACCATTTTTATTTTCTTCAAATCTAGACCATTGCATAAATCTAAGATTGTATTTTTAATTTTTCACCGGTGAAAGACTTAATTAATCCCTCAATTTAGAATTCACCTATTAATTTAGTTATAATACTTTGGTAAATATATATATATATATATATATATATATATATATATATATATGCTAAGTCTATTATGCACCCCTTTTTTGAGGTGCACCCATACACCCCATGTTTTTTACTCTTGTAACTGTGGGTCCCACCAAATTTTTAAAGGAATAAAAATCTAATTTTTTAAAGGGACAATGGGTGGTTACTTTTTTGCCCTTTTGGATTTATTCATTATTCATTTCCTTCACAAAACAATAACAAGGAAAACACCTCTCAACTTCATGTTCTTCATCCATCAAAATCCAATTATTTTATACTTTTTTATTATTATTTATTTTAAATTTTCATCTATCAACGCTCAACCTTCCACCAAGACCGTTCATGCTTCTCTTCTCCTCTGTTAAAAATCAAGTTGTTGATACCGGAATCTGAGATTTGGTTGGGGATTCATGTTGTTCAGCAGGTGAAGTTGTTGGTGAAGAAAGAGGATCGATTTTCAACACTAAATTTAACAAAATTTTGTTCTTTTCTTCAATAAAATGTTGTTGCTGGGTGTTTATGTATTGTTGTTGGGTACTGGATGTTGATTTGAAATTTGATACTACATACTACGTTCCATCTAGTTTTAGTAGGATAATACTGGTGAGCAATTTTCTGGATTTGTGTCAAAAATAATAATAATAATAATAATAATGATAAGAACAAAGATTGAGGGAGATGGTTGAGTCTTTTTTTGACGTTTTTCCCTTCTTTTTTTTTTTCTTTGTATTTTCTGTTTTGTTTATAGTTAAACTTAAATAAAATAAATTTCCCTTTTTTTTTTCCTTCTTTTTTTTTCTTCTTAATTTTTGTTTTGTTTATAATTAAACTAAAATAAAATAAATTTCCATTTTATGTAGACATAAATTCCTTTGGCCAAGAGGAACGGTAGTCCCGTGAGCTTAGCTCAATTGGTAGGACGTTGCAAATGCAGGGGGCTAGGGTTCGAACCTTGGTCATCCCATATTCACCTTAAAAGGATGAAATTTCTAGCCATTAGATTACTTGACAAAAAAAAATAATCCATTTTTTAAATAACCTAGTTGACACGTGTCATCATGTTATTAACCAACTCATTAAAATAATGGATCCACATTTGCCACTTCAGCGTTCCGTTTGAAAAGTTAATAGCAGGGTCAATTTTGATAACGGAAAAAATGGTAAGATTTTTTTTTACGATTGGACTCTGAATGCATAGATAGATCATAATAAAAGTGTCACTGGAAACCTTGTTTCTATGAAAAGCGGTGAAGTTTAACTAAAACTACAAACATTGACTATATATTTCAAATTTTATCAGTCCGACCGTTAAATATCACCCAATTGGACTGACAAACGATTGAAAATAAGAATTTTAACGATCGGACTCCAAATGCATAGACAGATTGTAATAAGAGTGTCGCCATAAACCTAGTTTCTATGAAAGGGCGGGGAAGTTCGACAAAAACTACCGACATTAGATGCATATTTCGAATTTTATCAATCCGACCATTCAATATCACTTAATTGAATTGACAAACGATTGAGAATCATAACTTTTACGACCGGACTCTGAATGCATAAACAGATTGTAATAAGTGTATCACAAGAAACCTAATTTCTAAGAAAGGGCGATGAAGTTTGACTAAAACTAATGACATTAACTGCAAAATTCAAATTTTATCAATCTGACTGTTCAATATCACCTAATTGGACTGACAAACAGTTGAGAATTATAATTTTTACGACCGGACTCTGAATACATAGATATATTGTAATAAGAATTTCACGGGAAACCTAGTTTCAATGAAAGGGAGATGAAGTTTGACTAAAACTACCGACATTGACTGCAGATTTCGAATTTTATCAATCCGGCCGTCCAATATCACCTAATTGGACTAACAAACGATTGAGAATTCGAAGTTTTTCAATCGGACTCCAAATGCATAGACAAATTCTAATAAGAGTATCGCGGAAAACCTAGTTTCTATGAAAGGGTGGTGAAGTCTGACTAAAACTATCGACATTGACTGCAAATTTTGAATTTTATCAATCTGACCGTTCAATAACACCTAATTGAACTGAGAAACGATTGAGAATTGGATTTTTTACGATCAGACTCCGAATGCATAGACAAATTATAATAAGATTTTTTGCCTGAAACCTAGTTTATCGATCTGATCGTTTAATATTATCTAATTGGACTGACGAACGATTGAGAATCGGAATTTCTACGTTCGGACTCTAAATGTATAGGCAAAATGTAATAAGAATGTCTCCAGAAACTTACTTTCAATGAAACGGCCGTGAAGTATGACTAAAATTATCGTCATTGTAGATTTTGAATTTTATCGACCCGATACTTATCAATTGAAGTACTGATTTATAAAAAATAAAAAAAAGTAAAAAATTAAAGTACTTATTTGGGTTAATTAATGTTTGTTTTTTCAGAAAATAAAATATAAATAATTCTAGAAAATTTTGCCAACAAAGATTGACAAAAAAAGGTAGTTTTAGTCAAAAAGGTGGTATTGAACAACCGGAATGATAAAATTCGAAATCTACAGTTAATGACGGCAGTTTTAGTCAAACTTCACGATCGTTTCATAGAAACTATGTTTTTGACGACACTCTTATTACAATTTGTCAGTCCAATTATGTGTTATTGATTGGTCAAATTGATGAAATTTGAAATATGCATGTCGATAGGTTTCCGACAACACTAATATTACAATTTGTCTATGCATTTGGAGTTGTTGCGATGGTTTTCAGATATCAACCTATTGATTAACTTTGACTCACAAAATAAGAAGTCACCACCGAACTTTAATTTTTACAAGGAAAGTGGTAAAGATCGAATAAAAAAAATCTCACTTTATGATTTGGAAAAATTCTTTGTAGTTAAAGTACTCTATATCAGATAAATTGAACCCTCCTCTTTCCTCATCAACTCACATCTTTCTTTCCACTATTAAAACCCATACCCTGTGTTAAAACAAAACTATAAAATTTCTTCTTAAACTCAAAAGATTCATGAAAAACTTGAAACATTTTAATGTATTGGCAGATTGTAATAATAGTCTTTTCGAAAACCTTGTTTCTAAGAAAGTGTCGTGACGTTCTCCTAAAGCTACCGACATTGACTTAAAAATTTGAAACAAAAAACACTAAAAACAAATGGATAAAATACATTAAAGGGGACAGGGGGATGCAAAGCCAAAAATAAGGGGTGCAGAAAGCGAAATCAAAACGAGCCCAGCCCAATAAGGGCCCACGGCGCACTGTCTAGAAAAAACGAGGAAAACGATATGGGCCGTTCGATTGAGCAGACGTTTCAGATTGAATCCATCAGAACACATATGAGGCGTTCGATTAATCCAGGGAACGAGACGGCGCGGGTGCACCGTGCTCCAACGATGCACAGGATCGTGTGATATATACACCAAAACCCTAAAAAAATCATTTTCTACTTCTCCTTTCTCTCTCTACCCGCCCCATCTTCTCTATCTCTCACCTTCAACAATGTTCTTCATGGATGAGTAACAATGTTCTCTTTTCTTGATAAACCGAATCAAAACAAAACAAACAAAAACTCAAAACCTTTAAACTCTAGATCTGTTACTTTTCTAAATTCCAAATTGCAAATATGCCAACAAAAAGGAAAAGGGTTAGGAATTGCTTAAAAAAAAAAACTAAAAAAATGAAAAGTGTTGTCCAGAATTTTCTTTTTAGCTTTTTCTCTAAATTTTCTAATATCAGCACCAAAAGTTTTTTTTTTATAAAAAAGGCTTCTTTTTTAATCATTAAAATCATAATGAAATAACATAAAATAGCTTTATACTTAAATAACACTTTTTCTTCTTCTTTGTCCAATAAATAAAAGAACAACACCACGGCAAAAATCAAATGAACCCGGTTTCACATTTTTTTAAAAAATAAATCAATTAGTATAAAATACCTAATGTGGTGTCTCTTTTTTTGTGTTAACTTTCAATACAACAATCTCAAAAAGTTAAACGCAAGTTACCAGCGGAACATCTTGTTTGAATATTTTAATGACTAGTTAAAGGGTCAAATATGTAATATCCTCATTTGTTCCTTAAAAAAAATCAGATTTTGTTCCCTTTAAATATTATGTGGGGCCCACGGTTAATGCAGTAAAAAAGAAGGGGTGCATGGGTACACCTCAAAAAAGGGGTGCATAATATACTTGGCCATATATATATATATATATATATACATAGATAGATAGATAGAGAGAGAGAGTTTGCAAACTTTGCATCAAATGATACCAAGGTCTCTTATCTTTATTTTAGGTTTCAAATTGGTCTCTTATCTTTTAAAAGTTTCAAGTTGGTCCCTTATCTTTATTTTAGGTTTCAAGTTGGTCCCTTCCGTCAATTTTTTAACTATTTACGTTAAATTTGGACACGTGGCAAACTAATTTGGACACGTGGCACACTTGGACAGATGACACGTGTCCAAGTTTAACGGTAACAGTAAAAAAAATTGACGGAAATGACCAACTTGAAACCTAAAATAAAGATAAGAGACCAATTTAAAACTTTTAAAAGATAAGAGACCAATTTAAAACTTAAAATAAAGATAAGGGACGAAAAGTGTAATTAAACCAAACCATACTTTGAAGGTAAGTGTGTGATAAATTTGTTATATGCTAGTATATTGGACTAGATTATATGAATATAAAATAGGAGGTGGTTATTTTGGATCTTTTTAGTGATGTCCGTATTCATCAAGCCAGATTATTTATTTTTTAAAAATGAAAAAACACCAAAAACCAACTCTTTGTGAGTGGAACAGCAAAAAATGCATGTATGGAAATGCATGTAAGTTTTGTCCTTTATTCCTACCAGACTAGCACTATTCAAATGTGACTGGTGAAGGCGAATGTGAAAGAATTGATTAAGTGGTGCATGATGCACCACTTATCAATAATCCTATAACGAATACAAATTTTATAAAATTTACAATTTGATTGAGAGTTTATGTTACATAGACCATTCATACAAAATTTTTAAAAATTAAAATTATTTGATGTTTAATTGGAATCCACCAAAATTAACAATACTCAATAAAAATTCATAAACCGTTATTTGAAATTTAAAAAACCAAATTAATATAGAGACTAAGAATCAAATGAAAGAAGAAAAGAAAACATAAAACAAATTTCAAAATATTGTACCATCAAAAAAATTCAAAATATTGTTTCTACTTTTTTGTCAAAAAATAAATAAATTATTGTTTCTATTTTTTTTTTTACCAACCAAAAAAAAACCTAAAAGTAAAACTAACCAAAAAATAAATAAATAAATAAAACCTAAGACAAAAAACGTACTCCCTCCGTCCCAAATTGATCGGCACAGTTGACTGTTTTATGCATGCCGATGCATAACTTTGACGATTAATATTTTTAATTGTATTATATTAAAAATTGTAAAAATTTGATATTTTAAAAATACTCATCAAGACGAATCCAACAACATCTTATATGCTAATATTTATTTTTATTTATTAATAGAAAAATATAGTCAAAACAATATATGTGAATAGTACAATACAATCAAATGTGTCATTCAATTGGGACGGAAGGAGTGACTCCTTATTTTTACAAGTGACTTGCAGTTCCGTGTGCTGACAGGACTCCGTTGTTAGATTTTGTAAGTCCGACAAACCCAAACTGTTCGTTTCTGTTCTCTGCAAACTCTCATTGTTTTGTTTCCTTCTTTCGAATATTATCTTTGATTCTCTTCCTATTCTTATTTTCTTCCCCCCAATATCTTTGGAAACAATCAAACACTATTATCTCTCCTAGATTCTCTCCAAGGCATGTCAATAATAATCAACTTCTCTTTTCATTAGTTTTATATACAAATGAAATTTTCCCAACTTAGTTCAGTTGCTCAGAAAATTGTTTAAGCAAAGAATCCAGCTTTTTGCAGTTTATTTTTTATGCTACTAAGTACCTCTTAAAAATTATGTAATTGCAATTAAACCCTTCTATTTTCTCTGCTTCTTATAATGTTACTTATGTCTCTTTGATTCAGGTCTAATTAGATGGTGTATGATCTTATACTTCAGTTCAATTCAACTATGGCATATTCGGGATCAATTCGATTGTTTCATGATATTAAGCTATACAGTAGTAATAATGGAAGATGTAGTTTTTGTCATGTATGTGGTTGTTTTGTTGGTTATTGTTTGATATGATATATGTTCATACAGATTTTATCTAGAATGTTGATTTTCAATTTGTGTATCTGTTGACAGAAACCTAATTCCAGTAATCGATTATGTTTTGTCGCCTTCAATCATCCACGGCATAGTTTGGTATGTCTGTCAAGTGCTAAATTTTCATTTTTCTTGTGAGATTCTATTTTTGATAGTTTGATAGAATTTTGTCTTCATTTGTATTGCTTGTTTGCTTCATTGGACACACTCATTGAATTGGATTCATGGAGAATTTTCTTTGTGAATTGACAGAGGATGGATTCTTCAGCACACATCTTTTCCAGATTACATTTCCAAATTAAGCCTGTACCTTCAAGATGTAATGTTTTGTTTTGCCGATCTGCTCTTGTACCGGCTGGAGGATGTGAGGCTCCGCTGATGAAAGTGGCAACTGTTTCTTTATCAAGGTTTCTCTCTTTTTCTCCTTTTGTGGTTAAGACAAGTTTCAATATTTCATTGGCATGCATGTTAGAATTAATTAATGTAAAAATTAAGACAGTTATGGACTGGACTCATGTAATTATAGTAATTAGGATTTAGAATAACTATAACTTCTTGTATTTCTGACTCGTTGTGTGTATAAATGAAACGGATACAACTCCTCTAAAGTGAATTGCTCACTTTAGAGAGTAAAACGAGTAATATCAATAGTTGATAAACAGATCTATAGTCAGTATTATATGCACATGCATAACAAATCATAGGTAATTAAAATATGAAGTGACGGTGGAGGAGTGAGTAGATATTGGGAATCGACCAAACTTCATCAAAACTCTTAACATTAATAATTGAAATACGAACTAGTAAAATTAAACCACTGCATGGTATTATGATATTTTATATCTATTGTGTGCATTAAGTTTATCACCATAAACCATATAATCTAGTGCGCATTTTAGTTGTTGTTGCATCTCTTCTTTTGTTTAGCTACCTGTTCCTGAACACAAGCTCTATAAAGATATTTACGTTTTGAAATTGATGTAGGTCATATAATGCTATATCAGGAGGACCAATTGCGCTTCAATTGATCCCTGCCCTTGGTATCATTGGCTTTGCCATCTTTGGTCTTGAACCTCTCATGCGGCTTTGTAGGGCTCTATTTCTTCAAGAAGTTAGTATCTTATATTATTCCATTTGTTGTCCGAAGCAATTTAATAGTATTATTTATTTGTTAACATTCTGTTCGATAACATATGTTTTCAGTGGAATGATAAAAGTTGGAAGAAAAGTACTTCACGTTATATAATGACATCTTATTTTCAACCTTTGCTGCTTTGGACTGGCGTAATGCTTATCTGCAGGTATCTTTATGGATCAGCAAGTCTTTTCCGTTGGAAGTCTGTGAAGTCCTATCGTTATACACCTTGACATAAACTGTTTCAGGTGCTTAGATCCACTAGTCCTACAATCAGAAACCCGTCCGGTTATAAAACAAAGGCTGTTGAGTTTTGTCAGATCTTTTTCAACCGTGTTTACATTTGCTTATTGTTCTTCAAGGTAAATTTGATTTTGTGGAGAATTATGTTAACAGTTGTTAGTATCCTAATCATATTCTTAATATCCTGCACCTAATTGTTAGATAAGCTTATTTTTTTTCTATTCTATTTTAAATTATAATGTAATGTTGTACTTCTTGTTTTCAGCGTTGTTCGACAAGCACAAAAGTTCTGTGAGGAGACAAAGGACACCAGTGATGAAAGAAAAGTATGTTTTTTTAACAAATCGTTGTCATTTATCCATTCATGTGTCTTTAACATTTTGCTAAAATAATGGTTAATTTTGTCGAGAGTCCACTTAAAGCTTTAGACGAGCTGTGTTATTCCAAATGAAGATTAGAAAAGTAGTCAATCTGTAAGAAATATAGAATGGTTTTCCTCATTTTCATGTTGGATGTTTTATTGAGGGAATTCCACGTTAATTATGAGGGCGTTCCTGAAATGTAAGCGCAAAGCTCATTCAGTGTAAAATTGTATTGTGCGTGACAGATGAGCATTGATCTTATCGGGAAAGCTGTATATACTGCAATATGGGTTGCTGCCGTGTCATTGTTCATGGAGTTGTTGGGTCTCTCTACACAGAAGTGGTTGACTGCTGGTGGTATGGGTACAGTATTGCTTTCGCTTGCAGGTCGTGAGGTACAATAAGGCTCTTTGATACGTTCTATGAGAACAATTAAGTCATCTTTCTCATTTACTTTTTTATGGATAATCGTTTGTATTCAATTTCATCAGCATAGTCTTGCTTTCTCGCTATTTTTCTGATGCATTCAGATATTCACGAACTTCCTTTCAAGTATGATGATTCATGCAACTCGGCCATTTGTTGTGAACGAGCGGATTAAAACAAAGATCAAGGGATATGAGGTTTCTGGTAGAGTTGAGGTTAGTATTTAATATTTATTATCTAACTTGCCGAAAAGGTAGTATAAGAGAATTGATTCAAAGTGAGTGGTTTCCATTATAAGTAACATATATTTTGCTTCATATTTTCTGTAGCACGTAGGTTGGTGGTCACCAACAATAGTTAGAGGTGCTGATTGCGAAGCTGTTCACATTCCTAATCACAAATTGAGTGTAAATGTTGTGAGAAATCTTAGTAAGAAAACTCATTGGCGCATCAAAACTCACCTGGCTATCAGTCACATGGATGTTAACAAGATTAATGTGAGTACTCCTGGTTTAGTTACATTTTGAAAAATTACCAGAACTTTTTTATGGCCATCTCCTCGTCTAAGAATTAAGAATATCTTCTTTGTTTCTTCATGCAGAGCATCATAGCTGATATGCGCAAGGTTTTAGCCAAAAATCCTTTAGTAGAGCAGAAAAAATTGCATAGACGGGTTTTTCTGGAGGATGTCAATCCAGAAAATCAGGCTCTTATGGTCGGTACCTTTTTCTGGTTTATATTATATTTTTTGAGATTAGGAATGAAGCATTTATTTCCATTAACATTTAGGAATACGTTCAAATATGCTTTTAGCTCCTCTTATCCACTTGTGAATTATCGCTTTTCTTCTTTTCATTTCTTAATTGTCATTATATACATGTCTTTTTCTGTTACAGATATTAATATCTTGCTTTGTTAAAACTCCACATTCTGAAGAGTACCTCCGTGTTAAGGTGAGACTAGATTGCTATTAGCAAATTGGCAATTGCATCATAAAATATCATTATGATTTAGTTTATATTCAATTCATTTTGTTCGGTTAACTGTTAAGTGGCTCACTTCAGCTTGAGTGCTTGATAATTATCATGTGATAAAACAGGAGGACATTCTCTTGGATCTTCTTAAAGTCATCAGTCATCATGGAGCTCGGCTAGCCACACCCATTCGCACAATTCAGAAGATGTACGGTGATCCTGATTCAGAAATTGATCCATTTGACGATGCCATTTTAACCCGTTCCAACGCAAAGGGAAACCGCTCTATCCCATTCATAGATCTACCTTATAAAGTTAAGCCTTCAACGCAATCGATTATTGTAAACGGTGAAAAAGATGCCAAGATTCGTGAAACCTTCGTATCTGGTTTCAAAGACGAAGGTGAAAAAATTGCAGCGACATGGACCCCTTCTTCCAGTGCAAAGTCCCAGGATAAAGTCAAGTCAACATCTCAAGCCAAGACCCAGAATGTGGGTTCTGATAACTTAGTCCAAAAGGCCTCTAAATCGGGATCAACACCCAAAATTTTGTTATCATCTGATGAAACTTCACCGTCAAAAAAAGATGAAGAAAAATGATCTAGCTATCTCTTTTTTAACTGCCCATTATGTATTGTATTATCCCTAGTTCTGGCGTCGCTTGTTCCATGTAGCCGATCTCATTTAGTGGGATAAGGCTTCATTGTTGTATTATCCCTAGCTGATTAGCAATTAAGGTAATCTAGTGTTATAAAGTTGATATCATGCTGGGTCTAGGGAATGGTTTGATTGGTTGCAGATATATTTAGCACTAGAACTCAAACTGGTGACCCTAACTGATTATGCATATTATGTACATAAATTGGTGGAATGTGTACCATAAATCAAATTAACAAGTTAACAGCTTTTTATGATATACATCATAAAATGAGAAATGTATGTTAATTTTTATTGGTCTATTAGAAGTAAAATTGAAGATAAAAGAGTAATGCATTTTAATTGTTTTGAATGTATGGAGTAGTGTTTATTCCGAAACAAGCAACCAGAATTTGGCTAGAGCATGCATCCTTAGTGTGTTACTCTGTTTTTAAATAGTTAGTTTATAAATATACAATTTTACAAGGAATATATGTTTGGTTTACAAGTCTAAATAAAAAAGTTTCCACGGTATATTTTCTCTATATTTTTGGGCTAAGTGTTAAGGATATTTGGTGTATGTTTGATATTACGGCAAACATATGATAACTACAGTAATCCACCACAATTTTTTTAAAATTACACTCTGTAACTTATGTAAAATTACATGAATTAGTGACGCCTGATACCAAACATATAGGGTCTGCTTGATCTGTAAAATGTTAGTGTCGGATAAAACAGTACAAGACAGAACAGCACAGTACAAACGTTTAAGATATTAAATAAATTTAGTGTTTGTACAATGTTTAGTGGACAAAAATTTATTTTGATACTTTAGACAACTTGTGCAGAGGACAAAAAATTGTCCCGTGGTTCAGTTGGGGACAAGAATTTTAGTTTTTGTCCTTTCCCTTAACCCTCAGTTTGTTCAGTACCAAGAACAATTTTAAAATCAAACACAGTATACAATTGAAGTTGTTTTGTCCCTTATTTTTTAGCCGATCAAACGCACCCTATCCGCTCCACTTCTTTTTTTTCTTTTGTTTTTTTTTTGTACAAAAGGATACTTCACCCCTTTATTACAGCCAGTAGAATTTGTTTTGTGATTGTTCACCTTTATACACGTAGTCACAAAATGAATTTATAGGTTTGTACCCAAAAAATAATAATTTAGAGGAGTTTAATAAGAACGGTCTAAAGTCCACAGTATAGGAATTGCCATTTCCAGTTTATTCATTCATCTATAAAACCATTAACGGTTTAGCATCCAAACACCACTTTTTTTATTTTTAAAGTAAGGTACAATGTAAATAATCATCACATTCTTATTTTTCAATTAAATTAAATTAAATTCTCCATTTTTAAACATGACCACTAAAATATCACATTCACATAGTACTTGACTATTTTTATTTCTTAAATTAAACAACAATGATTTCTCTTCTTTTCTGACAGTACAACAAACATTTCTCAAAAATAAAAAATAAAACAACATCATTAAACAACACAAAACTCAAACAAGAATTGTGATCCTCTCCATCATCACTTCCTCGTACCAGAATCACCACCACTATTTTCTAAACTTTCAAAAACAAAACCCATCGGAAACATTCCCCAAGAAACCTGATAAGCTTCTTGTCCCGGCAAAATCGGTGGAAGAGAACCAATTGAAACACCATGAAAAGATTTATCACATTTCTGACACATCAAACAATAACCTTCATAAACCCTAGAATATTCATACAAATGATAACAATAAGGACATGCAGTCCAAAAACTAACATTTCCATTCCCATTCCCATTCTCTAAACTTTCAAATTGAAATCCTTTATCATATTGGGCTTTTTGGGCCGGGTCAGATAAAACGGCCCAAGCATCAGAAACAAGTTTGAAAGCAAGTTCAGAAAAAGAAAAAGGATTTTTATCAGGATGAAGAAGAAGAGCGAGAGTACGATACTGTTTCTTGATAAGATTAAGATCTTGTGAATTACGATTGATTTGAAGAATTGCGTACCAATCGAGATGATGATTGTTGAGATTCAATGGCTTTTCTGCTGCTTCGAGAACATCGACAATTGCTAAGATCTGATCGGAACCTTCTAGAAGTGGTTCGGTTTCTTGAACGAGAATTGCGATTTCTCTTGAACCTTTTAGATCGCGTTTTTGTAAAAGTTCTTCTCCGATCTCTAGTAACCGTTCTGCTTCGGCTTTGCTTGTGTTCATTTTGGTTTTTTCTTTTTGTAATAATAATGGGTTGAAATTTTTTTGTGTGTGAAGAAGGTGTGGTTTTTTTTGTTGAAGACAGACAGGGGTGAAGTCACGGTAAATTAAATATGTTTCATGCAAGGTCCTTTTTTAGGGAAGCGTTTATTTTTGTCATTTACTTTTTGACCGGAATTTATATTCTCACGTGTCACAATTCACTTTTTTAGATTTGTATTCAATCTATCTTATAGAAAGCAAGTAGACAGATAGGTTGTTTTCGCGACGAATCCCCTGCTTGAGAATCTAGTCCAAATACATTAATTATTTAATGAATCTAAAAAATCAATTGTTTCTAATAAAAAAATTAAAGGTGGTAAGATTAAAGTTATTGGAATGTACATGTACATATCTACACATATGTAATGTTGCCGTTTAGGACATTGAATATGTAGTAGATTAAAATTGACATGCCAACTTGAAGAATAAGATAACACTATATTTAAACAACAATTTTTTCGGAAAGCACGAAAGAAAACCATGTCGATGAGAAAATCATTTATTTTATTTTTAAAAGGGGGTAAGAAAGTTATGCAAATGAGTTGTTTCAAACAAATATATGGCCCAAAATACATCTCTCCGAATAATGAGAAAGAGGGAAACAAATAGTTAATTGAAGGTTTAAGGGTTGTCGGACTTGGAAAACATTAAATCATTATAAGAAATATATCAATTGTTAATATTGTTGGGCATTCATATGATGAGACTCAATTTATCGATTATATGCACTGGCTTTCAAAACACGTTTGGATGTTGAAGTTTTTTCCTAAAACCCCACATTTTCTTCCTATACACAATCATTTTAGTCTCTAAATATATAGAGCGTTGTCACTATATAAATATATCAAAATTGTAAACTTTGTTAACAACATAGATAAACAAAGAGGGCCTAGTAGCATAAATTCAATAATTTATTGTCTAACATTCCCCTTCAAACTAGTGATTCCACATTAAAACCAAAGAATTGATAAAGAGACCAATCAAACAAAAAAAAATTAATAAAGAGGGAAACATTCAAAAGAAGAATCATTAGGGAGATGAACATCAAAACCACATAATCTAGAGATGAATCATCAAAAGAAAATTCAATAGAGAGAGGAACAATTAAACCGAAAAATCAATACAAAGAAAGAATCAATCAAACAAAACCACGTCAAACAAAATCAAATCAACTTAATAACACATGGAGATAATCAACATACCGAAAAAAAAGAATCTAAAATACACCGAAATTAAAGATAAACCGCTATACGAAAGCATAATGCACCCATCGCAAAATGAGAACCGATCCTTCAAATTGCAAAACGATATCAAACCTTAAAGCCTAATACGCTAACTAATCAGGTAGCCCCAAAGACATCTTTCCATATTATGGCTTTCACTTTCACAAAATTGACCAACCAATAGAAAAATCAAACAAAAAACAGTATTCATAATCAAGCAATGAAACAACTGAACCGAACATGAATTACAGTGAATGGGAGAAGCCAATCGTTAATCAACTCAACATCGAAAACAACAGATAGAATTTTATAAGATTACAATGGTATAACATAATAAATGTTACAAACAAATATATAGTAAAATCTGTTTGGCTAGACTAGTAACTACGAATTTAAATGGCCCAACAACAAAAACTCAATGATTTATTATCCAACACTCGTTAGGTTTCAAGCGTGAGTGGACGAGTCTCGCATCGACTTGTTTGGGTGTAGAGGGAAGCGTCAGGAGAAACAATGCTTCGGACCACGAGAGAGAGGGAGAGAGAGAGAGAGAGAGTGAGATACACGTCACATCTCCATCCAAAACCTGAATACATTAGGTTCATGGCTCATATCTCTATATATCAAACATTCTTCCAATTCATAGTTGATGCGAGAGTTAACTATCTGTAATTGAAACCTAACAATTTCCCGCTAAGTGTGAGTTCCACAATATATAGTTGATCCAATATTTCGATTCACTTTCACTATCCCACCAAGCCGAACCACGACTCTGATTCCGCTTGTTGAGGAGTCCAGAGAAGCACCAGAAGAAACAACGAGACAATCTCCATGACTACAATAGAAGGAAACACAACATATTTACCCAAAATATTAATGCATCGGGTTCATGGGTCATATCTATTATATTTCCACCGTTCTTCCCATTCTTAGTTGATGTGATACTTAACCACGTACACTTGAAGGCTAACGATGTGGGAGAATTGTGTGATTTTAAGGGCGAATTGTTATATATTTATAAGAGAGATGACTCACATATTTAACACCTTAAAATTTTAGGTGACTATGTAACATCACACTCTCATGTAGTCCTATAACATTAATCTGTTACTTCGGAGTAGCGTCGGAGCAACAACGGACCGAAACTTCAAGACCATAAGAGGGACGCCACGACCATATAAAAGAGAATACAACAGAGATACAATATATCTGGTACAAAACTTTAAACATTAGATACTAGATACATGATGTCACAAACAAATCTACCAATATATATTGTGAACCATTTTAATTCATCATCAATCATCATAGTACATTTTTAATAAGAGTCCATAAAATAAAACTACAAAAAGATTGGTACATGTAGAAACTACAATCAAAACAACAAAAAATATATTTGTTTGCCCAAACTATCATTCACAGAAGAGGAAGTTCAAAGGACTGTTTAACCAAAGTTGCCACCACAACAATCATCTTTTCAGCTTCTAACCAAAATAACCAAAACCCTATTGTTCTCTGTTCTCTCTATCCGCAACGCTCGATCACGAATCTTGAGTCTCTGCAACCTGCACGCCGTGAGTCTCTACAAATACTCTTCTGGATTGATGGGTGCGTTTGTGTTCAAACTTTTCTGATCTCATCATCAGTACAGTATCTCTCGCTTGATCCTCTTACATTCTTTTATTTATTCTTGCAACGTTTTCTTGTTTTTGTTTTGTAGATTACTTGTTTTGAGGTTTTGTTTGTTTCACCATGGAATGAAATTATTTGAATTCCACAAATGCTTTATTTCAAACCCTAGGGGAATGGTGTTCATTACTTTGTGATTTTGAAATATTGTGCGATTCGTTCGGTTTCTATTAGGTTAGAATTAGGATTGATTAGGAATATATCTTTGCTTGTTATTGAATAACAAAGATAGGATCCAATTTGGGTTATTATTATCCATTATCAACTTACTAGTAATGAAATAGAGGAGATTTTGTAGAAATGCACTTCCTATTATGCAACATTGTCTATGAAGTTTGGATTTCATTTGCTTATGTGAAAAATTAACACTTATTTATGATTTTTCATATATGGAAAAGCTTATAGTTGATTGAGAATCATTTGTTATGATTTAATTTAATTTGTAAATTGAATTCACAACAATAACAACAACCACTACCAAGCCTTATCCCACTAAGCAGGGTCGTATACACGGATCAAATGACGCCATATTGTTCTATCATAGACCGCATTTTTATCTGTTAAGAGTCCCGCATTGGATGTGCGATGGTATGAACATGAGTATATAAGTAGAGACAATCCTCACCTTACAGGGCGGTTTTGCAGGGTTGAGTTAGGCCCAACCCAAAATTCTAAGACTATCCAAGTTTTTGGTCTCTAGATCTTTCTTAATAGTTCTGCTTATAGTTTTTCTAGGTCTTCCTCTGTCTCTAGTAATTTGACTACCCTCCATCTGATGTACACTCCTTATTACAAAATCCAGACGTCTTCTCTCGACATGCTCAAACCATCTAAGCCTAGTTTCCACCATCTTTTATACTATAGGTGCTACCCCAACTCTCTCTCTCTCTCTCTCTCTCTCTCTCTCTCTCTCTCTCTCTCACTCATCTCTACTATGCTTAATTTATTTTGGTGTTGGTTCTTTACAACCCAACACTCTGTCCCATACAGCATTTTCGGTCTTACAACTGTTTGATAAATTTCAACCACCCAACTTGACTTTGATGGTTTCCATCTTCTAATTTTCCACCATTTTGTACTATGGACATAAGATATTTAAACTGTGTAACTTGTTGTATGATATGATCTCAAACTTTCACCTCTAAGCTAGAAACGATTCACCTTTTGATAAAATTACTTCCATATATTTTGTTTTGCTAAAATTACATTCTATATACTCTGTTTCGTCATTTTGGTTTACATCGTATTGTACTTCAAGTCTCCAAGCTCCCTTTTAATTCCTCCCTCGACTCTCCAAGTAGGACTATATCATATGCAAAAAACATACATCTCAGTGCTACTCTTGGATGTGTTCCATAAGTACATCCAAAACTAAAGTAAAAAGATAAGGGCTTAGAGTTGACCCTTGGTGCAATCCTATTGTTATGGGAAAATCGTTGGTGTCCCCACCATGTCTCCTCACACTAATCAATGTCCCCTCATACATATCCTTGATAGCTTGAATATAGGCAATAACTAACCCCTTTCTTTTGTAGAGCTTTCCACAAAATCTCTCCATGCACTTATCATACATATTCTCTAAATGCATTCTCTAAATCAATAAAAATTAAGTGCAAGTCTTTTTGATCCACTTGATATCGCTCAGTCACACGTCGTAGTAAGTAGATCGCTTCCATGGTTGACCTGCCAGGCATAAAACCAATTTGGTTATCAGTAATTTGAATTCACAAATATAGCAAATTATTGTTGTAGTTTTTATAATTTGTGTTCAAACTTTTCAGAGTCCTTGCATCCTAGCAAATATGATAAGGGCATAACCTAGTTGATTCTTCAGTCATACACATACAACTCTGAGGTTTGAGGCTTGTTTCATGATAGCTTCCAGTATGAAATTTTGAAGTTTTCAGATTTGCACTAATTCAAAATTTGAATCATATATTTTGTTTAAGATAAATATATTTGGCTCTGGCTATTTATGGTTGCAAATCTGTTTGCCCTTTTGTCCTTTTTTCTTATTACTTTCCTTATTTTTGTTTGTTATTTTCAAATCAGGTGGCTATTATAGTGTGTTGACCGGAGGAGATTGGTGGTTCAATAATCTTGAATTTGATACATGAAAATGCCACCCTTATCTGAACTCTTTAGATTTGGGGCTCTGTAGCTATATACAACATTTTCTATTTCTGAGTTTGATTCAGGTGATAATGTTAATACAAAGTTCTCTTCTTAGTTCAGTTGAAGCTGGTCTATGTTATGAATTTGATGATGGGAAAGATTTTCATTGTGACTGGATGCCTAGTGGTGAAACTTGTCAGGTTTGTCTGAAATGCAACAAGTACCCTGTTGACTGGTGTAGAAAAGCTGAACCAATGCAAGGGGATAGAAGGAATGCCGACGATCCTTACAACTCAAACTGTCTAAGAAGCTGTGGTCAACCATCAACTGCAAGTATAATGACTGAAAATACCGCACCTAATATAGTATACAGGAGAAAAGCTAAACAAATGAAAGGGGATAGAAGGAATGCTGAGGATCCTTACAACTCAAACTGTCTAAGAAGCTGCGTTCAACCATCAACTGCAAGTATAATGACTGAAAACACCGCACTTAATCTAGTATACAAGAGAAAAAAGCTACACAAGGGATCAATTGCCCCTCATTTCAAGCCAGGACCAACTGATATGCAGACAAGTGCCAATTTCCCTTCAGTCATAAGTTCCTCTTTGCATTTATCATCAGCTGAGGATCAAACAGCTGCTTTTCCAGTTAAGCATCAAATTGAAATGGTCAAAGATCATATTCTGCCTTCTGTCTTTCTTGATGGAGTAGCCAAAGATACCACACAGAAAAAATTAGGTATTGACAGTGTAAATGATAGTTGCTCATCTTCGAAGTCAAATATGGTACTTGTTTCAGATTCCATAGAAACTGAGATGGATGAAACTGGCGAATGCTCCTCTTCCAGTGTCATAGCAATGGATGTCACAAGAGAAGATTTAACAGAGAAGGATTTCTGCATTAATATTTTAAGAAGCCATGGACTTCTCAGAGGAGATACTCTTACAGATAATGTGGTTTCTGTTACCACTGATAATAATTGCTGTTCCAGGTCATGCAAAATATGTGGTCAATTGGAAAGTTCATTGAAAATGCTTTTATGTGATCATTGTGAAGATTCATATCATCCATCTTGCTACAGTTCACGCTTGAAAAAAACACGAATAGATGAGTGGTTTTGTCATTCATGTCTTGATGAAAGGCATAAAATTCTTAAGGATACAATTATCAAACCACCAAGTATCAACAGTGAAAAGAGGGAATGTAGAACTACCCCGGTTAAGGATGAAATGAACCCCATATTTTTTATGTTGAGAGATACTGAGCCATATACAACTGATGTGCGAGTTGGTAAAGGTTTTCAAGCAACAGTACTTGACTGGTCAGGCCCTGTAAAAAGGTAACTTCTGTTTTATTCACAACTTTTTCGAACCAAAATTTGTACGACAGCCATCAATTGCACTAGATTTTTCTTACATTTGTTTTTTTATGTTCCTTTCTTACATTGCTTTAATATAGCTTTTACTAAGTTTATTTTATGTGAACAAATTATTCATTGGGGAGTCAAATATTGCCCGATGTTAGTTGCAGAGCAAGTAACATATAAAAACTGATATTTTTGGTCCATGCTCATTTTCGATTTTGTTTTCCTTTTAAAGGTAACTTCTGTTTTATTCACAACTTTTTCGAACCAAAATTTGTACGACAGCCATCAATTGTACTAGATTTTTCTTACATTTGTTTTTTTTGTTCCTTTCTTACATTGCTTTAAATATAGCTTTTACTAAGTTTATTTTATGTGAACAAATTATTCATTGGGGAGTCAAATATTGCCCGATGTTAGTTGCAGAGAAAGTAACATATAAAAACTGATATTTTTGGTCAATGCTCATTTTCGATTTTTTTTTCCTTTTAAAAACAATTCACTTGGCTTCAAGAATGCATAATTATTATGCTTTTTATTACTATATATTACCATGTCATCATATTTTTTAATTATTGTTATTGACTTGCTATAAGTGGGCATGTGGGGAGACAAAAGTAACATACGAGGATGATTTAATGCTAATGTTGATATGTGATGTATTTACTTTGTGTGAGCTTGGTCAACAAATTCATGAATGTATTATCGCATGCTCCTTAACATTTAAGAATATGACAATGTAGGTTGCTAATAATTTTAAGACACACATAGGTACTCCGTTAGACATACACATAATAGATAT
The DNA here is from genome assembly GCA_951799995.1 of Trifolium subterraneum. Lineage (NCBI taxonomy): Eukaryota > Viridiplantae > Streptophyta > Magnoliopsida > Fabales > Fabaceae > Trifolium > Trifolium subterraneum. The sequence continues at coordinate 47,017,140 of OX637468.1, forward strand.
AGGAGTACATTTACAAGGTCAGCCTTGATAGGAAGGAAATAAACAAATTCTAAAACCCGTGATTATCATTTTGTTTTGTGTCAGTGATGAAGACGACTTTCCTGAACCATTGGAAATTAATTCTTCAGAGTTTTATAGACTGCAGGTAAAGGTTGTCGTTATTTTCTTTATTATCTGCAATGCATTTTCATTTGTGATCCTCAGAGTGATGGAAAAAATGCTTTCTGTTATGCAGGAAGAGAATATAAGAAATCCAACTAGACTCAGTTCCATTTTCAATTGGCTTCAATGTCGTGAAGTTATAGATAAAACTAGTGGAACAATATGTGGGAAATGGCGCAGGTATGTCACACGACGCTGTTCTTGGTCTTGATTGATTTTGTAATTTATTTTGTAGAATAGTCTTCATATTCAAAATGTCTTTGTTTATTAAACAACAGAAAAAAGCATTGCAAAATGGTGCAATTCAAACTTCACTCAAGTTTAATTCTCAAGGGTTCAGTAGGCATGGATGTATCATGCGTCAGTTACAGAGCCCAAACAACAGTATTTCTTGATGCTCGATAATTCTTACCCTTTAGTTGAAGGGTTGGATCAGAGCCCTATTTTGTTAGGTTAGGCAAGGGTGGAAGGCTAATTAAATTAGGTTTTGCAGAGTAGGAGACCAAAAAACTATTTAGAATATAGTTAAGGATAAAGCTTTTGTTAGGTTAAGTAAGGGCAGAAGGCTAATTAGATTTTGCAGGAGGAGACCAAAATACCATTTAGAATATAGTTAAGGATAAAGCACCTGAGTCAGATGGTCCTCCTATTGCCGAATGCTGGATGTTAAGACTTCAGGTTAAGAGCAGGATTTGGATTATCTTCTGTTATTCTAGAACAAAATGGGTGTATTGAAAAGGACAAATTTCTGTACAGAACAACCCAACATTATAACAGAAATTGGTATCTTTGTTAGAAAATCTTAGAAATTGGGTTGAGCCTAACTTAACACTACCCTACAAAATCGCTTTGTAAGGTGAGAGATGTCTCTCACATATAAACACTTTTTAAGGCTATATCTCATTCAATTGTAGCTTAGAAATAGAACGTGCTCCGATACCATTCTGGTATTATTCTTAGAAAGAATATGAAAGTCCACTGGTCTGCCTGCACCTCTTAATGCCAAAAAGCCGCAAGTCTATCATAAATGACTAGATATTCCTCATTCACAATCGCCTATCTTATTTATATGCTAGATGCTACATTTTCTGTTTCTCCTAACTACCTTCCTAATTAACCTACTAACTGATTAAGGTTGATCTATCAATCACAAACTCTAAATATTGTGAAGACAATATATTTGATATATTTTAAACTTATGAATGAAGTACATGCACTAATATGTTTAAATAGGCTATTTTAAACCTAATTGGTCTGGTTAGTAGGACGAATACAATTAGTATTAATAATTACAAATATACACTGTTTAAAACTCTCTCCCTCAAGCTGGTGAATATATATATCTGCCCCTCAATTTCCCCATGGCCTTGATCTCAAATTCCTTGGCTAGGTGCTGGCCTAACAATTGTTGCTCCTCTTCATCATCACCTGTCACTATAATATCATCCACATACATCAATAACACTGTTACTGCCCCTGACTTAGAGATTTTGATAAATAGAGTATGGTCTGTTTGACTTTGTTTGAAGCCCAAACCTACCATAACCTTAGTGAATCTTCCAAACCATGCTCATGGTGATTGTTTAAGCCTATATAACTGTTTTTTTATCTTACAAAAGGTGTTGACAGCAGTTTGTTCACCGTGTACAGGGTGGAATTCTATGTAAATCTCTTATTCAACTTTTCCATGTAGTAAGGCATTTTTAACATCAAATTGTTGCATGTTCCAACTATAATTAGCTGTTATGAATAATATCACCTAAACTGTATTCATTTTTGCAACTGGAACAAATATTTCCAAGTAATCAACTCCATAGTTTTGAGTGAATCCTTTGGCTATCAACCTTGCCTTGGACCTCTCAATAGATCCACCAGCCTTGTATTTTACAGTATATATATATATATATATATATATATATATATATATATATATATATACCCACTTGCACCCAACTGGTTTCTTTCTATTTGGTATAGAGACCAATTCTCACGTACTATTATTTTCTAGTGCTTTTATTTCCAAATCCCTAGCTTGCTTCTATTTCCTGTCAGACAATGCATCACAGACAGGTAGGTGTAGTTGTATTAGTGTTTAGGTTTGCGAGGAAGACTTTATGGGTATGTGAGAAATCTTTAAAGCATAGGTGGTTGGATAGAGGGTAGAGTGACTTGACATATATTCTAGTATCTTTCCCAAGAGAAATCGGAAGATGTATGTCCTCATAATAAAGTGGCGGTGGTGTTCCTTGTGTGATGTTGGGCTCCATTCTGGTTCCTCATAATTTTGGGTTGGATTATAGTCCTTGTGCATGGGAATATTCAGGAATTGAATCAGTAGAGATTAAAGATCATAAGAAGTTACCTCATGTAATGTTGGGTTGGATTTCTAGATATGGGCAAATTCTAAAATGTCCTTTATTTTCCTTGTATATATCAGATTTTTTTTCCATATCTTACATTATCTCCATATAACTAATTTTATACTCATTATCACCTTTATTTTCACTCCCAACTTCTGGTATGAGAGTAAAGTCAGGAAGCATAATAGGCTCATCTTGCTTACTTATATTCTCCCCTAAAAATAGGTTTGATTGAAGTAATTTTCTTGCTCGTGAAATGTGAGAGCCTAGACACGTAATTTATAGGATGGTGGATAATAGCATTTGTAATCCTTTTGCGTGGAAGAGTACCATATAAAAACACATTTTAAGGCTCTAGGATCCCTCTACCACCACTATGAACATGGACAAACGACACACCCAAATATCCTTTGGACAAGGTTACTAGAGGTGGCCTCATTAGGATAGAAAGATGACAGCCTCCGAGGGACTTTTTGAGGCAATAGCGCTAAAAGGTAATAATATATTAATTAGATTAGATGCAGTGAGAACAGCCTCCCCCCAAAATAAATTAGGCACCTTATTTTAAAATAACATAGCCCGGGTTTGGTCTAATAAATGTCCATTGAAGCGACAGTAATTACCTTTTTACAATTGTCCCAAGGGGATTTGAATTTTGTCCCTTGAGTAGCACATGGAATAATATGCAGTTTAACTATTATTATCCTCTTTATTTATTTATTTTTTATTTTATTTTTTTTAATAATTTTGCTGCTTTCTTAATGATGATTCATATGTAAAAGAGAAAGACGAGTGAAGTGTGAGAATCAATCTCTAGTTGATTATGCTCAAAACACTAATCTTTTTTTTTTGCCAGGGCTCCACTATTTGAAGTTCAAATCGATTACTGGGAATGCTTCTGTGCTGTTCATTGGGATCCATTGCATGCTGATTGTGCTGTACCTCAGGTGATCTCTTCTCCATTCTCTCTCAATCCCGTCTACAAGATTGGGTTTCTACAATTCAAGCACATTGTCCTTTTCCATTCCCGTGTAATTTGATGTAGCTTTGAACAACATCTTGCTTCATCCTGCATTATGATCATCATTCTAAATTCTCGTCTTCCTTTATTATTTGCTGCAGGAGGTGGAAACAGATGAAGTTTTGAAGCAACTGAAGTATATAGAAATGGTATGTTTAAACTGCTTAATTCTTACTAGTCAAAATTTGTTGTGAGCATTTCTTAGTTTGTACTTCTGCTTGTATGCTGTGAAAGATTGAAACATAACTTGCAATAATCAAATAATTTAGTGACGCCGACATAGAATTGGTTTGATATATTAGAACACCAACCAAGTCTTATAGGATTCAGCGAAGTTATAAATTTTCAAGGAATATTGAAATGTGGACTAGTTGTGGGTAGGTCAATCCCCCAGGCCCCATCCTCTTCTAATCCCACCTTGTCTTATCTCTTTTGTCTTTCCATGGAAACTATTTTTCATTGTCATTATAAAGCTTACATGCTTAATTGCTGACTATCATGCTACATTTTTTAATGTTTTTCCCTTTCTGACTTTTGTGTTTACCTATTTGCCTTACAGTTGAGGCCGCGACTTGCTGCTAGACAGAAAATCAGACTGCACAAAGAATGATGATTGAAAAATCCATAGCGGTGAGAAATCTGGATTTTATTTTGTATATTGAAAACTCTTGTCATACAAACCCAACTTGTATGGTGTTCCACTTCCATGTCATCCAATGACATTTTTGTTTTTACGGCATGACAAGATATGGAACAATATTTTGTGCTCCGGCTTAGTAGATTTTATCCCTATTTCTTAGGTTATAGCTTCTATTTTGGTAGCTTAGGGGGGTTATTTTGCCTATCATGAGGGAAACCATTTTGGCTTTGTCTTGCCCCATTGGCTTCGACTTGCCCAATTGATGTCTATTTTTTGTGGAGAAATTAAAGACTAATAGTGAAAGGTTTGTCATATTTGCCCCTTTTTAAAGCCAAAGGGAATCTTGACAACTTCCTAACTCGGTTGTCCGACCAATGCTAAATATACTGTCTAGGATACATTGATTCATTTAGTAATTGATTTAGAGCCAATTGCAAAAGGTGTTATTTTTTTGAAGGTGTTAATTTTTACATTATGTTTGTGCACTAATGTTCAAGAATTTGACTTTTCCACCGTGTCCATTTATTTTGAGAAATGAAGAGGATCTTACCTCCAATAATTTGTGTAATTTTATACCGGTCGTATATTTAGAAGAATTGGATTTGAATGTGAGGCTACACTTAATTAGTATATCAAACAATTCATTTGATAACATTTAACCAACCTTTCCATTGCATGCTATTATATTGTTTGAAGTGAAGTTGCTGTAACATTTCATCGTTCATCTTGTAGCATGGCTTGTTGTATAATCAACCGATACTGTTACATTTACAGAATAATCCTCAATGGAAATAAAAGACTTGTGTTGTAACAATTGTGATAGAGAGGATATGAATGACATGTTTGAAAAAACTGCATTTTCTAAAACAATGTTTTGACATTCTCACAATTTCTTAAAATGTTGGATTTGTTTTAAAAAGTTGTGGGAACATGTAGAAGAAACTTAAAATTGTGGGAACACAATTTCTTAAGATGACTTTAAGCTATTTCATTTTTAAGAATGTGGGAACATGTAAAAATTTCTATTAACAACGTCAATTGAATATGATAAAGTATATCATCCGTTAACAATTTTCCTATCCCAAAGCAAACTAGCAAAGAAACTATCATTGTATTTGCAAGAGAAAACAATATTAGAGAAAATAATAAATTTTCAACCTTCATAACAAATCAATTGCAATAAAGGTGGTATAAGAGGGTAATACATACGCTTAAAAAAAAAACAGATAGTAATACATAACAAAACTCTACTTTTTTCTTCTCTTCATTCAAATAGTAATATGACTAAACTTACCCACTTTAAATATAGAGGTGGAAAATCTCATGTTTGGATTTAAACTCTTGAAAATCAATGTTCTTATAGCACCTCTAATGGTGTACTCTTCATATTAGTACTTTGTGGGTCTCATTAGAGCCACATCATTTTGAAGCAATTTACTCATATTTTACTTTATATTTTATTTCAATGGTATAACTCTAAAGAAATTATATTGGATTTTCCAACTTTATCTCACATATTAATATTTTATTCATACTTAATTTTATCACAATTTTTTATTTATGAAAGTACAAACAAAATAATAGTATTTAAATGAAAGGACAGACATAATAACGTTGCTTCATGAGATAACCATAACAACAGTAGGCGCATTTCATTGATTTGACTTGCCAAATATCTCACTTTTTGTAACTACATGCGGGCGGACGTAGTAAAATTTCACTCCGCTAGAGTTACTCTTATTAGCTACCATTTGAACTGCACTTACAAAACCATATTAAATTCTACCTGCCGAAATATAACAATCTTCACATGTCAATTTTTTTTTTTATAATCTATCACATGTCAATCTTTTAATTTTACTTCTTCAATATTTTTATATATAATTTTTTAATAGTTATAAATAACATTTTTAATAATTTTTCTTCATCAAAAATAAAAATGAAAATGCTCATTATTTTTATTTAAATTTAATCAATAATTATTTTTAGTTAAATTAGTAATTCAAAGGATTTACTATCCTAATTTTACTATATTTTTTTATAGATAGATTAATTAAAAAAAAAAATCATGATAAAAAAAAAATTTGGTGATTACCTTACCAAACACAGAGTAACTCAGCTGAAAGTTGTCAAATGGCAACTTACACACGTGGCATCTTCTAATTGACTGAACCGACTAATATTTAGGGCACTACGCATTCTTCAACGCAGCACAACACCCAAATTACATCTCTTACAACTAGCATCGATTTCGCGCTCTAACAAGGTCTCTCCGAGTACGGAAATTTCAAAACCCTTGTTCATTGTTCACGATGAACGAGTCTCCGCGTAAAGATCTACAAGTCTTCGATTTCAATCAACAAGATCAGATTAACACCGATAATCACCTTTTCAACAAAATCCCTAATCAAGGTAAGATTATTTTATAGAAAATCCTAATTCTACGGTTTAAGTAAGTTTCTTAGCTGAAATTGTTTGTGTATAGTACTAATTTTGGTTATATTTGGTAATTTTGATCAATTTTTCGTGTTTGGAATATATGTGTAGCATTGTTTTAGATTTAGTAATTTCAATTTTCATGAGTAGTGTTTGCAAATTGAAGAAATGAATGAAACCTGGAGAAGGGGCAAGAAGTATAATTATCGTTAATGCTAGACTTATAGAAAAATTTAAAAATATTTTTAAGAACACTGTTAGATTTATTTTAAAACGACCAAAGTCGGTAATTAGTTGTTAATGTTAGGATTTTTCTCATTTACCGGTGAGTCCTTTTACACTTTAACCGTTAGCTCAAACCAGTTGAGCTACCCAGCCCCCGAACACCGTTAGATTTGATGTAATGGCGTGCTATCTTTGGCGTACTATCTTTATCTTTATTAAGTAAACTGTAAACATTACATAGGCAGTCTCATTGTAGTTGAAGCATTACCTGCTGAACAAGAGTTCCTGTGGTTGGAAGGAAATTTCTTAAACTTTGAATTGTGATTTGCATAGTAGACTCCCGGCTGTTGAATTTGTGCACATACTGAGGAGTTTAAATTATTAGGTAATGAATAGTAAAGGATGTTTAGCATGAAATGAAAAAAGAATTAAAATAACGAAAGAGTAATACCTATATGTACTATCCAGATCAAGATCTGGTGTCTCAATTGCATTATGAAATGCTATCAATATCTTTTAAGATTAGTTGATCACTATTCTACAAAATGAAAGATCTCATCGTATCCTAAATAAATGTCTTTACCGTGTTCATATTATGTTGCACACATATGTCAAAATCCATTTTGTAACTATATTATACATACGCGACATGTCCATATCTGACATGTGTATGATACATCCTTTATTACTATTACCGTATTTTGGGCATACTTTTGGCTGATATGGCTTAATGCAGTGTATTGGTCACGTAAAAATGACACTGTTTTGGCTACTCGCCAGCTTCAGCTTAAAGTTGGAAGCCCTAATTTTATTGTTGTGTTTGGTTTTGCCAGATAATACTCATTTTAGTAGATTTGCTTTAAAGTTGAAATAGCTGTCGTTAGTGGTGTGGAGCTTAACTATTCTTTTGTGGGGGCCTCATAAATCTAAGGATTAAATACTGTTAGTTCACCAAGTTTTGATAGTTTATTCTTTGGTTTGGTGGCTGTGCCGGCCTTTTTTGCAAGGCTCAATACCGGGTTCGAATCTCTGTAGGACCGTTTTTGTGCAAAAAAAAATAAAATACACAAAAAGGAGCATATAGGAGTCGATCCGTGAGCCTTTTGAAGGCTGAAGCTGAACAATATTTTACCGCTGGGACACAGGAAATATCATGCAAATTTTTTTTTGGGGGTGCCGGGGCTATAAACACACACACACACACAGTGTAACTATATGAATATATCTATCAAGAAGAAAGAAAATTTTGGGGGTACCGTGGCACCTCCATGTCACAACAAAGATCCCTTTCGTTGACGTCACATGTATCCTATTTCCTTCTTTCCCCCCTTTCTTTCGATGTTTTATAACCATTTCAATTCTATATGGTTTTCCTTGTTATAAATGTTCTTGTTTTATTTTCATCTATCTTTAAGCTAGTTTTTTATCGAATTGAATGTACATAGCTCACATAATATATTTCCAGATGCCCAGATCAACGAGGTTGGTGTCAAGAATGTCCCCGGTATTCCTTATGTTGACGTTGATGTAGATTTGGAAACAGGTTGTTCAAACCCCTCTTTCAAAACAATGGAAGATACAATTGATAGCAGAGTGGAGAATTCTGAGTTAGGAGATGGCAAACAATCAAACTCCATTAGTCAGGAAAATCAATGTCATTTTAAAATAGATGTTGATTACTATGACCAGCCAGAGAATAGGGATACAAGTGGTGGTGCATCTACACCTGAGACGAGCCAGATTGGTCCTTCAGGGTCTCCAACCAGTGTAGTGTAACTTTTATTTGCAAGATTATATCTTAAGGAAACAATTTGATTGTGAGACTTATATTTACATTTATGTTTTGCAGAAAGAATCTGTTGATGTTAGTTCTGATGCTGATGATTGCATGAACTATGAGAGTGCTCCAACAAGTGCTGATTCTGATATTGCAGAGAATGCTGTATTTCATCGTAATCCTAGTTCCCTGATACTTGTCAAATCTACCACATTTGATTTGGAAAAATTATGTTGCAGCTTACTCACAAAACTTAGTTTTCATAATTGCAGTTTCACTGAATGATTGTGAATTGGATGGTGCACATGCATCTGACATGGTATTTTATGCCTTTTGAGGCTTTTCAAATTTGCAACTGCTCTGTTTATGCACTTTTATTCGTTAATATTTCTTTTCCATTACAGTTGTCTAGTACTCCATGCTCCCTTAAATATATGACTCTTGTTTGAGATTTGTTTGTCCTTTTTTATTAGTTTCCTTTCAAATTGTCCATTAGATTAAATATTTCTTTACAAGAGCGCCCTCATTTATTTTACACATGGGAAATATAACTCTCTCCCTCTCTCTCTCTCTCTCTCTCTCTCTCTCTCTCTATATATATATATATATATATATATTATTCTTGAAGTGTTATTTATTCTGAAGTGTTATATATATAATCGAGCCAGCTCGTGAACCAATGTAAACTGCTTTCTAACATGTTTCATTTGCCATTTTTTGAGGTATATTGCATTGATTGATTTTGTTTTTGTACTTACTATTATTTCCATTCGTGCAATTTTCAGGATAACATGAATACAGACGTTGTTCTCCATCCTGATTATATAATTTACCAGGATAATTATTACATGGGGCCAATGTTAACCTTTTCACATCGTTGCATCAAGATCAATGTTTCAACTGCATGTATGAAGCAAGGGGCCTTTAATCTTGAATGGGGACTTGATGATCTCATTGATATTAAGTGTCAGTGGTTTCAAAATGTGAGTTTTATAGTTTTGTTGCTAGCATTATTTGGTTTTTGTGTATGAATTCTATAACTCTTGATGTTCACTTTCTTCAGAGTGGAACGGTCATCATAAAGATTAATGCAATATCAAGGAATGCAATTCCCATAGATCATGTAGGCAACACTTCAGGTGAGTGTAGTCATTGTAGTTGATCAGCGTGGACTGATTTTTTTCTTCATTATACCTTGGCATGCTTGAAATTATTATTTAAACTTCATCTATAAATTTAGGACAATTTCTAGTATTTTGATTTTATAGTGTTCGCAGATAGTAGCTTCTGTTACTGACTGTTAATGTATTGTATGCGTATACATATTTTAGGCATTGAGGAATTGGAGATTGCAGTTGTTGATTCCAATTGGTCCCTGATACATAGACAGATCACTTCTCTTAATGTGAAATACTTGGCTATTTGGAACATGATGCTTAAGTAAGTGATAAAATTGTGCGTTTATTACTTTTTCCCTTGGGAGAATTATTAACTGTTCTATAAAATGGTGCAAAGATTTCAGGCATATCCATCAATTATAGTTGTTGGGTAATTTGCAGATCACAAGTCTTGACAAGACTTAGACACTTGGTTGATCGTAATATTTGTGTTTTATATATAAACTTGTTTTTGGGTTAAAATTGATTTGAAGTGGATATGTTTTGTGCTCTAAATGCTGTTTTGTATAATTTTATCCTACATAATATATTTGCAATTGAACTTCTCTCTTGTAGTATGGATGTAGAAGATAGCGAAACAAAATCGGGTGGATCAAGAGGCTACTTTCCTAAGTGAGTAAGAGTTGTTAATTTCCATTTTTAGACAAGTTTACTTAGAAGTATATCGAGGCCATTGTCTTGTTCTAAAAATGTTATCTTTAGTGATTTCTGAACATCTATTTCTTTTGCTTTTACATTGTTTATGCTGTATATTTACCTTATTTTTTTTTCTTTCCATGTTACGTGGACTATTCAATGTTTTAACGTGTGCTTCTGAGATATTTGGCTTAGTATGTTGCAACGATCCTTGATTGTTTTGTTTGTTGGAAATGTGAAGTTGGAGTTCTTGGTTCTATTTGTATATTATATTTCATTACAACCTTTTCCTTTCTACCTCATATGTATTTTTCTTCTTATTCTGTGTGGTTTGGGGGTGCTCCAAATACTTATGGTGGCTAATACTGAGAACTGCTGATCTGAAACAGTTTCGAGGAGTCTTTTGATGAAGTTGTCTATCCTAAAGGGGATCCAGATGCTGTTTCACTAAGCAAGAGAGACTTTGATCTACTACAACCAGACACATTCGTTAATGACACAATAATTGACTTTTACATTCAGTAAGTTAGCATGTGTATGTGCGCATGTATAAATTCTTTTAAATTGTAACTTTGTTCCTTTACCTTTTTCCTTTTAAAAACTAGATGTGTTTTTACATGATTTCTGTGAACTGCATCTTTTTAGTTGAAAATAGATAGCCATGTATATAAGCACTTATGGGCAGAGGAACAGGAAGATATGTCATGTGCATGTTGAAAGAACAATAAAAGGATTGACAATTGCAGGATAAAATTAACACGTAGAAAATATTAAGAAAAGAAAATTGTAGGGCTCTTGATCTACACTATGATTGTTGAAGATGGTTTTTAACAGCACTGAAAATCTCTAATTTGGCAGGTATCTGAAGAATCAGATACAAGAGGAGGAAAAACCTAGATTTCATTTTTTTAATAGTTTCTTCTTTCGAAAGCTGGCTGATTTGGACAAAAATCCATCGAGTGCTTCGGATGGAAAAGCAGCATTTCTACGTGTTCGTAAATGGACAAGAAAAGTAAATTTATTTGAAAAGGATTACATCTTCATTCCTGTGAACTTCAAGTACGATTCAATCACAGTTTTTCTTCTCTTATTGTCTCTATTTGTATTCAAGTTCTGATCAGTGTTAAATTATGGCAGTCTTCATTGGAGTTTAATAGTCATATGCCATCCTGGTGAAGTGGTTAATTTTAATGGTGAGGTCTCGGTTTGTGATATTTCTTTTGAATTGTATTTAAAGGTTTATGTTATGATACATATGCATATTTCAGATAAAGAGTTGGGAAACTCGCTTAAGGTACCGTGTATATTGCATATGGATTCTATAAAAGGAAATCACAGCGGTCTGAAAAACCTGCTGCAAAGGTATATCAGAATGTCTCATTTTCTTGCTTTTATTATTTGCTAAATCCTTCCCTTTGCCCCCAAAAACCGTTTTTATGTTCTTTTCCGGAAAGTATTTAAGTAGTGTCCACATTCTTTGTATAGGCCAAACAACACATGCAATTAGGATATTTTTTATTTTTTGTATTTAATATTTCTTCGTTTCATGGAAATTCGTTACCACCAAACTTATACTCTGTTTTAATTTGTTATTCATCTCTCTTTTTGTAACTCTTGGTATATTGGGTTTTTAGTTTCAAGCTCTTGTTCTGTTGCATCTTCATCACCTCTCCCAAATGTAGTCTAATTATCCCAGTCCAATTTGACTGGTTTCCCTTGTGTCGTCGTATACACAAAAAATGATACCGAGGCTCATTTGATTAACTTAAAAAGTTAAGAATTGGACAGCATACGCGTTTTTTATCATCTTTGATTTGAAAAATGGTCATAAGACAGAATAAAACAGAAGATGTGGTATTAGGAGAAGACTTGAAAATTTTCTTTTTCACTAAAGTATTGGACAATTTTCTAAGTACAAGACAACTCAGAAGTAAAAAAAATAAAATCCTCTTCTCTCCATTCTCACTTTTCCATGGCAAATACCACTGCTGTCCAATTGGCAATCTGGTTAGTCAGAAACTGAAGGTGGTGTCCACAACCCCTTCTCTCTCGTGAATATTTTGTCTCATTCTTCTTTGTGTTGACCAATGCCACAAATGCCACCATAGCCTCACCACCACACCAACTGTTGAAGAAAGAAGAAAGAACTAATATGGTGTGTACAGTTAGTATTGTTAGATACTAACATGGTTAGATTAGCTTGGTTCTGTTATAAGATCCTGTTGCACAGTGTAACTAACTGATCTGAATCAGTTAGCTTACACTGCCTGTAAAATACTCATTCCTGGTTAATCATTGGTCAGTTTTACATTAAAGAATATATATATAACCGGGTTCCTTTTCTCTTCTCGCTCTAGTTTCTATGGTTATTTCATGTGGCCAACACTTCCATTGAGGTTCGATAGATTCGGTCACTGAACTACGAGTCCCATTCTGCACTCCTATGATATACCGTGACATTCTCAGCATGGTCTCAGTCTCCCACAATTCAGTATTGCATGCTAAAACCAAGATAAAGGGTGGTCACCAAGAGTTTATTAGTTCGGCATATTTAATTTCCAGCAGTTGGTCAAGTGGCTTATCTTCTGTCTTTCTGCTCTTAGATTTCTCACACTAAGTGACAAGTTAAAATTAGTAGAGTATAATGCTCTTAATCAACCACCCTCAATTTGAAGGGGGAAGTTATTAAGTTGCTTCCTACATGTCACAATGAGCGTCACATTTGCAAAAACATCTGTCTTAAAATGAATGTCATTTTTAGTTTTCAATGTAATATTAATTAGTTTTTTCAACTGTACATCTAATTAATACTATGTATATCACTCGTAATTCATTATATTACACTTTGCATTTATTGTAAATTATAATTATAATGGTAACATTATTATTCTTTTTCTTCCGTTATAGTCTTTTTCTTAATATATGAAATAAGCAAATGTGACACTCATTGTGGGATGGACGATGGAGGGAGTAGTATTGTTAGATAATAACAAAGTTTTTTAGATTAGCTTGTTATTCCCTCTTACTTTTTACTTGTCATTTTTGTAGTAAAAATTTGTTCCTATTTTCTTGTTTTCAAAGTTCAATGCAAGATTATCAATGATGTTTATTCCAATGAAAATGTGCTTATTTTAGAGTAGCATTTTCTACTCATTAGTATCTTTCTGTTGTCGTCTTCTGTTCTCTTCAAATTATTATGTATATATTATGCATTTTCATTTCTATTGCTACTTCTCAGCCTATTCCTTGTATTTTTTTGTATTCTCATTTTTACAAGTTGAGATCAGAGTGTTATACATTAATATCCCTTCTCATCCGATATTGACAGTTACTTGTGGGAAGAATGGAAAGAGAGACATAAAGATGCATGTGAAGATCTTTCAGAACTATTTTCAAATTTGCGTTTTCTCCCCCTTGCGGTATTGTCTGCTAATATATTGATTGTTTTCAAAGAATAATTATCTTTGTAGATTCTACATTGTTCAGTGAACTACTAGAGAAAGAAATGTCTCCACATAAAATATCTTTCAGATAGGTGGGCTAGTTTAGCTTCTTCAAAAAAAAAACCTTTCAGATAGCGATATTGATGAACATGAAAATGTTTTAATGAGTTTGAATCGTTCTTATAAAATATAGGTATTAGATTCAATCCATCATATGCTATGAACTTCTATGCAAACCATTTCTGTACGTACATTTGAAAAGGAAAATCCTATCACTTGATAATTTTGATTTCCCCCTCCACATGTTGAAAAAACGAAGGCAGGAATATATTGTACTTAGTGTAGGTTACCGAGAACATTGACCGCCTTTTTGTTTTCTGTTATTTTTGCTTTCAATAATGTTTTGTAACCAAATGCTCACTCCATGACAGTTGCCACAGCAAGAAAACTCATTTGATTGTGGCCTCTTTCTCCTGCACTACCTAGAACTCTTCCTTGCTGAAGCTCCTCTTACTTTCAATCCATTCAAAGTAACGAAGTTTTCCAATTTTGTAAGTGGGTTTCTTAACTTAGTTTTGGCTTATGTCAATCTTTTTAGGGAGAATCATAAAAAAAAGGTCATTGGAAAAATAAAATTGCCATTTTAAAATCAATCTGCTTGATTGATTATTGATATTCAATGAGTGGCAATGTTTTTAAAGTTAGAAGTATTTTTATCCATAATTCTTTTGTTGCAATTTTCTATATCTGGGTTATCTTTATCTGAGCTGTTGGTCATGTCTATATTATTAGTATGAACATCTTCCAGTTTTCAGAGTTCCTTGCCTAGTTGTCTTTACTCTCGATGTTATCTGTTTTAATATTACAAGGCTAACTATATGACCGATTTTTGTCTAATATTACATCTCCCAATTTTTTTAGTTCCTTGCCTTGTCTTATGTTTACCTCTTTGAACATTCTAAGGGTAGCACTGACAAATATATTATTGATTTGTACAGTTTCTTATATATATTTTACCTAATGTAACTATTTTTCCAGCTCAATGTGGACTGGTTTCTGCCTGCTGAAGCTTATCTCAAGCGAACACTGATCCAGAAGTTGATCTCTGAACTTGTCGAAAACCACGGTTCACATGAAATCTCGTCCTCCGACTGTAGTGATGACGACCAGTACATAGAAAATAATGCGAATGGAACTGGCTTTGAGCATCCCGAAGTCAACAGGGAGTCAAAAACTTCCCTTGGTGGGAAGGGAATAGAAATGACTCTATTGTCTGGATCATCGTCTTTAGATCCTCAATCTTTTAACAACTCAGGAATGGTTCTTAAGGATCTTTTTGAGCCAGGTGCTACAGGACCAACATTGGCACAGTGCCATTCTTTTGACCAGCGATCATCTGATTATCGTTTCAACAATTCATTATTTTCAATGGAGGTATGCACTTTTATCTGTCTGCATGAGCGTTTGTTTTTTGGATATCATTTGATTTCTCCCTTCGGCCTGTATAGTATCCTTTTCCAGCATTTTTTTTTTTGGGTACAACCAGATTCCTCGTCTCACTTGCTAAGATTTTTCAGTCCTTGTGCCAAACGAGGTTCCTATAGTAAGAATTTTACTGGGTGCATTGCATTTTATCCGATAAACATTAACTCTGGGCCTACCACCTCCTGGGGCATACTACCTAGCATATCTATTCAGTGATGTGCAGATTTCTACATTCTGAAAAACCTAAATTATTTTAGGTCCTATAACTTTTTTTTACTCATTATGAAACTCACCCCACCTTTTTGTTCTCTTTAATAGGAAGACTCAGATCTTGGTGAACAATTTATGTATTTGGCCACAGACACCAACTTTGCACAAGTGGCTGAAATTACACCAACTTTGCCTTACCTTCCTAGGGATTGTGCAAATGGGACTCACATACCAGAAATCTCTCCGCAAGAGGCTGTGTCATCTCCAAGTAGTGCCTCAGAGGATACAGAAGATATAGGGGTCACTGGAAACTGTCCCGACAATGGGAATGAACCCATAGCATCTAATGAGGCAGAACAAGGTGAACAAATTTGTTCACCCATAGAAAATACTGAGCATTTTATAGATATTTCTGGTTCTGCTAGCAACAATTTGCCAATACCCTTGGTCGTGGGAGTTTCTCACGACACCATTACGAATTGTGATGGTTACAAAAATGGAGATATTCACTCTCCCTGTCAGGAAACTCCCACAATAGCATTGCCTCAGGTTTCTGATGCAGCAGATGAGGCCAGATCTGATGATGGTCAGATGATTGATGGCACAGAACCTAATATTTGTGAGGAACAAGCTGCAAAGAGGAGGAGGGTTATGCCTCAACAATCAGAAGTGATGGAATTGTGACAATCAAATTTGTAGATAGTTTTAAAATTGTTCGTTTTATTCTTGTAATATATACACATAGAGATGGTGCTTTTTAGGTTGGAAAAATATCTGCGATTTTAGATACTACTACTTGGTATTTCAATAGTAATATTTTTAATTTATTTTTATGAAAACCTTCAAATTCGTTATCATTTCTTCATCTCTTGCATCCTGAGCTCCATGTTACATGTTTTTATAATGTTGCTTCTGATTTTGCTTGTGAAACTTTTAACACTCGGGGTTAATATATCATAAGCGTCGGATCCAAGGTGTTACTAATGTTATCAAGGGTCCAATTTCTCCTATCTTCAAAGTTCTCCCCTCTTCCAATCTTCCAAACAAATCTTATGTTGAAAGTTGAAACTTGAAACTTGAAAATGTACACTGCCTAAGTTGAAAGTGTACTAGAGGTCCAATAATAAAGGACATCAAAACAAAGACGCCGGACAGACGGTTGTCAAAGATACTTTTTACTCTTTCGTTATGTTTGCAAAAAATTTATATAGTTATCCGAGATTTTTACAAAATTATGTTATTTGTTGACATTATAATTAGACCAAGTGTTTTCTTGAAAAAATATATAGATATAATAAATTACTAAATTGTGAAATTGACAGTTTTTAAATGAGAATGTCCTAATGTATCGTCTAATTTTTGGATGCAAGCCCAAGTTGAAAGTGTATTGTCTTTTACTAAAAATACTCCCTCCGTCCTAAAATAACTGACCTAAATTTGACTTGGTGTACTATTCATATGATCTATTTTGATAATATTTTTCTACTTATATGTACATGCAAATATATGCATATGAGATGTT
Source organism: Trifolium subterraneum (assembly GCA_951799995.1). Classification (NCBI taxonomy): domain Eukaryota; kingdom Viridiplantae; phylum Streptophyta; class Magnoliopsida; order Fabales; family Fabaceae; genus Trifolium; species Trifolium subterraneum. The sequence goes on from OX637468.1 coordinate 47,034,235, forward strand.
GTTTGATTTGTCTCTATGAGTATTTTCAATATGAGTTTTTCTATCATGTGCAAATTTGCACGTGATAAGAAGTTTTAAATAGTAAGTTTGTATTTGAACTTGCACATTTTATATTAAATATATAATTTTTTAATAAATAATTGTTATTTTTCATTAAATAGTTACTACTTTTGGTTAATTTAACATGTGCAATGTTGCACATGTTAGACAAACCCTTTCAATATATATAATTTTTAATAATAGATAATTTAAGATATTAACAATCAAAGTTGTACATTGGCAAACGTGAAGGTGGTCAAACTGGGTCAATTATTTTGGGACGGGGGAAGTAGAAGAGAAAATGTGATTTTTAGTTCCTCTAAAGTTGGATCAATATTTGATTTTTAATCCTCATCATCGAGTATTTTTTTAGCATAATTTCTTTTCTTTGACAACTAAATATATAAAATAATTTTTTTCCTTGAAAACTAAATACATAAAATGCAAAAAACTTGTAATTATTAGATCCTTTTCTATCTATTGCCTTGTAATCCAACGCAAGACCACCAATGTTTGTTCCCACCATATACAAATTCACTAGAGCATTACTAGTACTACATACAAGACCTAACTCTCAACTTTAGCCTTTAAGGCTTAAAAATCAATCAATTACCGTACGTTTGTACCTGTTGATGATGAATGCGATGATGCAAGGAGGGACAAAAATAGAATGGATATGAAAGGTGAGGAGAAATAATTGATTACTGTAAAAGACAGGACAGTGGGATCTCCGGTAACATCCACGTGCTTTTCACTTTAATGAGTTTCATTTCCAAGCCACGCGCCAAACAACCCCTAACTCTAGTACTTTGGTATCCGCAGTTATGTCTCTCTTGTTTACCCCACCCATTTATCCCTTCCATATTTCTGCTTCTATTCCCCCCAAATAACTCCAACAACGTCTCCATTTTCAAAATCATACAAAACTACTACACAGTTGTTATAAAATTGTTTCCAAAAAAAATAATAATTAAAAAAGGTACTAGTACTTTTATACTACTATTCTGTTGTGTTAGATTCTCAACAAAAAATGCTATGCTAAGTTGGTACTATACCAACTGCTAAGCTACGGTGGTAAGATACAAATGCACCAACAGCGTTGCAGGTTTAGTTCAGGGAGTGGCCCGGAATAGTACATTGTTGAGTCAGAACACACTAGACATCTCCCTCTTGCCGATCGATCACAATTGACACATATGTCCTTTCGCTCACACTAGTCATGACTTAGGTCTACTGGTCCGAAACTCTGCAATTGATAGATTATACATAAATTTTATTGTAAATCCTCGACCAGATTCATGGTCGAGTCTCTCTAATCTAAATTTGATTTATATAGAAAAAAATAAAAAATAAAAAACTTATCCCAAAGCTATAAATAACAAAAATTGCAACCGTACAACTGGTTCTGCATGATGTATTGACACTGCCATTACTAATGAATGCCATTGTTAATAATTATTGCTTTGTAGTATTGTTGCTTTGAAACCTACCGAATCCCGTGATTTCAGACACACTTCTCGAATTAATTTCTCCTCTGCCATTCCAACAACTATCATTACTATTTCTCTTCTTCTTCATCACTCTCCGTGACTCACTCATTATCATCATCTCTGAAGTTAGATACAGCAAATCACACGGTTGTACATCACTCCACCGTTGATTCTTGTGGAGCCCACTTCTTATATTTGTCACTGAAGGTGACACAATAATCCTATGCTCTAACCTTCTTCTCCGCTCCACGCTACTCCTCTCTGTAATTTCTTTCTCTTCTTTCGTTAACAACATTCCATCTTTTCTAGGCCCAGGCCCAACAAAACAACCAAGCCCAATTCCAACTGAACTATCGTTCTTCTTTCTAGAACTATCTAATGACCATCTAAACGACGCCGTTTTCCTTCTTTCTCGTTCTCGTTCCCATTCTTTTTCTCCTACTGATGAATGTCTCTTTCGATAATACTCTGCAATTTCGTTTCTCGTCATTGCTCCTCTTTCAATTTCAACAATACATTCATCTTCTTCTTGTTGTTCTTTTTGATTCTGAATCTGGCGTGAATCGCGTGATGATGACAATGACGATGATGAATTTTCCATTACGAGAAGTATATCTTCAGGATCGACTCTGTAACGACAAAGAGGACAAGTTGAATGTGCATCTAACCAAGTATCAACACATTCAACGTGAAAAGCGTGTTTACATTTCGGTAATAACCGTAAAACTTCTGAGGATTCGAATTTCGAGAGACAAACTGCGCAATCTAGACCTTCTTTTTGGCCTGTAAGTGATCCGAATTTGAAAATCGGTAACGATTCTACTACTGAACGGTCAACGCCGGAGTTTTTCCTTCCGCCGCTGAAAGAGGAAATTCCTCCGCCGCCGCTTCCGCCGTAGCTACTACTTTCGATGTTAATTGTTTCCGCGTTGGTGGTGTTGTTGATATGTTTGATGTAGAGAAGGAGAAGAAAGGTAACTGAAAAGAGTACAGTGAAAACACTGATTACAATAGCTACGCTTGGTTTGAATGGTGTGAAAGTGTGTTGAGAAATGGTGGTTGCGTCTTCGGGAATGGGAGTTGGGGGTGGAGTTACTGGAGTGGTTTCTGTGTTGTTGTTTTGTGTAAATGCAGCAACAAAAACGGTTATGGAGTGTTGTTGGAGTAATAATAGTAGTAAAATGAGATTAGTGATGGTGAAGAATGAAGATGCCATGTGATGGCGGTGGTTGTGTGTCAGCATTTAGAGAGACACAGAGAGAGGGGGGGTTGGTTGAAGATGAAGCAGGTGAGTGTGAATGTGAATGGAGTCTATTAATTTCAAATTTCAATCATGTGTGTGGGGGTGCACTGAACTGAAGGGGGGGATGTATAGTGAGTGAGTGAGTGCTCTTAGGTATCAATGGCTATTTTAGAACAGATTCTATGGTAAGAGAAAAAACACACTCACAAATAAGCAATTAAGCATACACCATCTTCTTTATTCAATTGAGCTTCTCTTATTTGGCTTTGTCCAACTTGTATAATTTATAAATGTACTTTTTATTATAAGATCAAATATTTTTATCATATTTCTTTTGATTTAATGTTATAATTTTTTATCAAACGACTTGTATATATCTATAAGTGTGAGCTTAACCGATAAAAAATGTTGAAATTATTAGGTTGAATGTTATCACTGGAAAAGAAATCAACTTGTATATTGTACAAGATATGACAATAGGAGTTACTATCCTCTTATTTTACCCGGAATGTTGCTCTTATAGAAAATGTAACAATAATTGAGAGGGACCACCAACTTAATGTCAGAATTGATTCCCGAATTAGATTAGGGCGGTTCAGTAGATCGGATACTGTTGGTGAACAAAATGTAACAATAGAAGAGAAACTTATGGAATGGAAATAAAGTCAAATGAACATCATTTAAATTTAGTCTAAATACATTTCAATTTATAATTGATATTAAGGAGATTGTGTCTATTTAAAGAGATTAATCTCTTACGATATAATAAATTAATGTTCGAATTATTAGCGAAAGATGTGTTCATATTTGGAACAATGTAATTGATGCCCAAAATTTTGTATTATCCTGTGTTGTTAATATGTTGCAGGAATGGAAAGCAGTCCATATTGTTGCATCTAATTCAGATTCTAAAACTCATGAGCCTTCAGCGAGGAAGTGGCATAAACCGATGGCTGGTCGTGTGAAATGCAATATAGATGCTTCTTTCCCGGCTAATTCTGACAGAGTTGGTATTAGTATTTGTATCAGAGACGAACAAGGTGCTTTCATGTTAGCTAAGACTGAATGGTTTAATCCGAAAAGCGAGGTGCATATTGGTGAAGCACTAGGCCTGCTGTCAGCACTTGATTGGGTATATGAGCTTCAATTAGGTCCTGTTGATTTCGAGTTGGACTCTAAGAGAGTAGTTGATAGTTTTCACTCTTCAGCTAAGGACTTTTCTAAATTTGGAGCTATTATGAATCATTGTAAATCTATTTTCTCCAATTATTATAGAAACTCTAATGTCGAGTTTGTACGGAGACAATCAAATGAGGTTGCCCATAATTTAGCTAAGGCGGCCACATTGTCGGCTAGTCACCAGATTTTGGTTGATGTACCAAATTGTATTGAACACATTTTAATTAATGAAATGCTATAAACACCCTTTCGTAAAAAAAAAAAAATATTTAGGGGCCGTTTTAATTGACTTATTTTTTCGCTTATGCGAAACAATTTATGTAAATAAATAAAATTTTATGTATTATTACAAGTTTTTCAAGGTGCTTTATGAAAAAACAATTGATAAATATATAATTTTGGCTAGTGAAAATTTCTGAAGTAATATAATAATTTATTTATTGCATAAGTTATTTTTATAAGCTCAAAAATAATCTGAATCCAAACGGATGCTTAGTGTGTTAGTGTCTCAAATCATGTCTAATAATTTTTTTTTTACACAGTTAAAGAGAGGAAAACACAAGAAACTAAAAAACAAATTGCATATTCTTAAGTATCCAAATCAAATATGAGACTTTGAAGCTCATTAAAAAATATCTCTAAAACAAATAGATTTTAAGAATGTCAAAAAAAGACTAAAATTATGGTAGTTAGTTTACATATTTCATATTTGTTATCTTCGCGTCAAATATGCTGCAAGTCTGGAATGCAAGAAATTAAACAATTGTAATCTGATTTCAGTATAAAATGATTTTTTTTTATTTACTTTATAAAATAAATATTTTTACATGACAGTTTATATCCATTAATATATTTTCGAGAAAAAAATACCAACTATATAAAATAATTTTATACTATCAATCAATGATAACTATATATTCTGTCACGTCACTTTACGTCACTTTCTTTATGACATAAAAGATTAGTTGTTTCTTATTAAATAACCGTATAAATTATTTTTCACCGTATCCATTAAACTTGAAGACGACTTATTTGACTGTGTATATTAAAGGCTAAAACAAAATATCTTGTGAGCAATTGCCTCAATAGCCGCAAAGGTAGATAAGGCACTGATCATCAATTGTTTGAAAGATTGAAAATACACAAAAACAATTACACATGTGAACCGATCAATGTCAGTTTATTGTTTCGCAAAATAGAAGTTCGCAACCTTTTTTATTGTCACGTCTCAAATAGTTGATGTAATTGGTATCTTTTTTGAAAAATAATAGACACAATATGTACTTGTTACTCCTTTCAGCCTCCACTCTCCGGTTTTATATATGAGAAAAATGCATATGCACTTACCAATATCAATCATCTTTGTCGTTAAATCATCTCACTTCGTCCTACTTTCTTGATATGCCATATAAAATAATAGTTGCTTATTGGAGATCGTGTATAACTATTTTACACCGTCGGTTCATATCCATTAAACTCTTTATATATAGACAATAATTTATTCTTCAGATTTATTAAATAATTGACGTCAAATTATAAGTCAGATATATTATATATATATATATATATATAAAAGTGAGAGTATTTATCAAAAGATAATTAATTATATTTTTTCTTTTTTGTGAAATTGTCACCAATATGATCCTAACAAGATGAAGAGGATTCCCTAAACCTCTACTTCAAAACAATAACATATTTCACTATATAAAACGAAATGAATAACTCAACTGATTTGAGTTAATGGTTAAATGTGTTAAAGTGTAAAATGTTTTGGGTTCAAGTCTATGTGAAGGAGAAAAAAAAACCTAATATTAAGAATATTTAAGCAAAGAAAAGAAAAAGAAATTCACTGTGGAAGAGTCAAAATGGGTGATAGTTGGTTGGATCTATGGCCTTTCATCATCATGATTCAAACAGCACAGGATTATTAGGATGGATAAGAACCTATCATTTACTTATGAAGGACCACAAAGATAATTGATTTATAGGCCATTCGAATAAAAAATGTTAGTCTCTATAAGTTAAGAGTTTAATGGATATGCTATGTCAGTGTAAAACAATTTCACCATGTCATACAATTGTAGTGGGGTGTAATGAAGTGATTTGGCGAAATACACGGTTAATATTAATTGACGGTGCAAAATTAGTTTACACTATCTGTGCATATATATTTTTCTCATAAGTTAATGGCAGAGTACAGACATAATTAAGTCATAGGACCGCTGGTTCTTATTTATAAGCCAGCTTCCTCTAAACCGTGGCAAGCCAAATGACTGTTATGTGCACCAACTAGTCTACTTTGTACTTTTGTATGCAAGTTGTTATTGTCCCTTTATACTACACATCTAGTGTGTTCCTTAAGACAACCAGTTTTGTTCTGTTTGTTGCTGTAACATACCAAATGGAATTTTTCTTTACGTGACGCAGTTATAAATACCAGTCGTCTGATTATAATAAATGGCTGATATTATTTTGCCGGGTGAAATTGAGTTAAAATCTGACCGTCCGATCTCAAATAAAAGAATGAGATATGTTACGGCGTAAAACTACGTATAACTTTTACGGTATGTAGTGAATCTGAATACAATTCTGTTAAGTTTTAGTATTAGGATATGTAACTTTTGCTAGCATTAGTTCAGAAACTGCATTTTCATGCATTTCGTTTGAAAAATGTGTCAATATGTCGTTACTTTAATTGATGTCAATTTACCAATATATGACATAAATGGTAAATACTTGAATCTTTTAACTATTTAATTTAGTGTTTAATCCCTAACCGATATGTGGATGGGAAAACATTTGTTAAAAGATGTCAATTTTATAATTGCAGCGGAAGAAATCTTCATTTAAAAAAAAGAATTGGTGTGAATTTAGATCAGGCATGAAACTGCTGTCAGAGTGATACACTAAATAAAAATTGACAGTTTTTAGTCAAAGTTATCCAACACAATTAACTCGGGGTCATAAAATAGGTTTGAGTGTAGTTGAAGCACTTTACTTTGGTCCAATGATCAATTTACTCATATTATTTTTTAAGCCAACAACATTTAGACATAAACATAAAGAAAAAGATCAACATCCTAACTATGTTGACATTCTAAAATTCTATAGCTCGTAAATATATTAATAAAAAGAAAGAAAAAAATATATACAATAGAGGAACTAGGTCTTACCCTAAAGAAACATTTCACACAAAAGTGTAAGTTAGTCCAAGAGAGTAATACAGATATAAAAGCATTGCAGTAGACCTGACCCTAGTTAATTCTAACAAATGAGCACCCATAAAGAATGTGTGAACACTTGCAAGCAATCACCGAAAATCAATAATTAACGAATAATTCGATATAAAAACATAATCACTTACCACAAATAGCAAAAAGGCTCTTTTGTGACAAGTGTTTCTTTTAATAAGATCAATGTAATGATGGTTTATGCCATGAGTTTGTGTGTGTAATGTTGCACCATGTTGGACACAGCTTGGTGTATTAATTCCTAGAGTGGGTTATTTGATAACCACCTGCTCAACATGGCTAAGCATTCTTCAGGTTTGTACTCTGGAGCAGTATGTCCTCCACCCTGTAATTTTTTATATAAATAAGTGAAAATTAGCTGTTTTTTTTGTAAGCCTTAGTTAGTACATAATTATGCTAATGTTGTGATTGATATAAAGAAGAAGCTAATGTTGTGAATCATGCCAAGGGGTTTACCTTCACAGTTGCAAATGTCATCAGATTTGAGTAAGTCCTCGTGTATCTATCAATTAATATTAAATAAAAGTGAGATTTAATTATAATGTAAGCTGCAGACTATTATATAAATTACTCTATCTTGTTTTTATTATAAAAAAAAAATTAACTTTTTAGATTTATTGAATAATTAATGTATTTATTCAATGAATTTAATTTTTTTTCCTTATAATAAAGATAAGAGCGAGTAATAAATAGTTGGAGAGTGCGTGCATACCCCGCTACTTGCGTATTAGAATACCATTGCCTCCAATCATCAACAATGGAATAATTTAAAGATCTTATCCACGCTTGAGTCGCCAAGAATGGAACTTTCATGTCATGATCTCCACTGTTAATAAAATTTGTCATAAAATCAGAAAACTAAATTACATGGCCAATTTATATTATGCACAAATTCAATACTATAATGAAAAGATTTACCTGTATATTAATGAACGAAAGCCTTTTCTGCTAACATTTGCATGATATGGGAAACTGTTAACAATTTCATGCTTAAATGGTATGCCGAAGTTACATCGCTTCCATTTTCCTATACTTCCCTGAATTGCGCATATAATACTCTTATAATTTCACAAGTAATTATAATTAAAAATAAATACATAACTTTTTTGCCAAGAAATTAATACCTTTCGAATGTGCAATGCTTTGCGAACATTATCATCGTTAGCCCAATAGAGACTGAGGAAATATGCATCAGTCTACCGATGGAAAAAGAAAAAAAACCAGATATTTTAATTAGGTGACAAAAATGTTCTAAGACTTAATTACATAGCAGGTTTATCAATTATAACCAAGTGTCTCTGGTGTAGAAAAATATGAGTGTCTGGATATAATTACGCAAACATCAAACTCTAATGATAAATTAGTTTTGAGAAGTTACCCGACAATATAACGGTGGCATTGTGAGAGAAGAACTAAAAATATCAATAAGTCTCCTACTGGGAACTTCCATTTGATTCTGAAAATCAGTTTCACATTTTGGTTCCAAAATATGAAGCGTGAACACTCCTGAAATAGTCTGAGAATTCACAGCAATATGCAATAGCTGAATTTTATTGCGACGGAGAAACTGCTATAACTATAATTAAACTTAACATAACTATCACAATGTTTTACAAGCCTTACCTCCTTGTAGGATTGGAAGACTCTCAGACAAAGTACATTTTGGGGATCTATATTTGTATACTCTCCTTTACAATTCTTTTGCAGTGACTGTTGTTATCAATAAAATATTCTTGTTAGTTAGTATTAACCATTTGGAATTTCAAGGAAACAAAAATAGAACAAAGTTACCAGGTAGAGTTCATCAGAAATTAGTGCCATGCCATGATTAAATGGTATTTGGTAATTATCATCTTTTGGTGTTGTAACGGGATTTCCCAGTATGTATCCTTGGAGGTTTATCCATGGTTTGAGGCCACCTTCATTTCCTGTTGGAAATCATTAGCAAATTCATATTTTTCTATTTTTGGTATTAACCCTCTGGTTCCTAGAGGAAGGCCCCCCGTTAATCCAAAATTCAGCTGCGAGGTAATTTAAGTCTGACCAACAATTATTTCTACCAGAAATCGAACTCATATAAGTATATACTAACATTGAATCATAAACATATTAAGAAATTTGACTCATTTGTGAGTGTAGTATATAGTAATACCATATGAAATTTCTTGAACAATAATTGGGACAGGAATGCCTGAGTATGAGTCACCAGCAATGTACACTTCATTTGATAGAAATTTTGGATGATCAATCAGCCACTACAACAAATGTGTAAAGATGAATATTACAATTTATTTTACTCAAGCTGCAGAATGATACTAAATATTATGATATCAGATGAAAAATAAGTTAACCTTCCTAAGAAATTGATGAGCATTGTGAACTAGTTTCCAGGTGTTTTGCTGAACAGCAGATTCTGTTTTGGGATATGAGAATCCAGTACCAACAGGCAAATCCAAAAATATAATATTACTTACCTGTTGAGCATAAATCTAGTAATTAAGCCGGTTGAATTTGTGGTATTTAGGTGAAAAAATAGAAATTAATAAGAAACAAAAATATATGCCATCGGCCTAAAATGCTTTATTTACATAGTAAAATAGTACCACTATCTTGGTATTTATAACCAAGTGAATATATTTAAATCTAAACCAAATCTCTTAATCATATGACATAAAATAAACAAATCTAATCATAGAGATATTTTCTCAACGAATATATTATAAACCTAATATTTTCTATTTTATATTCTAACAAAACTTAAATTTGCATCAAACATAAAAATTAGGATAAAATAATGCACTTTGAACTCAACTTACCTTTGTCCATGAATGTTGCCTCAACACCAAATTTGGTAAGCTCCCATTGTATACCTCATTTTTAAATGCTAGTGGACCTGTAGTAACACCACCACCAAGGTAGCACCAACAATATTACTAGTTTCTGGGAATAAGACTATACGCAATATAAGAACAGTTACTCTTCTCAATCAAGACAAATTTTGAAGACAAAATCATAATTGCTCACAAATGTCTAAATGAGATGAGACAATTACAAATAGATAATGTCTCACACCGAAGCATATGTTGAGCCGCGAGGGAGAGTTTATTTCTTGGGTTGATTAGATCAAGAGTAACCACATAGCTGACTTTAACATCATATCGTCACCTAAAGTTTTAAGATATTAGATTTATGAGTCATTTCAGACATATGTTGCGGGTCCTCACACTTATATATTGTTTAAACTCTACTTGTTGAAAATATGAATCAATATTATTATTATTATTATTTTAGTTTATTGAATTTCTTAGGATTCCTATTGTTACAAGTTTTAACCATAGGAATTATGAGTATTAGTGAGTATGTTACAAATTTAAGGTAGTTTAATTGTGATTTATATTTATCTTTCTTATGTTATGTTTTTCATGTATTTAAAGGATGATAGTATCAATAAAATTATGTGAGTTTCATTCCTCCCTTGTCCTAAAAAAACGAACAATTGGTATCAGAGCTTTTTTCTTGAGGGACCTAGTGAGGTTTAGAGTTCCATAAAAAAAAAAGAAGATCAAAATGCAATCAGAAAACTTAGCCATAAAATTGCCAATTTTTAAGGGTGAAAATTATCACTTATGGGCAACAAGAATGGAGGCTTATCTTGATGCTAGTGACCTTTGGGAGGCTGTTGAGGATGAGTATGTGATTGATCCATTACCGGACAATCCAATGCTTGCACAAATCAAAAATCATAAGGTGAAAAAGCAGCGAAAATCGAAGGCAAAATCTTATCTTTTTTCTGCGGTTTCTGAAGAAATCTTTACAAGAATTATGACTCTGAAGTCAGCCAAAGAAATTTGGGATTTTCTCAAGCAGGAGTATGAAGGAAATGAGAAAATCAAAGGGATGCAAGTGCTGAATTTGATCAGAGAATTTGAGATGCAACGGATGAAGGAGTCAGAAACAATCAAGGAATATTCTGACAAACTTCTAAGCATTGTCAACAATGTAAGATTGCTTGGAACTGAATTTTCTGATACAAGGATAGTCCAAAAAATTCTTGTGACTATTCCTGAGAGGTTTGAATCTACCATTTCTTCTTTGGAAAATTTCAAAGATCTGTCAAACATTACTTTGTCAGAATTGGTGTATGCTTTACAAGCCCAAGAACAAAGGCGACTTATGAGGGAGGAAGGCACGATTGAAGGTGCTTTACGAGCAAAATTAAAGTTGAATCAAGGCCACAAAGGAGAGAATAAAAATGCCCAATGGAACAACTCTCAAAAAGGAGAAAGTTCCAATAAATGGAGTAGTAAAGCCGAAGATGAGAAGACAAATAATCCTCCATGTCAGCACTGTGGAAAAACAAATCACCCACATTTCAGATGCTGGCATAGACCTAATTTCCGCTGCAACAAATGTAATCAGCCGGGTCATATTGCAAAATTTTGCAAAAATGAAGAACAACATAAAGTTAAGGCTCAAGTGGCTGATCAAAATGAGGAGGAGGAATACTTATTTGCAGCAACATGTTTGTCCACGGACAAAAATAATAAAAATTGGTTGGTTGATAGTGGATGCACACATCACATGGCCCATGATGAAGAGTTGTTCAAGGAGTTAGACAAAACAATTGCTTCAAAAGTTACCATTGGTAATGGAGAGAGTGTTGATGTCAAAGGCAAGGGAGTTGTTGCTGTTAAAACTCTATCAGGTACTAAATATATTTCTGATGTTTTATTTGTGCCTGAGTTGAATCAAAATTTGTTAAGTGTTGGACAAATGTTGGAAAAACACTACACTTTGCATTTTAAGGACATGAAATGCACCATATTTGATCATGTTGGTTGTGAATTAATGTCTATTAAAATGAGAAATAGAAGTTTTCCGATAGAGTGGAAGCAAACGGCAATACATGCATCTCCAAGTGTAATAGAAACCTCAAATAAAGAGAAAGTTGGAGTAGAAAATCTCCAAGGCCAAAACTTTGAAACTGCTGAAGGAAAATTAGATAATAATGCTAATTTTTCTGTTAAAAAATGTGAATCTCTTGCTGAAAATTTTGAAATGTGCAATGTTGCTATGATCAATCCTTTGGGTGATGCAAATGTGGCAAACATGGATGGTTGGAGAGTTGTCATGCAGAAGGAGAAAAATATAACAGAGAAAAATGAATCTTGGCAATTTGAAGACAAGCCAAGAGAACAAAAGTTGATTGATGTTAAGTTGTTTTGTAGAACTAAACTTGATCATAATGGTGCTAAGAACAAATTTCAAGAAAAATTGGTCGATAAAGGCTTTCAAGAACATGAAGTTCATTTTTCCAATGATTTTGCTGATGTGGCGAGTCATAAAGGGGCAAGTCTTGAAGTTGAGAAAATCTACAAAGTCCATTAGAGAAGTTGAGAAGTTCAAAGAAGAGAAATTTGAAGTCAATAACTATTGATTCAAGGAGGAGTGTTCAAAATATGAATCAATATTATTATTATTATTATTTTAGTTTAATGGAGTTTATTGAGTTTCTTAGGATTCCTATTGTTACAAGTTTTAACCATAGGAATTATGAGTATTAGTGAGTATGTTACAAATTTAAGGTAGTTTAATTGTGATTTATATTTATCTTTCTTATGTTATGTTTTTCATGTATTTAAAGGATGATATTATCAATAAAATTATGTGAGTTTCATTCCTCCCTTGTCCTAAAAAAACGAACAACTTTTCTATCCAATATGAAACCTAAACCGACACTTGATATATCTCAAAGTCTCAACATAATATGTCAATCCAAATCAACGTAGCTTCCCCTCATAGCCCAACAGTGATATCAAACCTTTAATTCTTTCATCTGAATTGTCAGTGCTACATAAATGCCCCTCAAAAGAAACAAATAAACCGAGCAAACTTTCGAACTTAGGAAGCTATAATACATAAAAGTTAGGAATTTTTTAGTTTGGCTTTACTCCATTTATGAGAAAGATAAACACAAATATATTATTTGTGTCTATCTCTCTTATCAATGGATAAAAAATGGAAAACAGTAAATGGAACAAAGTCACAGAAATTTATAGTTAGTTACCTATTTCAAAGACAAGGCCAGAGAAAGCAGAGCAACCAGGACCACCAGTAAGCCAAAGCAAGAGAGGATCTTCCTTAGGATTATTCTCAGACTCAATAAAATAGTAGAACAGTTCAGCATTCTCATCTGTTTCAGTTTCACTTACTTCAATGTATCCAGTTTCAAGCAGAAAAGGAAGAGGTCCTTGAAAACCAGGAAGGAACTTCACAATATTGGATTCAGAAGTTGCAAATACAAAATGTGTGGATTGTAATACTATTACTAAGAGTGTAAAGATAAATATAGTAGTGTTATTGCCATTGTAATACCAACTAAGTGTTGCCATTTTAGCTTGGAAATGAAGCTGCAGATTCCAGAAGCAGATTGAGAGGTTGTTGGGGGGTATACCAAAGAGTGACAGGTTGATGTTGCATAGATAAGGTGGGTAGGTGGATCAATAATTCTGTAATAAAATGAGAAAGTTACTCTTCGGGAACTCATATTTCTTTTTTCTCCGTTGGATTTTTGTTTTTGCCCTTCAATAAAAATTTCGTTTTTTGTTTATCGATTTTTTTTTGCCTTTTGAAAAAAACTATGTTTTTCTAATTTTTCCTGAATTTAAACTAGAAAAACTTCGGGTTCTGCGTTTCGATTTATTTTAAGGGAAAATTTCGATTTTTTGGGGGGAGGGGGGGGGGGGGGGGGGGGTAAAGAGTCATAGGGGGGCCCGAAAAGTAGCTTTCATAAAATAATAGAAAATGCTATAGTGATTCAGTGCACTTTTAAAATGATGAGAAATTCTAATGATTATCCGATAATATTTTCAAAAAATATAAAATTGGTGACTTTTAGTTTTTACGGTTAAAATAATACATGATTGACATCAAGAAAACCTATTTACAAAATAAAGAAGGTTCTCATTGCGTCGTTTTTAGGAAGATCATGAACGTTTTGTGAAGGAGAATATAAATTATATTTTAGTGAAATTTATATCAATTAAGTCGTTATTTCAGTTGTAAAAATAAAAATGATCATTATAAAGATAGTTCTGATTGAAATTTTAAATATATTTCAAATATTTAATTATAAAGATAGTGAATTTTCTGAAATCAAACAAGCCTCTGAACCTCGCCAATTTAGACTGACTTTGTTCTGATTGTTGCTAGAAACACAAGGTTGCTTGTTCTGACTTTGTTCTGAGTGTTAATTGTATAGTTACATAGTTCTTAGTTTTTTTGTTTTGTTTTTGTTTTGATACCATTCTTCTTAGTTCTTTGGAATAGCCTTTTCTTTTGGTTTTGCTTTCTTGGTTGGGTAGAGTACTATCTATACTTTTCTACTGTTGTGGGTAGAGTATCTCTTATACTGGATGCATTTATCCTTTCTCTTATCATATAATATTTTCGATGTTAAAAAAAAAAACAAGGTTGCTTGTTCATTTATACATGTATATGAAATTAAAATATTAGTGGGTTTATCCCCATGAGCTTAGCTCAGTTGGTAGGGATATCACACTATATGTGCAGGAGCTCGGGTTCGAACCCGGGACGCTCCACTTATTTACCTTTAAAGGTGGGTTTTCTAGCCACTAGACTACTTGACAAAAAAAATAAAAATATTAGAGGGCTAATACAGCATGTTTAAAATGGTAAATATTACAATAAGATATTTTAAGATAAAGTACAAAACTTATATTGATAAAATAAAATCAAGTTTTGTTGAGTTAAAAGTTCAAACATAAGTTAAAGTGATGGTTCTCTCGAAAGATATGGTAAAAGCGAATGTGGTATATTAACACACTTCATACTCATGATTTTGTAGTACTCTCTCCGTCCCACAACTTTAGTCTTTTTAGAGTTTTGCACGGAGATTAAGAAATGATAAAAGTTGATAAGTTAAGTCATTTTTACCCTTACTTTATTAAGAAAGAGAAAATATATTTAATTAATGATTTAACTTTAGTAAGGGTATAAATGGTAAAGTATCACTAATTGTGCATTGGTTTCTTAAAAGGACTAAAGATTTGGGACAAAATTAAAAAGGTAAAAGGAGCAAAGATTTGGGAGAGAGGGAGTATTGTGTAAATAACATTGCAATAGGGTAATATAGATATAAAAATAATATACAATGGGAATACTAGGCCTCTAAAGAAACATTTCACACAAAAGTGTAAGTTAGTCCAATAGCGTAATACAGATATAAAAGCATTGCAGTAAATCTGACCTTAGTTAATCCTAACGAACAAGCACCATAAAATATGTGTGAACATTTGCAAGCAACAACCAGAATTCAATAGTGTAAAAAAAAAAAAAACCAGAATTCAATAATTGGCGAATGATTTGACTGTCAATATAAAAACATAATCCATACAAAGAATACCAGCAAGCAAGAAACTCTTCGAACTAAATGACAATTTACTCATATTAAAAATATAAATAAATGAAGAGCAAAAGGCTCTTTTGTGAAAAGTGTTTCTTTTTAATAAGATCAATTATGCCATGAGTTTGTGTGTGTAATGTTGCATAATGTTGGACACATCTTGATGTATTAATTCCTAGAGTGGGTTATTAGATAACCACCTAGTCAACATGGCTAAGCATTCTTCAGGTTTGTACTCTGGAGCAGTATGTCCTCCCCCCTGTAATTTTTTTATATAAATAAGTAAAAATTAGTTGTTTTTTTTTAAGCCTTAGTTATATACATAATTATGCTAATTTTGTGATTGATATAAAAAAAGAAGCTACTATCACCCTTTACCTTCACGGTTGCAAATGTCATCCGATTTGAATAAGTCCTCGTGTATCTATCAATTAATATTATATTAAATAAAAGTGAGATCTAATTAATGTAAATAGAGTATTGTATAAATTACTCTATCTAGATTTATTTATTCAATGAATTTAAAAAGTAATATTTTTCTTATAATAAAAATTAGAGCATGTAATAAATAGTTAGAGTGTGTGCATACCCTGCTACTTGGGCATTAGAATACCATTGCCTCCAATCATCAACAATGGAATAGTTTAAAGATCTTATCCACGCTTGAGTCCCCAAGAATGGAACTGACATGTCATGATCCCCGCTGTTAACAAAATTTGTCATAAATCAAAAAACTAAATTGCATGGCCAATTTATATGCTCAAATTCAATACTTAAAAAACATTAAGGAATCAAATATACATAGCAAAATATATGCATACTATAATTAAAAGATTGACCTGTATATTAATGAATGAAAGCCTTTTCTGCTAAGATTTGCATGATAAGGGAAACTGTTAAGGGTTTCATGCTTAAATGGTATGTCGGTGTTACATCGCATCCATTTTCCTATACTTCCCTGAATTGCACATATAATACTCTTATAATTGCACAAGTAATACAATTATAAATTAAAAAATAAATAACTTTTTGTCAAGAAATAAATACCTTTCGAATGTGCAGTGCTTTGCGAACATTATCGTCGTTAGCCCAATAAGGACTAAGGAAATATGCATCAGTCTGCCGATGGAAAAAGGAAAAAATCAGATATTTTAATTAGGTGACAGGAATGTTCTAAGACCTACAGGTTTACCAATTTTGACAACTAAATTGGTAAAACTTATAATCAAGTGTTGCTGGTGTAGAAAAATATGAGTGTCCAAATATAAATTCGTTTTGAGAAGTTACCCGACAATACAAAGGTGGCATTGCGAGAGAAGAACTAAATATGTCGTGAGCCTTATCGATAAGTCTCCTACTAGGAACATCATTACGAAAATCAGATTCACATTTCGGTTCCAAAATATGAGGCTTGAACACTCTTGAAATAGTCTGAGAATTCACAACAATATGCAATAGCTGAATTTTATTGTGACTGAAAATCTATCATAAACTATTAAACATTTTTATTTAAATAGACATAATGTTTTACAAGGTTTACCTCCTTGTAGGATTGGAAGACTCTCAGACAAAGTACATTTTGGGGATCTATATTTGTATACTGGCCCTTACAATTCTTTTGCAGTGACTGTTGTTATCAATAAAATATTCTTGTTAGTTAGTATTAACCATTTGGAATTTCAAGGAAACAAAAATAGAACAAAGTTAATTACCTGGTAGAGTTCATCAGAAATTAGTGCCATGCCATGATTAAATGGTATTTGGTAATTATCATCTTTTGGTGTTGTAGAGGGATTTCCCAGTATGTATCCTCGGAGGTTTATCCGTGGTTGATGGCCACCTTCATTTCCTGTTAGAAATCATTAGCAAATTCATATTTTCTTGTTTCGGTATTAACCATGTGGTTCCTAGGGAAAAGGGGTCCCGATAATCTAGAATTCAGTCGCGAGGTAAGTAAAATCTGACCAAAAATTGTTACCACCAGGAATCGAACTCATTAATCTATATTAACATTGAACCATAAACATATTAAGAAATTTGACTCATTTGTGAGTGTAGTATATAGTAATACCATATGAAATTTCTTGAACAATAATTGGGACAGGAATGCCTGAGTATGAGTCACCGCCAATGTATACTTCATTTGATAGAAATTTTGGATGATCAATCACCCACTACAACAAATGTTTATAGATGAATATTACAATTTATTTTACTCAAGCTGCAGAATGATACTAAACTATTATGATAATAGATGAAAAATAAGTTAACCTTCCTAAGAAATTGATGAGCATTGTGAACTAGTTTCCAGGTGCTTTGCTGAACAGCAGATTCTGTTTTGGGATATGAGAATCCAGTACCAGCAGGCAAATCCAAAAATATAATATTACTTACCTGTTAAATTTTCATCAAACATAAAAAGTGTGATCTAATCCAGCCAATAAAAGTGTTAATGCACTTTGAACTCAACTTACCTTTGTCCATGAATGTTGCCTCAACACCAAATTTGGTAAGCTCCCATTGTATACCTCATTTTTAAATGTTATTGGACCTGTAACACCATCACCAAGATATGCAATTATGTTCTGGTGCACCAACAATATTACTAATATTAAGCAATTTAAGAACAGTTACTCTTCTCAATAAAGACAAAATCATAATTGTTCACAAATGTCTAAATGACACAATTATGAATATGTTGAGCCGTGAGGCGAGCCTCTTGGGTTGGATCAATCCATTGGATTAAGAGTAACTACACAAGTTACTTTAATATCACATTTTCGCACAAAATTTTAACGCATTAGGTTTATGGACCATCTCACTTTTATGTTGCAGGTCCTCTCATTATATATTGTTCAACCTCTACTCTTCTATCCAATGACACTCGATATATCTCAACATAACGTGTCAATCCAACTCAATGAGGCTCCTCTCATAGCCCAACAGCGATATCAAACCTTTAATCCGAGCTGTCGGTGCTACATCAATGCCCCTCAAAAGAAACAAATAAACTGGAGCAAACTTTCCAGATTAGGAAGCTACTACGTTGCCTAGGTACAGGTACTGTCCCGATATGGACATAAATTAAGGTACGAGTATATACCCGATACTGATACTCTCCCTCAAATGGAGTATCCGTTCATCATAGTATAATACATAAAAGTTGGGAATTTTGAGTTTGACTTTACTCCATGTACTATCTTATATTTGTTGTCGATTTATGAGATAGATAAATATAAATAAAAAATTGGTAGGACCTATTAGTAAGATCCACTTATTAAATAAATCTCATTAATCTATTATTTGTGTCTATCTCTCTTATCAATGGATAAAAAAGGGAAAATAGTAAATGAAACAAAGTCACAGTAATTTATAGTTAGTTACCTATTTCAAAGGCAAGGCCAGAGAAAGCAGAGCAACCAGGACCACCAGTAAGCCAAAGCAAGAGAGGATCTTCCTTAGGATTATTCTCAGACTCAATAAAATAGTAGAACAGTTCAGCATTCTCATCTGTTTCAGTTTCACTTACTTCAATATACCCAGTTTCAAGCAGAAAAGGAAGGGGTCCTTGAAATCCAGGAAGGAACTTCACGATATTGGATTCAGAAGTTGCAAATACAAAATGTGTGGATTGTAATACTATTACTAGGAGTGTAAAGATAAACATAGTAGTGTTATTGCCATTGTAATACCAACTAAGTGTTGCCATTTTAGCTTGGAAATGAAGCTGCAGATTCCAGAAGCAGATTGAGAGGATGATGGGGGGTACACCAAAGAGAGACGGGGGGTGCTACTCGTGAGTCTTCAATAATTCACAATATTGTATTGGAACAAGTTGTTGCATAGGAGTAGACAAATTAAAATATTAAAATAATCAGAAATTCTGGAACATCGTGGACTACTATTTAAATAATCAGAAATTCTATAATAATGATCCATTATTCATTTTTTTGTTTTGTTTTCATACTAGTTTAATCTGGTTCGGGCGTCAGTTCTAACATCAAGTGGTTCTACCCTCTTCCCGATCGCAGTTGTGAAGGATCGAACCATGGTCCTCTCTACCAAATTCAGCGTCAATCACCACTGAACCAACTAACAATTGGTGATTGATTATTCATTTATACATGTATATCAAATTAAAATATTAGTGGCCTTAAAAACCCTTGCTTTACAATTAGGCTGCAGGGCTAATACAGCATGTTTAAATGCTTAGAGTAAAAGTTGTTAGAACATTTGTTGGGGTTTGCTACAAATACTTGAACAAGAAGAAGAACATGATGAACATTGCACATAAATTCCAAAGCATGTGTGAACACACTAAACTTTAGGTTCGATTCGCCCCCACCAATTTATGTAAATCGGATGCAAATGGGTTAAACCGGCGAATCCCCTTCAGGATACTTTGGAAACCTTGACATGGATTGCACACACATATCAAGCATATCGATCAATGATATTTTACAGAATAAAGTTCCTTCGATTCCTCTCATGCACTAGAGAAATGAATAAATGATTTAGAAATATTTTTGGCAGAATTCTAACTCATGAAACTCATGATTTTCTGTTATATGTTTTCTGCCTTCTAAATGTCTCTATTTATAGAGAAACTTATACCAAATGATGAAGGGACACAACCGTTGAAAGGTTTTCAAAAAATGTAAATTTGAATTTCAAATTAACCATTGCAACCTTTCAAATATATTTTGGAAATTCTCCAACAAAAATCATAGTAGGATAAAGTACAAGATTTATAAACCAAAACATTGAGCTCAAGTGGTTAATGAACATCTACCGATGGTAAAAATGAATGTGGTACACTAATGCACTTCATATGGAGAGTTTGTTTGTGTATTTGCATATAAAGAAATCAGGTCTATTTCAAAATTTGGAAATATTTTGCTTGTTTATTTATACCAAATGCAACGGTAGAAAGAAGAATGGAAGATGATCACATAATTGGAAAAATGATTTGTTTTTTCTAATTAACCATATAGTTTGAAGGGTTAAATATGTTTTTGATCCCTATAGTTTCGCAGAATTTTGTTTTTAGTCCCTAGAGATTTTTTTTCACACTTTTAGTCCTTGAAGTTTTTTCCGTCAGTGTTTTTAGTCATACTTTTAATCAAACTCTTGTATATCTTGTATACTTTTACATTTTTGAATTATTTTTGTATTCATATTTATAATATTATAAGAACATCTCCGATAAAAATTTAGAATTTTTTAACATAAGATTAATTATTTATTAATTTTTATATGCAAAAAACTAAAAAATTCATATTTAATGCATCTCTTGTTAAAAAAATTTAAATTTTTGTAAGAGATATTTATATAATGTACTAAACATAACCGCAGACAAAAAAAAATTAAAAAACGATTTTATAAAATCTATTTTCAAAAATACCGAAAAAAAATCCATTTTTTTAAGGATGAAACAAACATGCCCTAAATGTATATCTCTGGTGCAAATTTAAGTACAACTCTTTAACAATTCAATTCCTCTAATCCCTCATTCAGTTTTCTGTCTCAATTCTCATCCCTCAAATCATTCTCAGCTCAAGCCTAGAGAATTTCAAGAGAGGGCATAAATGCATAATGAAAGTGCTCTTATTTTAGCTAACTTGAAAGACACATGACAAATCATTCATAATGTTGTAATACTATAACACTGAGTTTTGGATTGATCAACCCGGCATATGATATAATTCCTAAAGTGGCTTATTAGATATCCACCTACTAAACATGACTAAGCATTCTTCAGGTTTGTATTCAGGAGCTGTATGTCCTCCCCCCTGTAATTTTTTCATATAATTAGTTTAAAATTAATTATATTCATTCACACACATATATATCATGTTAAAATTGTAATATCATGTTAAAATTTTACCTTCACGGTGGCAAATGTCATCCGATTTAAGTAAGTTCTCATGTATCTGTCAATTATATATCAAATATAAGTGAGATATAATTAATGTAACATTTCATTCATTTAAATATACTAGCATTGTATAAACTTCTATAGTTGAGGGGCCATATATATACCCTGCTACTTGGTCATTATAATACCATTGCCTCCAATCATCAACGATAGAGTAATTTAAAGATCTTATCCACGCTTGAGTTGCCAAAAATGGAACTTTCATGTCATGATCCCCGCTGTTAAATATTTTTTTCATAAAATCAAAAAATCAAATTAAGGAATCAAATAAACATAGCAATGTTAGTTGTTAGTATTACAATGTTAGATTAATTTTCTTCGAACTCTGGACCTCCAGCTCATTAACCCCGCTCAATTGGCTTAAAAATAAACATAGCATGCATGCATACTATAATATAAAAGATTGACCTGTATATTAATGAGCGAAAGCCTTTTCTGCTAAGATTTGCATGATATGGGAAACTGTTAAGTGTTTCATCCTTATAAGGTATGTCCTGGTTACATCGCTTCCATTTTCCAATACTTCCCTGAATTGCACATATAATACTCTTATAATTACACAAGTAATTAATATACGCTCATAAATAAAATAAATAAATAATTTTTTGTCAAGAAATAAATACCTTTCGAATGTGCAGTGCTTTGCGAACATTATCATCGTTAGCCCAATAGGGACTGAGGAAATATACATGAGTCTACCAATAGGAAAATCAGATATTTTAATTAGGTGACAGGAATGGAAATATGCATGCATGGAATAACATAGGATATTTATCAATTTTTTACAATTGAATTGCTAAAACTTATAATCAGGTGTTGCTGGTGTAGAAAAATATGAGTAGTCAAACATTAAACTCTAATGATAAATATCAGTTTTTAGAAGTTACCTGACAATTTAAAGGTGGCATAGTGAGAGAAGAACTAAAAAGGGTGTGATCAGCTTTATTAATAAGAACTGTCCTCCGAGGAACCTCAATTGCATCAATAAAATCAGACTCACATATCGGTTCCAAAATATGAGCCATACACACACTTGAAATAGTCTGAGAAATCACAACAATATGCAATAGCTAAATTTATTGTGACTAAAAAACTATGGACTTAATTGCACTTTTAGTCTCTCTATTTTACCATACTCATGAAATTCAAACGAGTTTACATGCAAATACGGGCCTTACCTCCGTGTAGGATTGATAATCTTTCAAACAAAATACGTTTTGGGGATCTATATGTTTATAGTTGCCCCCACAATTCTTTTCCAGTGACTGTCAATATCAATAAAATAGTCTTAGTATTAATCACCATTTGGAATTCATTATAAAAAATGAGATTATTAATTAAAGTTAATTACCTGATAGAGTTCATCAGAAATGAGTGCCATGCCATGACTAAATGGTATTCGATAATCATCATTTTTTGGTGTTGTTAAGGGATTTCCCAGTATGTATCCCTGGAGGTTTATCCAGGGTTGGAGGCCATCATCATTTCCTGCAGGAAAATAAATTTAGTCCAATATTAACATTGAACCATAAACATATTAAGAAAACTTTAGTTTGACTAATTTGTGAGTGTAGTAGATTAGTAGTAGTATTAGTATACCATATGAAATTTCTTGAACAATAATTGGCACAGGAATGCCCGAGTACGAGTCACCAGCAATGTATACTTCATTTGATAGAAATTTTGGATGATCAATCAGCCACTACAACAAATGTTCAAAGATAATTGTTACAATTTTTTTCTTGCATTAGTCCTCTGGTTTCCAGGAAAAGGTGTCCGGTAATCCAGAGTTCGGTCGCAAGGTTAGAAAAGTCTGACCAAGAATTATTCCCACTAAGACTCAAGTTCTCTCGAACGATTCGTCATAGGGGGAACTCATTAACCATTTGAGTACAATATCTTGTTTCCAATTTGTTTTACTCAAGTTGCATAATGATACTATTATGATAATAGATGAAAAATAAATTAACCTTCCTAAGAAATTGATGAGCATTGTGAACTAGTTTCCAGGTGCTTTGCTGAACAGCAGATTCTGTTTTGGGATATGAGAATCCAGTACCAACAGGCAAATCCAAAAATATAATATTACTAACCTGTCCAACATAAATTTGATAATTAAGCATAGATTTGTGTGAAAAATGAATTAAGTGTTATTCAATTCAGCCAACAAAAGTATCCTGTCATGTTATGCTACCTTTGTCCAAGAATGTGACCTCAAGGCCAAATTTGGTAAGCTCCCATTGTATTCATCATTTATAAATGTTAGTGGACCTGCAACAATACCACACCATGGTAATAAGCATTTCATTATCCAATTTTTTTTTTTTTTGGTTCACAATTTTTTTTCACATTATTAAGGCCAAAAACAGTTCATAAGGAACAATATAACCAACTAATTTGACTCTTCTTCTAACTCTAGCCGTCATAACTTTTCTGTTTTCTCTTCTTCTTGATTTATTAGAGAGGGATGATTTACGGTTAATTTAGGGTTAGAATCACATCTCCAAATCGTTTTTTCTTTCTATTTTAGTTAAATTAGTGTGGCTTCTACATATAGTGTTTCTTTATATTTTTTGTGATTTCGTCATCTTATATAGTGCGACGTCTTTATATTTTCCACATCTTTATATTTTTGTTTTTCCATCTTGGTGTGGTTTTTTTTTTTCATCCCGGATTCGAACTCGAGCTCCTGCAAATATAGTGTGATGTCCCTAACAACTGAGCTAAGCTCACGTGGAGATCTTGGTGTGGTGTTTATTTGTTTCAAGTTGAAAGATTAAGGTTGATCCAGTACAGATCCAATCAATGACTTTGTTGTCATCAAAGCTACAAACTAATTTGTAACTACCTTACACAATATTCAGCTAATTCTAACAAATCTCAAACTATGTATCTCTAACACATTGGGAATGATAGAATTAGTATTAGTACCTATTTCAAAGACAAGGCCAGATAAGGCAGAGCAACCAGGACCACCAGTAAGCCAAAGTAGGAGAGGATCTTCCTTAGGATTGTTCTCAGATTCAATAAAATAGTAAAACACTTCTGCATTCTCATCTGTTTCAGTTTCACTTACTTCAATGTATCCAGTTTCTAGTAGAAAAGGAAGTGGCCCTTGAAAACCAGGAAGGAACTTCACAATATTGGATTCAGAAGTTGCAAATACAAAATGTGTGGATTGTAATACTATTACTAGGAGTGTAAAGATAAATATACTAGTGTTATTGCCATTGTAATACCAACTAACTGTTGCCATTTTAGTTTGGAAATGAAGCTGCAGATTCCAGAAGCAGATTGAGAGGATGATAGGGGGTACACCAAAGAGTGACGGGGGGTGCTACTCGTGAGTCTTCAATAATTCACAATATTTGAAGCAAGATTTGCATAGATAAGGATAGATTCTCTGGAATAAACTGTTAATTTTTATGGGTCTTAATATCGTATTAAATAATTTTCGATTTTTTTTTAAATTATAAATAATTTATATGATATAAACTTTCAATTGAACGGTGTATTTTATAAAATTTGTATTCGATATAATAATATTCATTATGGTGCATGTTTGAAGACTACTTGTGTTGTAGATAGTAGAACATTTACGTGGTGCACAACTTTCTCGTACATACGGCCCACCCCAAAATTATTGGAAATTACTAAAACATCCTTGGTATTTAATAAAGTTAGATGTATATATTTGCAGTAACAAATTATGGGCCTGTTTGTTTCAGCTTTAAAAAAATAGATTTTTTCTTTGTATTTTTGAAAATAAATTTTATAAAATTGTTTTTCAAAATATTACAAGTTTTTTTATATTCGTTTTTTCTAAATTCAAACACTAATTTTGACATCATATAACATAGACGTACATTATTGAAGAACAAAAAATAGTCAAAATCTCAATTTTTATAAAAAATTGTATTCAAAAATGATTTTTATGAAAATCTATTTGAAATAGCTTCAGAAAACGTGATTTTTTTGAAATTTTGATATCCAATTTTTTTTTTCAATAAAATGATGAAATACCTAAAATAACATTTTAAGAATAACTATTCAAACAAAATTTTCATTTGAAGCTTTTATAAAAAATTTATTTGTAAATTTTTTTTATACAAAATTTTCTAACACTACAAAATCTATTTTCAAAAAAATCCAAAACAAACGGGCCCTATAAGTCGCTTAAGCATTTGTTAGGAGAGGTCAATCCCTTAAATGTATCTCAGTTACCTCGAAGGAATTAGTCTCTGCAGTTGTGCGCGGAGGATGCCTTGGTTTACCAAAAAAAATAAATTATAAGTCACTTTAAGAAAAAAATGTACTAAATTATAAGTTGTTTTACATTACCAATGAAACATTTAATTCTATTTTTTTTATTATGTACTCTTAATTATTTATTACTCTCTATTCTTTCAATTTTTCAATTTATCTTTCTTTTACCATTAATGAATGACAATTTTGTAAACTAACTCATAATTTCTTTTTTTTTGTACAAAAAGGGGGGCAAAACCCCTTTTTTATGCAACATGAATTACATTTATTAATTTGTATAATTTGGTCAAAAAAACTTATAATATGGTACGAGTGAAATATTAGATTGCGCACATTATCATATGCTTCGGCAGATAGCCTAGCAGGGACACTTAGGTTGTGGTTTCGCTATACTTGATTGTTAAATTAATAAACACTTTTTTTATAAATAAAAAATTTACACTATTAACCAATTTTCGACCATATTACCCAACTTTCTTGATAAATTATTTTACACGGCCAGTGCATATTCGTTAAACTTACACAATCATTGCATATTTATTAAACTCTATTATTAAAATTGTATTATTTTAAGTCATTAGATTTGGTCTAGTAACGAAGGATTTGGGTAATATGCTAGAAGTTTTAAATTCCATCCTCATCATAAACAAACAAACAAAAAAATCGTATTATTTTTATGATATAGTTTATCAATATTTTGGTGCAAAAGAGGGGAAAAAATTTACACTTTTAATGTATATAAACTAGTCTAAGTACCCGTGCTTTGCACGGGGAGACAAATTTATACAATAAACTCATACCTAAATAGTATGAATATTAGTATGTGAAAGGGAAAATATTATTTATCAATTAAAAAAAACATGGTTATCTCAAGAGTTTTTGTCTTGAACTTGGGTGGAACCAAAATAAGGCCACAAAAAAAACTGTATATTTTTTTAAACAAAATGTAGTATGTTTATTAGTGTAAAAATGATTTTTTTTTCTATATGAAAATATAACTCAAAAACATATATAAAACAAAATTTGTAGAAAGATTTGGTTTAGATTATTTGTTGGGTTAAATATGTTTTTAGTCATAATAATATTGAGATCAAATATGTTTTAGTCCCTATAAAATAAGGATCAAGAGAACCCTGATTTTATAAAAGACAGGGACTAAAAATAGTGAAAATTTTATTGGGACTAAAAACTTATTTTTAACATGTTAGTTTTTGACCAGTTGATTTCAAATATTTTACAGGTAGGGTCATTAGTATTTGGTAGAGATGAAACTTTTTCAAATATTGCATTTCCTCTAAAGAGTGAAACTGTTTTAGAAACATTGGCAAACATATAGGGTTGATATACTTCCTCTAAAGAGTGACATTAATCTACAAGCCAAGTAAAAGACTGATACCATGCATGAAGAAACAGTGGAAACATAACTCAAGCAGCTAAATGTTCTCATAAAATTAAGATCATGAGACTTGTTCTACAAAATCTCATTTGGTAGGAATCCTATTAGTATTAATTAAGTACACTGCATGCTGTCCTGAATAGGACCAGTAGAGCTTATTTAACTAAGCTTGAAACATTAAGGCATGACTGACGTTAAGAATGTGTTGGTGATGCCTTTCAATTCTACCATTCTGCCGAGGGGTAGCTACACGACTTCTCTGGTAAACTATCCCCTTAGCCAAAAAGAATGAATCAAATCAAACACGGCTAGCCATATGGCAAACATCACAAGTAATGTGGCTAGGAGGTGGAATATAGCTAACTGTGACTCTATCACTTGCTTGCCAGTATCAACATAAATCAATGCTAGAAAACTATTGTATATTTTGATCCCTTGTTCCCTCCTTCACCTTCAGCCTTGATATGACTTTCCAATTTGCCACAGCCAACCAAGAGCAACTCCGACAAATATACCACTTAAAAGGCACAATGCAAGCAAATTACCCAGTGCGTTCTGTTCAGGACCCTACAAAACCATCAACACCACAATTTTGATGAGTGTAATTGTATATTATGATGAATCATGAACCATAATAGTTAAAAAGGCACTAACCGTATATCCTCTAGGTACCACCGTGTATACACAAACGGTAAGATAACCATTGGTTAGTCCTAAATAGGATACTAGTAGGATCATCCAACCTTGGGCACCATATTTTGCTGTGAAGAAAAATGCCGGGATCAATAGGAATCTCGAAAGAATAACAACTAATAAACCTTTTCTAGATTGCAGCTTCAGGACTTCAATGAGTGGAATGTAGGATGATACCAGATCCATAATATTATACGTGGTCATCAAAACAAGTGGATACCTAAACATATTCACCAAATGCGTCTTGTCAAAATGCATTTTGGAACTTGGATGCATTGAAAGATACGGAATTGAAAAATACTTACCAAGTTCCTAGGTTGTGCACTCCGGTATCTTCATACAAGAATCCGGGCATAATGGACAGGGTTAATACATATATCATGAATAAACCAAAAACATATTCAATGTTCTGACGAAATAGTTTCTTGTGGCTTAACCGTTTTTGTTGAATAGCGCAAACTCTAACCTATATTCAAAAAGTCCAGAATCTTTTAGTATATTCAAAAATACATATTTGGCTTAACATATGAATTTAATTTTGAAGCATTGTCGGTGTAAAATAATTTAAGTTGTCAACTAAACACTAATCATCTTATGTGTGATCAACTTTTAAGGTAGTTATGATTAAAGTCAAATATCCATTACTTCATGGTTTGTCTCAACATTTTGGATGCCGGCTCCAGTAAGATCATATAAAACTGTGTTTGCTCCTTCTGAGGCTGCCTTTGAACGGTAGTATTTTACTATGGATAGCCTTGGAAAATAAATTGCATACGTGATGATGCTCAAAAGCTCAAAGAATGTTGATATGGTTAGGCTTAGCACTGCAAAGTAAAGTGAGGTAATCATTGCTAACAGTTGGAATAAGATATTAGAATGAGATAAAATGTTACAAAAAAATGTGCAGTACTAGTTGTTATAGAAGTATGAGAGTATGAGTAAAAATAATTTGTATAAATATATGAGTAATAATAATAAGATATACTCTTCTAAATGAAATATAAGGAAAAAAAATGAGAAAGAATAACATACAAGCCCCTTTGCGAAGTCCGTTGTGTGACTTCTCAAAATAGTATTTGGTGAAAAGTCTCAGACCACAAGCTACAACTCCAGAGGCATTTATACCACTAATAAAGGCCTGTATAACATCAAATTTGTTTTATTATTGATAGTAGATATATGATAATCAGACACATCTTGTTGAGGGTTCACTTACTCTATGCAATAATTTTCAAAATAGAAACAAGAAAAATGACCAACCTGAATGAACTGAGGACACATAAAAGATAGCTCTCCAGAGATGCCACCTTGGACAATAGCGTGTGTAATTCCAAAACACGCAAAAAGTATGCATAAACCGACAAAAGTTCCAATTCCTCCTTTCCCAGATGTTGCTAGATCCAACTGCCACACCAATGTTAAGGAAGCAACAATTTCACTCTAGAATCTAAAATTAATTACACTCAAGAATGACTAAACATGTCAAAATGAATCCTTTCAAGTTAGAATCTATTATGAATCTATTAGAAAGCTAAGTGGTATAGCTAAAGCAAAAATATAAAATGGGAATTAAGATTTACTTACAACAAGAACGAGCAAAGACAAAGCGAAGAAAAGTGAATATCCCCACAAGTTCCGCAGCTTTGTATTGATCCTTGACTCATAGTGAGCCAATATCAATGTCGTTATAAGTGCATATGGCTGATAAACTATTGTGAATGTTCTCATAGGATGATATGTCTTCAAAACAAAGGAAACTTTTGTTATACCAATAGCCTCATCATAATCACATGATATATAATTGCATATACACAAAAATAGAAGTAAAGAAAAAGTGTTGGCTAAATTAAGCATGAGATTCTTACCGGGAATACTTGGTAGTAGTAGTCCCCCATTGTCCACATATTGTTCAATGGGATTAAAGATCCAACTCCAAGAATAAAACATATCACCTTTGCTCTGAATTTCCCCTGCTTGTAGCAAAATGCTTGTAGTTAGTTAATTTTATTTTTATTTTCACCACAAGTATATGGTCCCCTAGACAGTCTAATCTGATTCGGATATCAGTTATGGCATTAAGTAGTTCTAGCTCCCTCCTATCGTAGTTGCCGGATCGAACCGTGTTCATCGCTACCGGGCGTCAATCAGCACTGGAAAAGAAAATTTAAGGATGAAAAGGAAAATATAATTCATACTATACCTCAAATGCCACATTTTCAGCAACAATTGCCATACTGATGATGCTCCGTCACAAGAAGAATGAATTATGAAATAGAGTCATAATGTTTGATTTTAAAAGGATGAGAGAACTTCCTAACTTGTGTGTGAATGACTTAACATTCTTGAAGAAAGATAAAAAAAAAACAAAAATTTAAGTTGTCACCTACTCACTTAAGTATTTAAAAATGTCAACAAAAAAAAAAACATCAATAACAACTTGCTTAGCTCTAACTTGTTCTTTCTCCTTCGATCCTCTAAAATTTAATATCTAAAAGAAACATTGAGACCAAACTATCTATTTCCATGTCATGCAAATGTTTAGAAAGAAAATTGAAGAGATGGAGAGGTAGGTGATGGGTATGAGAGAAACAAGGAGGTAGTGAATCTGATTTTTTTTTTTTTTTATTTCTCAAAACTCATAAAATAAGTTTGGAACATGCTCGACTGCACGACCCATTCTGTCGTCTCAAGCGCATGACACATACGTACTCCCTCCGTTTTATTTTATATCTTTTTATTATAACCTAATTTTAATTCACAAAAAAATTTATATATTTTTTTCACACACTTTCTCTTTTCAATAAATTTAATATGTTATGTATAAAAAAAATTAATATATTATGTAAAAAACAAAACCCAAATATATATAATTAATTAGTTTTTTTTTTGACAAAGCATTAATTAGTTTTATTGAAAAGAAAAAACTTACATGCATTTTTGTACATGCAATTTTTACTTTTCCTCTTACAAAGATGTAGTTTTTTTTAATTAAAAAACAGTTTTCTTTTATTCTGTTAAAATGAAAAACACCAAAAATCAATTCTTTGTGAGTGGAATAGTAAAAACTGCATGTAAATTTTGTCCTTATTAAAAATATGAGAGTAATTGACAAAGGGTACAATTGACAAATCGTACCCTTAAAATAACAAATGGACAGTTAAATAGCAATGTTAAATCCAACAAAACTGGACACTTAAAAAATAACCGAGGGAGTAACTAATTATAGCTTGGATGATTTTTACAATAAAAATAAATATGTAAATTTTGTTGAGCATTTAGTTCAAAAACTATTCTCAAAATGCAAAGCATTTTTTATCCATTTCGTCCAAAAAATAATTTATTAAGATGCCATTATCAGATTGGTATGAATTTAGATCATACATGAAACTGCGGTCAAAGGAGCATCCATAATAAAAAGTTCAATTGACATTTTTGGATCTACTAAGAAAAGAATTAGCACTAACACACTAACTAAAAAAAATTGACATTTTTGTCAAAGTAATATAATATGCATGCATATATTCCTATGTGTATTTGATTCCTTAATGTTTTTAAGTACTATTGAATTTGAGCATAATATAAATCGGTCATGTAGTTTAGTTTTCTGATTTATGCCAAATTTTGTCAACAGCGGGGTCCAGAGTTCCATTCTTGGCGAGTGAAATGTGGATAAGATCTTTAACTTACTCCATTGTTGATAATTGGATGCAATGATATTTTAATGCCCATGCAGCAGGGTATATGTATATGTTACTAAATGCTAGTATATTTAATTGAAATGTTATATAAATTATATCTCACTTTTAATAATCGATAGATACACAAGGACTTACTCAAATCAAATGAGGTGCCTGCTATATATGTTACAACAAGCTAAAGTTGCTGACGTTGTTACTAATGAAGGGGAGTGGAACTGGGAGCATCTCAAGGGCAGGTATGTACAAGCACTTGGGAGTGAAATTAAATTCGGATGGTGCTTGTCGGAAAGACGGAAGATCGGGGTGTGGAGGAGTTATCAGAGGGAGTGATGGCAAGTGGCTTGGAGGTTTTGCAAAATATGTTGGACGGTGTAGTGCTTTTGTGGCCGAGCTTTGGGGGGTCTATAAAGGGTTGAAGTATGTGAAAAATATGGGGCTAGCTGCTGTTGAGGTCAATGTTGATTCTTTAGCGGTGGTGGAGGCTTTGAAGCGTAAAACCAATAGCAACGTCACAAGAGGAGCATTGATTAATCGGATTTGGCAACTCGTGGATCTTGATTGGGAAGTGAATGTGAAACATGTATATAGAGAAAGTAACCAATGTGTTGATGCTCTCGCAAACGAGGAGTATTCGCTATGTGAAGATACTCGCTTTTTTTAGGAGTGCCCTCCCCAGATGAATCACTTAGTAACCGCTGATATGTTAGGAATCTCCGTTCTGCGAATACTCGTGTTATAATCTCTCTTTTTCGGGCTTTATGCCCTCTTTGTAACAAAAAAAAACAAATTTTCACAAATAACAAGATTTGGACCGATCAACCGGGTATATTATATAATTCCTAAAGTGGCTTAGTAGATATCCACCTATTGAACATGGCTAAGCATTCTTCAGGTTTGTATTCAGGAGCTGTATGTCCTCCCCCCTGTAATTTTTTCATATAAATAGTTTAAAATTAGTTATATACATTCATATATATTAGGTAACTGTAGTTGTGATTAAATTGTAATATCATGTTGAAATGTATACCTTCACGGTTGCAAATGTCATCCGATTTGAGTAAGTCCTCGTGTATCTATAAATTATCAAATATAAGTGAAATATAATTAATGTAACATTTCATTCATTTAAATATACAAGCATTGTATAAATTTCTATAGTTGAGGGTACATATATATACCCTGCTATTTGGTCATTATAATACCATTGCCTCCAATCATCAACAATAGAGTAATTTAAAGATCTTATCCACGCTTGAGTCGCCAAAAATGGAACTCTCATGTCATGGTCCCCGCTGTTAAATTTTTTTGTCATAAAAATCAGAAAATCAAATTAAGGAATCAAATAGCATGCATGCATACTATAATATAAAAGTTGACCTGTATATTAATGAACGAAAGCCTTTTTTGCTAAGATTTGCATGATATGGAAAACTGTTAAGGGTTTCATGCTTATAAGGTATGTCCGGGTTACATCGCTTCCATTTTCCTGCACTTCCCTGAATCGCACGAGTAATTAATACACTTATAAATAAATAAATTACTTTTTTGTCAAGAAATAAGTACCTTTCGAATGTGCAATGCTTTGCGAACATTATCATCGTTAGCCCAGTAGGGACTGAGGAAATATGCATGAGTCTACCCATGAAAAAAGAAGAAAATCATATATTTTAATCAGGTGACAGGAATGGAAATATGGAATAACATAGGATATTTATCAATTTTTTAGAATTGAATTGCTAAAACTTATAATCAAGTGTTGCTGGTGTAGAAAAATATGATAAATCAGTTTTGAGAAGTTACCCGACAATTTAAAGGTGGCATGGTGAGAGAAGAACTAAAAATGGTGTGATCAGCTTTATCAATAAGAAGTGTCCTCCGAGGAACTTCAATTGTATCAATAAAATCAGTCTCGCATTTCGGTTCCAAAATATGAGCCTCGGACACACTTGAAATAGTCTGAGAAATCACAACAATATATGCAATAGCTGAATTTATTGTGACTGAAAAACTATGGTAAACTAAAGACTTAATTGCATTCGAAATCAAACGTGTTTACAGGCAAATACGGGCCTTACCTCCGTGTAGGATTGGAAATCTTTCAAACAAAATACGTTTTGGGGATCTATATGTGTATACTCGCCTCCACAATTCTTTTCCAATGACTGTCAATATCAATAAACTAGTCTTGTTAATTGTATAAATCACCATTTGGAATTTATTATAAAAAATGAGATTATTAATTAAATAAAGTTAATTACCTGGTAGAGTTCATCAGAAATTAGTGCCATGCCATGACTAAATGGTATTTGATAATCATCATTTTTTGGTGTTGTAATGGGATTTCCAAGTAAGTATCCCTGGAGGTTTATCCAGGGTTGGAGGCCATCATCATTTCCTGCAGGAAAGGAAATTTAGTCTAATATTAACATTGAACCATAAACATATTAAGAAAACTTTAATTTGACTAATTTGTGATTGTAGTAGATTAGTAGTAGTAGTAGTATACCATATGAAATTTCTTGAACAATAATTGGGACAGGAATGCCTGAGTATGAGTCACCAGCAATGTACACTTCATTTGATAGAAATTTTGGATGATCAATCAGCCACTACAACAAATGTTTAAAGATAATTGTTACAATTTTTTCTTGCATTAGTCCTCTGGTTCCCAAGGAAAAGGTGCCCGGTAATCCAGAGTTCGGTTGCAATGTTAGAATAGTCTGACCAAAAATTGTTGCCACTAGGACTCAAGTTCTCTCGAACGATTCATCCTAGGGGAAGCTCATTAACCATTTGAGTCCAATATTTTGGTTTCCAATTTGTTTTACTCAAGTTGCATAATGATACTATTATGATAATAGATGAAAAATAAATTAACCTTCCTAAGAAATTGATGAGCATTGTGAACTAGTTTCCAGGTGCTTTGCTGAACAGCAGATTCTGTTTTGGGATATGAGAATCCAGTACCAACAGGCAAATCCAAAAATATAATATTACTAACCTGTCCAACATAAATTTGATAATTAAGCATAGATTTGTATGAAAGAATGTATTAAGTGTTATTCAATTCAGCCAACAAAAGTAACCCTGCTATCAGTGCTATGCTATGCTACCTTTGTCCATGAATGTGACCTCAAGGCCAAATTTGGTAAGCTCCCATTGTATTCATCATTTATAAATGTTAGTGGACCTGCAACAACACCACACCATGGTAATAAGCATTTCATTATCCAATATTTTTTTTTTGGTTCACAATTTTTTTCACATTATTAAGGCTAAAAATAGTTCATAAGTAACAAGTATAGTCAACCAATTTGCCTCCTCTTCTAACCCTAGCTGTTATAACTTTTCTTTTCTTCTTGATTGTTTTTTCTGTCAATACAATATAGGCCTAGAATAACCCCTTCTAATTGTTTTTTTCTTTCTATTTTAGTTAAATAGGTGTGATTTCCACATATATTTAGTGTTTCTTTCGTATTTTTGTGATTTCGTCATTTTATATAGTGAGACGTTTTTTGTTTTGATTTCCCGTCATAGAGCAGTGTATTTTTTTTTTGTCTTAGTGTGGCATATTTATTTTCTCGTCTTGGTACGGTGTTTATTTATTTCATGTTGAAACATTAAGGTCTATCTAGTGCAGATCCAATCAATGACTTTGTTGTCATCAATGTTACTCCTTCAACATAGTCAAATATGTAGGTTTATGCAATTTGTCGTTTTATGCTATTAATATAGATGTTGTGAGTTTGTTCGCAGATTCATCATTTTTATTTTTAACGATTTTGAATTTATATATTATATCAATATACTCTAACAATTTAATATTGTTTATTTAAAAAAAAAAAAAAAACTAATTTGTCACTAGCTTAGACAATATTAAGCTAATTCTAACAAATATCAAACTATTATCACTAACACATTGTGAATGATTGAGTTAGTTAGTATTAGTACCTATTTCAAAGACAAGGCCAGAGAAGGCAGAGCAACCAGGACCACCAGTAAGCCAAAGTAGGAGAGGATCTTCCTTAGGATTGTTCTCAGATTCAATAAAATAGTAAAACACTTCTGCATTCTCATCTGTTTCAGTTTCACTTACTTCAATGTATCCAGTTTCTAGAAGAAAAGGAAGAGGTCCTTGAAAACCAGGAAGGAACTTCACAATATTGGATTCAGATGTTGCAGATACAACATGTGTAGATTGTAATACTATTACTAAGAGTGTAAAGATAAATATAGTAGTGTTATTGCCATTGTAATACCAACTAAGTGTTGCCATTTTAGCTTGGAAATGAAGCTGCAGATTCCAGAAGCAGATTGAGAGGATGATGGGGGGTACACCAAAGAGAGACGGGGGGTGCTACTCGTGAGTCTTCAATAATTCACAATATTGTATTGGAACAAGATGTTGTATGGATAAGGATACTGCATAGGGTAGCATACGGCCTACCCAAAAATATTGGAAATTAAAATGTATATGCTTTATATATACTCTCTATACCAAATTATAAATCATTTTAAGAAAAAAATTGTACTAAATTATACAAATTGTACTAAATTATATTAAGTCGCTTTACATTAAAAATGAAACATTTAATACTATTTTTTCTATTATACTCTTAATTATTTATTACTCTCTATTCTTTTAAATTTTCAATTTATGTTTCTTATACCATTAATAAAGGACAATTTTGTAAACTAACTCATAATTTTATTTTTTTATACAACATTAATTACATTTCTTAATTTGTACTACCCTTGTCCTTAATTATAAGATCATCTTTGACAAAAATGTACTATTCATTTACTTTTTTTTTATCATTGTTTTTTTTTTGTCAAGTAGTCTAGTGGCTAGAAAATCCACTTTAAAGGTGAATAAGTGGAGTGTCCCGGGTTCGAACCCGGGCTCCTACACATATAGTGTGATATCCCTACCAACTGAGTTAAGCTCACGGGGGTAAATGTAAATATTTTCAAAATATATAAATGTAAATATTAGCATATAAGATCTTGTTCAATTTGTTTTAATGAATATTTTCAAAATATTAAGTTTTTAT
This sequence comes from Trifolium subterraneum, assembly GCA_951799995.1. Lineage (NCBI taxonomy): Eukaryota > Viridiplantae > Streptophyta > Magnoliopsida > Fabales > Fabaceae > Trifolium > Trifolium subterraneum. The sequence continues at coordinate 47,070,907 of OX637468.1, forward strand.
ATTTTTTACTAATAAACAATTAAAGATATTATGATCAAAATTATGCATTAACGTACGTGTAGTGGTCAAACAGTGTCTTATAATTAGAAACGGAGGTAATATAATTTAGTCAAAATGACTTATATTGTAGTGTGGAAAAAGTATTACTATTTGATTGCGCACATTATCATATGCTTAGACAGATAGCCTAGCGGCTATTGAGAAGATTATGTTATCGATATACTTGATTGTTAAATTAATAAACACTTTTTTATAAATCAAAAACTTATTTGCCAACTATTTTATTTTAAAAAATAATTTAGTAATGAAAGAAATATGCAGTGACAGTGTAAAATAATTTTGCACTATCAACCAATTTTCCACCATGTCACTCCACTTTTTTACATACCTGACAAATTATTTTACATGGTCCATGCATATCCGTTAAACTCGGTCTATGCATATTTATTAAATTCTATTATTAAAGTCGTATTATTTCAAATCACTAATTTTGATCTAATAGTGAGGGATTGGGATAATATGATAGAAGCTTTGAATTTGATCCTCAACTTATAAACAAACAAACAAAAAGGTCGTATTATTTTTATTTTTATGATATAGTTTATCAATATTTACAATCTTTTGGTACAAAATAGGGGGGAGAATTTACACTTTTAATGTATATAAATTCATTTGTACCCACTCAAAAGAAATTTATCATTTTTGTCCGGTAAGTTTAACTTAATTGGTAGGACATCGTATATTATATGCAGGGGGTCGGGGTTCGAACATGGTCATCTCACTTATTTACTTTAAGGGTGGAGTTTTTAGCCACTAGACTATTTGACAAAAAAAAGAAATTTATCATTTGTATTTTGATTAGATTAAATCATTTGGAAGGCACATCACATTACTTTACCAAAGATAAAAAATAAAAATTTGTTAAGTAGTCTAGTAATTAGAAATTTTATGCTAAGGTGGATAAGTGGGATGACCGAGGTTCGAACTTCGACCTCCTACATGTATAGTGCAATGTCTCTACCAACTGAACTAAGTTCACGGGACACCGAAGATAAAATTATAGTAACCGGACTATTTTGACAAAAAAAAATAAATACAAAAATACCTTTTATAAAAATTAAAAATAAAACCTTCAAAAGTCAAATCACTTTTGCTTTGACTTTAATTTTTTGACTAATAACTTATTTTTCAAAAAAGAATTTAATATTTTTTTCTTTTTTCTTCTAAACACAATCAGATTTTTTGTTTTTTTAGATAAAACCCAATCAAATTCTAATTGTAATTGAAACATTTAATATAAAGATACACAACACAACAAAAAATTTAGATAAAAAACGCTGATTGGGATTTTTCTCTCTCACAAGCTGAAACTGAAATTGCGCTTTTTTTCCAACGTTCTTCTCAAATTCTCTCTTTCCTCCTTCTTCTTCGCGCACGTTCTGTAAGACTCTAACTGTTTACTGTACTTTTCTTCCATTTCATTTCTCACACAATTATTGTTACGCTTTACACAATTATTATTATTCTATTTTTTGTTTGTTTCTGCGTTAAATCAAAAACCATGAAATTCTTCAACATTTTCTTATTTGATCATGATTTTGTGTTCTTACATGATAATTATTGTGTGGTTAAAGAAATTAAGCAAAATCAATTAATGTGATGCATGCTGTGTTTTCTTGATTGTTATGTTAATTGATTAGTATGGAGAAAGGGAAGAATCAGATCAATGAAGGCGAAGCTGCTGATTCAGTTGCATTTGGGGATGTTATATATGTCAAGCTTAGGAGTGGTTCATGGTGGCCTGCACAGGTTTTGTAAATTACACAAATGACCTTAATTCAACGATTAATTCGGTCTTTGTTGTTAACCGGTTGATGATTGAATTCTATTGTTTAAAATTTTAACAATGTTGTAGGTTGTTGATGATAAGTCAATTCTTTCGAGTCTTAAACCTAGAAATCGTCGTGCTGGGGATGTTCTTGTTCGGATTTATGGAAGTCATACATTGTCGGTACTTTATTCCATTTATGATTTCTTTATAATTTGCGCATTAATTTGTAGTAATGTAATGTGCCTTTTTTGTTCCGCAGCTTGAATGTGAATCCTGTTAGATCTTGTTCTGAGTTTGAGACGGTAAGTTGATATTTGGTGACCATTTGAAGTAAACCTAGTTTGTGTCCCTTTGTAAATTTAATGGATTTGGCTAGATTTATACTGTGCTTATGTATTTAATCTTTTTAGATTCTGAAGAATAATAATGGGGATCTGCGAAAAATACTCCAAGAAGGTCTTGAAAAGGTAACCATGGCTTCTTTATTTTAGTTGTTAGTTGTTAGTAATGAGGCTTCAAGTGTTATCCACAGCCTTCTTTTTTTAGGCAGCAAGTTGTCTTCAAAATATTGGATTAACTGCTGTTGTATTTTTTCATGGGTGAAGGACCTTCCTAGCTCAAAGAAGTCAGCATCGAAGGCTAAAGGTTAGCACGCTTTCTTGTAATTGTAATGGTTTTGCATGTTTTACAAAGTACAAATAGTATATCTATGTTCATTTTTCTCTTTCCAATGAATATGAAAATGAGAGTGTTTGAGAAAAAGTTAAGGGTTTGAGTCACTTTTCCACTTTTTATTGTTAATTACTGTCTTCTAGTGTGTCTGCTGAAATGAAATCATGTTAATGGAAAGGAACAAAACAGAGTTGAACATTAAGCAAATCCACTTGAGAAAAGTTAGAAAGCCAAATTGAGGAACATATTGTGCAAAATGGAACTATAGTGCGAACATATTGAAAGGTGTTATTGTTAATTACTGTCTTCATATTGGATTGCATATCTTTATGAAAGTGTATATTGCCAACATGCCAAGTCTTAGGACCGAGCACACAGAAGCAAATCCTTGACCATAGTTGAGACACAAATGAGTTTACATAAACATTTTTAGTCTTTTCGCTGGTTTCTGTATAGTTTCAGGCTTCTGTCGCATTTCTTGCATCTCCGCATTTAAATTACTGTCTGGGACTGGGAAAACCCTACTCTAGAAGTGCTTTCTCTACTTTGTTATTTTCTATGTATAGCCTATACACGGCTGTTTTTCTTTCACAAATGGTGTGCTTTATGTATTGTCATCAGAAAGTCTTCACTCAGACCCTTAGTATCCCAGCTTTATCTGTAGCTACTAGCTTATTAATGTCACTCCTTGATGCTTCGTTGTGTTCTTATAGCCTCATTGGATACTTGAGCCATCTGTGCATGATCCGTTGGAAGATATAATGTCTGTGATAAGTATTTCTAATATTGTATGTTAAGAGTCCTAGTTATCAGGGAATTAGTTAGTTGGTCAGTTAGTGGGTAGATTAGAGAGATAGTTGAAGGAAATAAGGCATGATACCTATAAATAAAGAGGAGTTATTAGAGAGAAGATCATCTTGTTTATTTGGAAATAGTTGGGGGGGTCATCCATCATCCATGTCCTCAAACCTGAGCTGAACGATAATCTAGTTTTGCAGTTATGTCCTGAACGGTCATCCATGTATCTTGCTCTGATCTGAACTGCCATCCAAGTGTTCAAATGTGACCTGAATGGTCATCCGGGTATTTATCTCTGACTTGAACGATCATCGCAGTCCACCAGTTTGTTTCTTGTATTGGAGCGATTTTAACCTAGGAGGATTCAGGACTGATATAGCTGCTAACTGTAGTGATATAGCTGCTGACTGGGGCAGCATAGATGGCCGTTCAGCTGGTATTCTTTCCATCATCACTGCTGAGTTGGGGCGGGGTATTGATAAGTATGTTCTGTTACTGAATGTTAAGAGGCTCGGTTAGTTAGTCGTTAGGGAATTAGTTAATTGGTCAGTTAGTAGGTGGGTTAGAAGATAGTTAAGGGAAATAAAGCATGCTGTGTATTAATAGAGGAGTAATCAGAGAGGATTACCTCATCATTTGGAAATAGTTGGGGGCCTTTTAAGCATTTGGGAGAGTCAAGATTCAAGAGTCACTCAAATACTCTAGGAACAGTCTGTAAGCTTTGCTCTTTCTCTCATTTCTGTACTAATACCAGTTGATTTCTATCAGTCTCACCATCAAATGAAGGCATGTCTCAGACCAAACTTGTCAGCAACTTTGACAGAGATGGTTGTCAATCCTTTTCCCGCCTAGCTTACTCCTTCTTCACTAGTTCTACAACCCCCAAGCGTTGTATTGTGTCCATCATGGCTTATCCTCTTTGTGGATCTCCAGCTGTTTCGACAATTGACTTGTGCTCACTATGTTTTTGTACTGTTTGTATTATGTCTATGTGGTCTTGTATATACATGATGGTTACTTTTAGCCCCAAACTACTACTATGACTGGTTGACTGGGTTTATTTGTCTCAAGCTAAGAAGATAGTAGCTTCAGGTTCAGGGGTAGTTAAAATATTAGCATTTATGTTATGTTGAATATATCAGAATGTGTAAACTTCAGCACATAGAAGTAGCCTAACAAACAATTCCTCTAATCATTCTTTTTCAACAGGAGCGCCAAGCGCCAAAAAGAGAAAACCTGACATGAAAGAGGAGGAGCAGATCACAGCAAAGCGCGAAAAAGGAAACAAGGCGTCAAAGGATGATGATCAGGCTAGCCCAAGTTGTGTAAGTATATGGATTTTAACCTTTTTAATTTAGATGTTGGTTGGTTCCATTAATTTACTTTATTGTACTCAGGAAACAGCCTCCGGAAAGCTCCAAGAGTTGAGTTCTCGAAGGATAAGAGTGATGCAGAGCCTTGGTCTCATTGCTCCATCTGGTTCACCATTCAACAAAGTTAGGAGTAATTACAATACAACCCCGTGATAATGGGGATAAAAATTGTCGTCATGTGCAGAACTTGCATAAATACATTCTCTTTTAATAGGACTTGCTCATTTAATCAAATACCTTGTTAAGGATTGTTTAATATGTAGTTTCGAAGTTCTTATTCAAGCACATGGACGTAATCGTTAGTCATAACAAAAACATTTAGCAAACTTTATGTGTTCAGGTAGGTGGTCTACCGTTGACTTTTGCATGCTAGCTTCAGATTTCTTAAGTTGAAAGTTCATATGAGACATATAACTGATTTGCGAAGACTTTTTACTGCTCTTTTACACCTGATAGCGTTATTTTTTGGGGGGGAAAGATAGCAAATGACAACTGTATTGTTCTATTGTTTTAGTACATTAAAAAGCATAATGCATGGTAAGCATTATTTTTTGCTTAAATCTCTTCCAGTAAATATCAGTTTTTGAATCTTATAAAAGAAATTGTTTTTGGGACTAAAACCAACACAAGGGTAAAAGCAATTTTTTTAATCTTTTAAGGACAGGCTATTTTCAGTGACTAAAAGCAGTTATATTTGCAAGGATGAAAAATATTAAGCTTGTTTTGGGTTAAATGGATTTGATTTGTGTATTATGTGTTCTTTAATAAGCAAATTACAGTTTGATCATTGTTAATGAGAAAATTATACCTACATTAAGTGAAGTTATACAACAAATGGGTGTTGAGTTTGGTGAAATTAGTTGGAATTTAATTTGTGGTGAACCAGTTATTATGGTTCGTATATGGTTGGGATATGTTTAGTGTTGCAACCAAATACGAATCACGATTTGGTGCAAGAAATTTAGACTTTTTAAACAAGTGGATTATGACAGATTTGCCGACAGTGATTAATCCATGTATATATAACATGGTAAAAAAAAAACTATTCCTGTAGGATTTTACTTCTGACAAATGTGATGAATAGTATATAACACTAGCACTGCATATTGTAAGTAGGAAAAAGCAACATGCTTGTTTAGAAGATTACTTGGAGTGTACTCTTTCTCTTCATTTTGGAATTGAGATCCGTGTGTGTACTTAGAGGAAAGAAAGAAACATGAGAATAATTGCAAGCTACTTAATGATCTTTTTAAATCACATGTTCATATTACTTTTAAAATGAATCCAATTACCCTATCTAGTATTTATTTGTCTTTTGCCAAAGAATATTGTGTTCAAGCTTATTTATTTCTATTTATGGTAAAAAAGAAAAATGGGTATTCTTTTGCCCCATATGAGGAAAAAGCGCAGAATATTGTATTTTGATGCCTTTCCTTCTCTTTTCTTTTTCCTCCTTTTCTTACTTAGATTAGAGGAAGTTCAGCTGAGTAGCTTGAACCCACCACCATTCTCCAATCTCCATCCATGTGCTTAATTAAATCCCATTTGCCTTAAGTTTAAAGCACATTACATCACTTTCTTTGCTTTTAAGATGAATGAGTAGGAAAGTGGTTAATCTGAACTATAGCTTTATTGTCTTTACATTAAACATATGAAAATTTAACCAATCGTTAGTTGGTTCAGTGGTGTTGGTAGGGAGAACCACAGTTCGATCCCTGTAACTATAATTGAAGGGGGTTGGAACACTTGATGTCAAAACTAACCTTCAAATCCGATTAAACTGGTGGTAAAAGAAAAAAAAAATATGGAAATTCAAATATATAAGAAAAAAACCGGATGTGGATTAAACTTCCTACCTTTATATATTGCAATGTCTCCACTTTTTTTTTTGGTCAAGTAGTCTGGTGGCTAGAAATTCCACCTTAAAGCAGGATGAATGGAGTGTCCAAGGATCGAACCCTGGCTCCTGCATTTACAACACTATGTCCCTACCAACTGAGTTAAACTCACGGGGACTGCAATGTCTCCACTTTAATAATGTTTACAAAGAAACAAACTAGATATGCGTCATTAAACGGATGTGGATTTTGTTTAGTTATATTTGACATGTGATCTAAAATATTATTGAAATGTAATATTAACATTAATCAATTTAGTCAAAAAAAAAAAAAAAAAAACATTAATCAATATATCTAGACATACTTGAGAATTATTTTTCAAAAGGGTCATCTATATATTTTTTTGCTTTGTAATTTGAATCTTAGTCGGTTAACTATTTTCAACTGTTAACTTTCTTAAAAACGGGTGCAATTAAATGTCAAAATTGACATAGTGTATTTGGTCAATTATATATTCTATTTTCAATTTTAAATACATTAAGATAAAATTAGGCAAAAAATGTCTATATATTTAATCTTCACTTTTTAAACTATATCTTTTAATTTTTGTTGACCAAATTTTATCTTAAATTTAGAAGTAAAGAAGGGATCTTAATTTTATCTGTAAATACAGATTTCTATGGAGATTGTCCTGTTTGAAAATTCGAACATGGAGAATTTTTTTGTAGGAACAGAGATGGAAGAGAATGTCTCTCTAAAAAGATTTGAAAATGGGGACGAGATTTTATCCTAACTCATAAAAGTAATCGTATCGTGATTGCGTAATTGTAGAAAATTTAAATTTCCATTAGTTGAACACAATGATAAAAACTGATGACCATTTGACATAAATGAAATGATAATGGTTTGAATTTTCAACTTGTAAATTGTAAAAGCAAATAATGTCAACTAATGTAGGAAGCAATTAGGAAGATCAACATGTCAAAAGAAACAAACAACCCGACCAAAATATTTGAATTCATTAGTAGAAGAAGTATGCAAAATAGTAAACACCATCCATCCCCCATAACCCAAATCCCTTCAAATCCATCAAGTAGGTCCTTATCAAGTTAAAGACCAAAATTTTCTCCCTTCCAACAGCTTTGTGTCAAAAAAGAGAAAAAAAAAAGTATTTAAAAGACACGCCGTTAATATATATTAATTTTACATTGGCAATTAATAAAAATTGTTTAACGTTTCATATCATATCAAAAAAGTGGAGTTGAATGAAGTGACGTAACGGAAAATATAGTTGTAATCGATTGACAATATTAAATTATTTTACACTGTCGGGCCATTTTTTTTTTTTTTCTAACAAAAAATGAAAAGGAAAGACGGTGGGAAATCGATCCAACCAATAATACCCAAATTGCAAGAACCTTCAACCCATATATATCCATCTTTTCCTGTCCCATATTGTGGACCCTCTTTATTACCAGCGGCGCCATTAGTCTTTCTTATTTTCCAACTTCACCCACCACTTTTCTCTTTTTTTCTCTCTTGTGTAATTTACAAGAATAACTAGTAATAATCTCTTACCATTCATTTTAAAAGAAAGAAATTCATGAAGAATTTAAATAAATTTAATTTAAATGGTGATAGATTATATTTTACTTTTTAACATGCATAATTTTTTTTAAGAATTTAGATTATTTGTCGTAGATATAATATGTATTTTCACGCAATTTTTAAACATGACTATTGATAAACATTAGACCGTTCAAATTGTATGATATAAAAAATAATATACTCAATTTCAATCGTCGATTAAACAACTAGAACTTACTGCTTGATTAAAACCAGAGTTCATAAAATACGGATATAGATTATGTGCAGTCAGAAATATCAGTCATGTAATCATTCTACTAGCTTTGCAGTCATAAACTATCAATCATCAACTATTAGCTATAAACTAACTTTTCAACTATGAGATGAAATAGTTTATAGTTTATTTTTAGCAAACAGATAGGTAATTAATTAGTAACCGTCTAATTGAGATTCAAACACCTCTCCCACCCCTTTTTTGATAAATTACACAAAAGATATTCATCCACCTTTTTCCCTCTCTCACACACCTCTCTCACCATTTTCATTTTTCCAATAAAATAATAATAAATAAAGGCAAAATCTCACTTCCATTTCCATATTCTATAAACCAAATCCAAACACACCTCTTCACACTCTTTGCCTCATCTCACCTATACACTATTTTCTCTCTTCTCAAACTCTCTTCTCTTTCTATTTCTATTCTATTTTATTACACCAACTACCATCTCTTACTACAATATATTATCCATTTTAAATCCAATCCAAACCCTTGGGATCAATAAACAAACAAAATATTGAATTTATAATGAAAGGAGAATACGTAGAACATCAAAATCAAAACAAAGGAACCGAAACACCACCACCTTCATTACTCTTCTCAAAGCTTCACCAATCAAACTCTCAAAACAATCCATTTCACCCTTTTCAACTCTCTCATGAATGTCAAACAGTCAGAGAAGATAGCTCCGGCGGCGGCGGTGGTAGCGGTGCACAGAAACCTAACTCATCCGGCGATGGTGCGTCAATCGAGGTTGTTAGACGACCTAGAGGACGTCCGCCTGGATCTAAAAACAGACCAAAACCACCTGTTATTATAACACGTGATTCTGAACCTGCTATGAGTCCTTTTATTCTAGAAGTTTCTAGTGGAAACGACGTCGTTGAAGCTATTTCACAGTTTAGTCGTCGTAAGAATATTGGTTTATGTGTTTTAACTGGTTCAGGAGCTGTTGCTAACGTTACTCTCCGTCAACCGTCAACTACACCTGGAACAACCGTTACTTTTCACGGTCGTTTTGATATTCTCTCCGTAACTGCTACTTTTCTACAATCCGGTAGTGGTGGTGGTGGTTCGCCGGCGGTTCCGAATGGATTCTCGATCTCGCTTGCTGGACCACAAGGACAGATCGTTGGTGGAATTGTTGCTGGAAATTTGATTGCTGCGGGAACGGTTTTTATTATAGCTGCTTCGTTTAATAATCCGTCGTATTATCGGTTGCCGTTGGATGAAGAAGGTGGACATTCGGTTTCTGGTGGTGATGGTAATTCTCCGGCTGTTTCCGGTGCGGTGGATAGCGGTCAAGGTCAAGGTGGTGATCAGTCGTGTGGGATGTCTATGTACAGCTGTCATATGCCATCATCTGATGTGATTTGGGCTCCATCTGCAAGACCTCCACCTTATTGAGATAAATCACATTTTCTTAATTCATCTTAAAAAAAAAAAAAATCGTGGTCGAACTCTAGATTACTAGAATCCAGAACCAGAAGACTAATGCCAGGCAAAATTTGTTGCTATTTATTTTCTATGCTTGTTTTATTGTTATTGTTATTACTATCTATGTTTAATTAATTAGTTTTTTTTAATTAGTTTGTAAACAGAAATTAATTAACAAGACTAGTTTAGAGTATGTTGCTAGTTAGCTAGGTTTTTAGGTTGGTTTAATGGATCTTATATATTTGAGATTAATAGCATTGGCTATATTCGTTTTGTTCAATGTGTATTAGAGGTGGTTTAACTTTATTAGTATGAGTATGTACTAGTTGCGTGCGTTTGTTGATTGTGCTTTCTTTAATGCTTTATTAATTGATGTATTTTTTGACGAAGTGGTGATTAAAGCTGCTGCTACAGCATGTTTTTTTCAAAGAAAAGGAAACTCAAAAATGGGGTTAAGTTTGTTAGGCTTTCTCTACCAATATTTGGAATTGGACTGTTTTTGTGCTATTTTTGTATTTTTACGAAGATCATAATGTGGATGCCCCATCTCTTAGGAACCGGCCAGCAAGGGCAACACAATCCATAGTCCATTACTCAATCCATGGCTCAAAAAATAAGGGGCTCAAATATTTTGTTTATTAGAATCCTATCTCGTCTTTTATTGAAACTTGTTTACTCAATTGAAGTTTTTAGAGTTTTGCACAAATATTTTTTTTTCAAGTTTTCTAGTGGATAGAAATTCCACCAAATGACATGATTAGGGTTTGAATCTCGATCCATTGCATATATAATGTCATGTTGACTGAACTAAATTCACGTGGAAGGAAAAGATTTATTTAATGAATACTTTATTTTCTTACTTTCTGAAAACAAAAATATTAAGTTCGTTCTTAAATATCAAACTCGAATAAAAAATTACGGAAATCAAGAAAATGAATTGTAGTATTAAATTTGTTGATAATAAGGATTATTTTTATAATTTTATCTCTCAATAAAGAGAATGAGTTAATAATTTTCTAGGCTAGAATTACGGAGATAAGAAAATGAATTGTTATACTTTCTCTGTCCAATTTATAAGAACTACTTTGACTAAATGATATTATTCACTTATCATGCTTTGACTATATTTTTTTGATAATATATAGATATAAATATTAACATATAAAATTTTGTTTGATTTGTTTTTAAAATATCAAGTTTTTATAATTTTTACTAATAGAGAATTAACGATATTAGCGATCAAAATATTGACATACGTATAGTAGTCAAAGTAGTTCTTATATTTTGGAACGGATGAAGTATTACATGAGTTAATAATAGATTAGAATTTTACCTTAACAATGAATAAGTTAGAGTATTAGGGTTCGAAACTCGGTATTACAATGTTTTTATATTTGCCAATTGAATTATCTTGACGATAATAGAAAAATGTGCACTTTAATTAAGTCTATGTTGGAATACCTTTGAAACATACCAAAAAATTAATGCCTTTGAAAAATTTTCTTATATAAGAGAGATAGAAAAATTTAAAAAAGTATTGAATTTATAATGATGTATGTATTTTCAATTTGAATGAATCCTTATTCTTATTAAAAAAAAATACAGAGGTAGTATTTTTTTTAACGCTCTTCAAATTAAAAAAAAAAAAACATTTTCAGTGTACTTTTAAAAAACCAGACTGGCTTAAATTACTCCTTGATGATACAGTAAATTGAAACATTCACCTTGGTCCAAAGTGTTTGAGAAAATGATGATAGGATGGAGATAGAGGTGTTGCTTTGAAGACTGAGAATATGCGTAGAGTGTTGAATAGTACTTACTAGTATCAGTGCATGTGATAGGGCCTGCAGTGCTGCTGAGAAAGGTGTCATTGGATGACGATAACTCTGCTTACTAGCTCATGCTGCCTATCAGATATAGACTGCCGCTATAATCTCATATTTCTATTTTCAAAATTCTTTTCATTTTAGTAGTATTTTTTTGGTTTAAGATGAAGCTTAGGATTGAAATTAGAATCTTGTGTATAATACTCAAATTTTTAATCACTAAATTTAGTGGTTTAATTTTTTGGTAGGTAAAAAATAGTATATTGTAGATAAACTAACTTATAGTGTATGAGCTTATAGCGTCCGTTTAGATTAATTTATTTTAGAGCTTATACAAACAATTTATCAATTTTTATGTATTTTTATAAGTTTATCAAGGTAGTTTATGATAAAAATAGCTTATAAAAATACAATTTTCAGGAGTGTGAACTTATAAAATAGCATAAAACCTAATTTATATTACATAAGTTGTTTGCATAAGCTCAAAAATAAGTTAATTCAAACGGCCCATAGTGAAAAAGCGAGCTCATGAATTTGTAGTGTTTGATAAAATTAGCGATTAAACTAACTTATACTAAGTATGAAATGACGTAAAAAAGATTTGTTTAATTAATATTTAATTTTTTAAGTAAAGTTGAAAGAAAAAATTATAAGCTATAAATTTATAAGCTACTTAAAATAGCGACCGAAAAATAAGTTATAAGCTAGTAAAATAAGTCATAAGCTATTTTTTAAAAACTGTTACCAAACAGAACTTTTACCTTATACTACCTCAGTACCAAATTTTAAGTCACTTTGAAGAAAAAATTTGTATCAAAATATAAGTCATTTTACATTACCAATGAAACATTTAATATTATTTTTCTATTATACCCTTAACTATTTTTTTATTTTTTTATTTTTTAATTCTACACTTTATATTTCGTATGTCATTAATGGTGGACAGTTTTGTAGACTAACTTATAATTTTTCTTTTCTATACAACATTAATTGCATTTCTTAATTTGTGTAATTTGAACAAAGTGACTTACATTGTGATCCGGAGGGAGTAAGCTATAAGCTACTCTCTCCGGTCACTATTATAAGTAAAAAATCACTTTTTAGATTCATTGAAAAACGGATGTATTTGGTCTATAATATTGACTAGGTACATGATATTTTCAATGAACCTAAAAAGTGGTTTTTTGCTTATAATAATGACCGGAGGGAGTAACTTGTTGTGTTTGTCAAACAATGCCTAAGTATATTCATTGTGCTCAGCTTCATCCCATCGTGACATATGCCTTACCTTTTAGGCGTCTCCGAGATTTTGGAGGCCATGTGCAAAAATATAAAAGTGGCCCTTTAATAAAGAAATTTAAATTATTTTATAAAAAAAACATCATCCATTTAAATTGCAAATAACATAAAAAATATAATCAATCTTATAATTAACATAAAAAAGATTCGTTGTCTAACAATAACAACAAAATACAATATAACTACTTAAAACGGGTCATTCTTCCATCATTTTTTAAAGCAAATTCATCAATCAAGTCTTTATATTTTATGTCACTATTCCTTTTTTTTTTTTTTTACAAAAATTGGGTCTGAACCTAACAGTATGGTAGTATTGTAATATAATTATTTTTTACATCCCCAAATATACTAATACTATTACCCTGTATAATATTTTTTGAGGTCCTTCTTTTTAATAGGCCCTATGCCATGGCACATGTTGGCCATGATATATAGCCGGCCCTTGCCTTTTATGGTTAATAGCATTATTAACACGGAACATGACTATAATAACTTTCAATTGTCGAGTCCTATTGTATTTTGATTGAGCCTAATGAAAAAAGATTCTCCCCTGTACTTTAGTGTAAATTTTGTTTTTACACCATTGATTTGGGAGGAGAGAGAAAAAAAAGAGAAAATAAGTGTATCGAAAGGTAGAGATTAAAGAAATTAAGGAAAATGATGAAAACAAAAATTTAGAGAATTCATTCTCGAGTCTAATATCATGACAACCATGATAATCCTTTACAAGCTTGAGAAAGATTCAGCCCCCTCGTGTTCCACTACATTTATCTCGCCTGACATGTTATAATTCAAGTGGAGTTCGGCTACTTACTCACATAATCACTTGTCTAGCCGATTTCAGTTGGCATGTAACTTATTTTCAGGTGTAATAAAACATATAATTTTATGTTTAAAAAAATGTAAAATGAAATGTTGTTTCTAAGACCTAATTCAGTTTCTAAAAACCAATTTAACTAAAAAATATTGAAATTAACTAAAAAAATATTGAAATGGTTAGCTCTTAATATTTTCATTCTAATTCGAACTTGAAACTTCATAGACATGTATGATAATTGTAGTCGGTATTTTTTTTTATATTAACCATCTATTTTTTATAGGAGAGGGCCTCAGTAATCTAAAGTATAGTCGCAATGTAAGTAAAGTCTGATTAATAATTATTCTCACAATTAATCAAACTCGGTTTTTTCTAAGCAATTCGTCCTTAAAAAGTTCATTAACCACTTAAATTTAATGTCTTATATATTTGTGATTGTCATTTTATCTGCGGTGAAATAATATTTTTGGAAGAAAAAAAATTAATGTTACAATGACCACCTTTATAAGTAGTTTAATACCCTTAAATTTTGCCTAAATATAAAATATATAAAAAATGTGACTTTAGAGAATCCAAATCATGTTTGATGATAGAACTCGCATGAAGAACATCTATACCATGGATAAAATTTAAAATATGATGAATGGAACACACTTGAACAAAAAAAGTGTTGATGTTAAAAAGTGAAGAACGTGGCTAGCCAGGGTTGTGATAGTGGGTGCAGTATCTTTTCAGCGTGAAGAAGAAGAAGAAACTTGGTTGGTTGGTTCCTTGTTTGTTGAATTAAAGTTTATTTGGAATTTGGAGTATTTCTCTCTCGGTCTTCCTCATTCATTATACTATATCTGATCACCTGCTCTTTTTTATGTGTACTTTGTTCTGTCTCTTTGTCATCGACGACCCTTCTCTCTCATTTTTGTAATTTAAAAGAGAGATAGAGAAACTCCAAAAAGGTAAATCTCTTGGTATTTCTACGAGCGTGCTAGCTGTGTGCTATAGCTTAGCTGCACTGCATCAACAAACAACTTTATTGACGGTGGAACTCGAAATTGGCACCTATATATATGTTCCAAATTTCATCTCTCTTTCTCGTTTCTTCTTCTAACTTTTTATCCCTCCATCTCACTCTTAAAGAGTTAGAACATGACTCAACAACACTTAGATGAATTTTTTTTATTAATAAATATATTATTAATTAGGTCTACGTGACAGATATAAACCGGTAACAGAGAAACTACATGAAATGATGCTAGGTTGTTTTATTTTTATTTTAAATTTAATCAATGTTTTAAGTTTGATATCTATTTTAGGCATGAGAAAATAGTATATGGTTCTGTTTGGGAAGGTCAAAAAACTAGCTTATAAGCTAAAAGCTCTGTTTGGTAACGGTCATTTTACTATGAGCTTATAGCTTATTTTACTAGCTTATAGCTTATTTTCAAATGCTATTTCAAGTAGCTTATGGCTCTGTTTGGTAAAAATAGCGGTTAGCTTATAAGCTAAAAAATAGCGTTTGAAAATAAGCTATAAGCTCATAACAAAATGACTGATACCAAACAGAGCTTTTAGCTTATAAGCTATAAGCTCGTTTTGAAGCCTTACCAAATAGAGCCTATAGCTTTTAGCTTATAAGCTATAAGCTAACTTATCAGCTAACCGCTATTTTTACCAAACAGAGTGTTGGAGTTTGCCTTGAAAATTGAATTGAAGGAAAACTTGGAAAAACTGGTTTTGGTCTGTCATAGGCGCCAAGGGCGCCCAAGCCTGGAAAACTGGAGCCTCTGCCAGCTGCTCGCCGCGCAGCTTTCCTGGCGCGTCGCGCGCCCGTCGAAGCTGGCGTGCTGGTGGTTCTGCTTGGCGCGTCCCGCGCCCACGCGTATATAAGTGGGTGTTTTGCATTTTTTTTTAGTACCAGGTGTGTTTTTAGGGTTTCTAAGGCCAACAAAATACTAGGGTTAATAAAGTAATATCTTGGGAAGACTCTAGGGTTGGAGAAACATTCTAACATCTTGGGAAACACTTCTTGATTGAATTTCTTGGTCACGGGAAGAAATTCGGGACTTGGGTAGAATTAGGGAATTGTCTAATTCTTGTAACCCAATTGGGATTTCATTGTAATCAAGTATTCTATTGATAGTGGAACAGAGAGGGTTACCCTCCCCCCATAGTAGGTTCATTAACACCGAACTGGGTAAACAATATCTCGTGTTCTTTAGTTTTCGCGGTTATTCGTGTTGATTATTATTATTGTCATTCTCAATTATTTGATTACTTTAATCGTATTGCTCCACACATCAAAAGGTATTGGTGTGAGTTAACCGAATTCACAACAATTGGCGCCCACCGTGGGGCAAAGATCAAACGATTAAGGTATCATGGGTTCTAAGTGGGAGATTGAGAAGTTCACCGGGAGTAACGACTTCGGGTTGTGGAAGGTGAAGGTTAGGGCAATACTAACTCAACAGAAGTGCGATGAGGCGTTGAAAGGAGTGGCGGGTATGCCGGCTAATCTCTCAGATGATGAGAAGGCAGAGATGGATGGAAAAGCAAGGAGTGTCATTATCTTGTGTCTTGCGGACAAGGTGCTGAGAGAGGTGGCCAAAGAGAAAAGTGCAGCTAGTATGTGGGCCAAACTTGACAAGTTATACATGACTAAGTCCCTGGCACAGAAACAGTTATTGAAGCAACAGATGTACTTCTTTTGTATGGTTGAGAACAAGTCTGTGGTGGAACAACTTAGGGAATTCAATAAGATTATTGATGATCTGGAGAACATTGATGTGAAGATAGAAGATAAGGACCAAGCTTTTCATTTGTTGTGTGCTTTACCCAAATCACTAGGAAACCTTAAGGATGCATTGCTCTATGGTAAGGAAGGCACCATCACTCTGGATGAGGTTCAATCGGCTTTGAGAACTAAGGAGTTGACAAAGTTGAGAGACTTGAGAGTTGATGATAGTGGAGAAGGTTTGAATGTGGCGAGGGGTGAAAGCGAGGACGACGAAAGATGGAAGGGGAAGAAAGAATTGGTCCAAGTCTAGGACAACGGGTGAGGGTGGTGGCAAGTTCAAATGTCACTATTGCCAAGAACCTGGTCACTTCAAGAGGGACTGTCCTCGAAGAGGGCGGTGGATATTCGTCAGCTCAGATTGCCGTTGGTGATGAAGCTTGTGAGGAAGGCTATGAGAGTGCGGGAGCACTCATAGTCACAAGCTTGGAACCATAGATGATTGTTCGGCCTGGAGAAGCAGTGGAATAATACTCAACATCAGCCTGGAGAGGCGGTGATAAGAATACTCAGGCTCGGCCTGGAGAGGCGGTGGAATAATACTCAGGTTACTACTGGAACAACAATGGTATTATGAGGTGTGAAGATGCTAGTGGAAGTTGGGAATCGACGGAGCTTTGAGTCGTGGACTTTGGATGCTCCTGTCACATGTGTTTGAAGAATGATATTTTGAATCCCTAGAGCTAGTTGAAGGTGGAGTCATTCATCTTGAAGACGGGAAAGCTTGTAAGGTTCAAGGTATGGTGAGGTTCTTTTACATGATGTAAGGTATATTCCTAACCTTAATGTGGTCATACATTTTGTTACTAGTGGAAATTCTCATGGTATGACAAAGTTGTGAAGCTTCGGGTGAATATTGTTAGTGACATGAGTTTTAGGTGGTAGAACTAAACGGGAAGTGTTGAAGACTAACAATGTCTTGAAGTGTGTTTCAAAGTAGTGGAAGAGTTTTGCGTTACAAGGTGAGAGTCATAGTGGAAATACCGGTTTGAGTCTTTGGTGGAAGAATCTCGGTTTGAGGTGGAGTTTGTTACTAGTGGGACTAGAGGAAGACAGACAATCAACAATAGCTCTTGGCTATCTAGGAGATAGGGAGGAGAGTGGTATTGTTGGACCAAAGAAGTGTATAGCTATGGAGTGAACGTGCGTGGAGAAAACACAAGAAGGGGGGTTGAATTGTGTTTTGGATATTTAAAAACTTTCCAAGATGTTTAAATCTTTTCAGAGTCTTTAAAGCACAGCGGATTATTCACACAATTAACTTATGGCGTTATAAATGATGAAGGAGTAAATGAGAGAGTGAGAGAGAGAAGAACACACAACAATTTATACTGGTTCCCCTCACAAATTGAGAGTACTCCAGTCCCCTTGTTTCCAAGAGAGTTCCACTATAATCACACGGATTACAATAGTTGTTCAAGCACACAAGCTCAAGACTTCCTGCTCTTTGTCACACAAGACATAGAGACTTCCTTGCTTAAGCACACAAGCTTAAGACTTCCTTGCTCAAGCACACAAGCTTGAGACTTCCTACTCTAAGTCACACAAGACAGAGAGACTTCCTTGCTCTGATCACACAAGATTAGAGACTTCTTTGCTCAAGCACTCAGGCTCAAGACTTCACTGCTCTAATCACTAAGACTGAGACTTACGTGCTTCTACACTAAGCAGAAGACTTTCTTGCTTCTACACTAAGCAGAAGACTTACTTGCTTCTATACCAAGCAGAAGACTTACTACTAACTTAAGAGCTTAAAACTTATTACAAAACATAATAACTTCAGAGGCTCTAAGCTAGTTTCTATGCTCACTTCATTTGAGAGATATATCTATTACAATTCAAATGCTCACTTTCTTCTGAGAGATTTTTCTAATGTTGAGCGCTAGTCTTCAATTCTTTCTTTTGCATATTTATATGAGTTGAGAAAGACATTGAGACGTTGGAGAAATTCCCGTTGCAACTTGGACAGCTGTAGACATGAAGATCCGTTGAGTAAAGCCACGTCTTCTTTTGCAGAGAAGCTTCACCTTTGTTGTCTGTCCAATGGTACAGTTATAAGGTACAACTAGCTCCTAGAGAGAGAGGGATCACATCCTTTGTGACCGTTGCATTTTAGTTGACCTTAGAACAAGTCATCAGGCTTGATAGGTTGTAGTTGATGTAGCCCTCTGATGACTGGGAATTCCCTTTGCTTCTGATGAACCTTTGATAACTTGGAGTCTGATTGGTCTTTGAATAGTTAGCCTCTGATAGTCTTTAGTAATTCAGATTCTGAACGCCTTCATCCTCTGAATGATTTACGACTATCAGACAGCCTCTGAACTCTTTGTAGGCCTCTGAACATCCTTGAGCTTCTGAACTACTCTGAGTCCCTGAACAGCTTTCAGACGTTCTGATCTACTTTGAGCTTCTGAACTTTGTATAGCTTCTGACCACGTTGTAGCATCTGAACTCTTTCAGAGTCTTAAATATTCAGACTTCCATTGGTTTCATCAGAGTTTAAATTAAGTGTGCTCTTGATTAAACGTTGAATTCTCCTGCACTTAATTTAAACATTAGTACCATCAATTGTCCATTTAATACTTTGTTATCATCAAAACTTAAGGGTGTGTATAAACACATATTTTGTTCCAACATGGAGACCTTGTGGCTGGCTTGTGGAACTTACCTGAAATTCCAAGGTTAAGTTGAGAGGCAAGCAATTCTTCAAGAGTACGGGAAACATTTCGGGGTTCGAAGAAGGTGGTGGAGCTTGTTGGACTATCTAAAATCCGATGATAGTTGGGAGCAAGCGTTTCTTCAGGAGGACGGACTTAGCTACTCCGGGGGCTGAAGATAGTACGGTGTAACTTGTGGAGTTGTCCTAAAATTCCAAGGACAATTGAAGGCAAGCAATTTTTCGGGAGTACGGAGAGGTAGACTCCGGGGGCCGAAGATGGTGTGGTGATAAATCATGTGGAGCAGCATGGTGGTTGGTGGGAAGTTGGCACCAACATCAATTTTAAGGCAAGGTGGAGATAGTTGGAGTTTGCCTTGAAAATTGAATTGAAGGAAAACTTGGAAAAACTGGTTTTGGTCTGTCATATGCGCCCAGGGCGCTCAAGCCTGGAAAACTGGAGCCTCTGCCAGCTGCGCGCCGCGCAGCTTTCCTGGCGCGTCGCGCGCCCGCCCGAAGCTGGTGTGCTGGTGGTTCTGCTTGGCGCGTCGCGCGCCTCCCCCTGGCGCGTCGCGCGCCCACGCGTATATAATTGGGTGTTTTGCGTTTTTTTTTAGTACCGGGTGTGTTTTTAGGGTTTCTAAGGCCAACAAAATACTAGGGTTAATAGAGTAACATCTTGGGAAGACTCTAGGGTTGGAGAAACATTCTAACACCTTGGGAAACACTTCTTGATTGAATTTCTTGGTCACGGGAAGAAATTCGGGACTGGGTAGAATTAGGGAATTGTCTAATTCTTGTAACCCAATTGGGATTTCATTGTAATCAAGTATTCTATTGATAGTGGAACGGAGAGGGTTGCCCTCCCCCCAGAGTAGGTTCATTAACACCGAACTGGGTAAACAATATCGCGTGTTCTTTACGTTTTCGCGGTTATTCGTGTTGATTATTATTATTGTCATTCTCAATTAGTTGATTACTTTAATCGTATTGCTCCACACATCAAAAGGTATTGGTGTGAGTTAACCGAATTCACAACACAGAGCCTATGTAGAGACGATATGATGTAAATTAATTTTACACTTTCATTTAATATCAACCGTTTATTCTATTAAATCACTCACATTACACACTCTACTTCTATTGTATGACATGAATAAATGCTTAATTTCTATTTGATGTTGGTGTAAAATTAATTTACACTGATAGAGCATATCTATTTAGTAACGTTAAATTAAGTTATGTTAATAACAGTAATATAAGAGACCAACATTAAACTTTTCAAAAATAGAAGATTAACTTGAAATCTAAAATAAATATAAGAGATTAAATATGCAATTAAGTCATTAACTTTTGTTGATCTAGTTTTTTTTTTTATATTTAGAATGATGAGAAAGTCTAATATAGGCACAAATACAAATAAAGAGTGTTTAGACACACCCACATCACATGAATGCAAAAAGATAAAAGAAATTAATAATAAATATTTTTAAAATAAAATAAATAAATAAATAATGCGACTATATATATGTGGTGCCTAAACACTATACATTTGTATTTGTGTTTATGAAAGACTTATTCTAGAATGAGAGGTAGGTTAATTGGTTTTGACGTACTTCTTGGAGTCTGTTTCATTTCATTTAAGATTTTTGGTTTGATTCTTTTTGATGCTATTTTGACGGATTAGTTCATATTGAATTTTGTTCTGACTTTTAAATAGAACACCATAAATAGATAGTGAAATTAAATCTCTCAGATTAATAGGTCCTTCAACCAAATAGCTAGAGTTTATTTTTATTTTAAAAGTAAACAAAATATTTCAAACCTTTTTGGGATGACACTAGTAAACCTAATGATTCATATTTTCCTTTTTTTTTTGTTGATTGTGGTGCTTTTGTGTCCGCTTGTGATTTGCAAAGAATTGTTACACAAGATTTGTCCACTTTATTAATTTGCTCCACTATGCATCTTTTGCATACAGACGCAAATTTACACACTTATAATGTTGTGATATAGGAGTAATTCAAAAATTGTTACTCCTTCTATTTAAAAATAGTACTACTATTTTAGTAAATAAATGTTTTAAATGAATGTCTTTTTTATTTTTCAATTTTTACTATACACACTATTTTTAAAAGGGCCTTGCTAATCTTTAAAAAAAAAAAAAGTCTTGCTTTAATGTGTTACAAGTATACATTGTTAAGAATTTCAAAATTAAACTTATTGGATTGAAAAATGTAACAAATTGACATTTGAAAAAATTAAATGCACAACTTTTAAAAAATATATATCTATATTAAGTTATTTATCATGTACAACAAAGACACATGTTATAGAATTTACCTTTTTTTAATTTTTTTAACCTTTTTTAAAGTTTTATATTTCACTTAACATTTATGATGATATAAAACACACCAATGATTATTAAGGTTATATGCGTGTGTGTGTGTGTGAAATCTTAAACAATACTCCTTCATTTTAAAATGGAAGAGCATAAGTTTAGATAAGTATAAGATATGTTTGGATTGACTTATTTTTTAGCTCATGAAAATAGTTTATGCAAATAAATAAAATTTTATGTCAATTCATAAATTTTGACTAACAAAAATTATATCTTTATAAGTTGTTTTCTCATAAATTTTACATAAATTTAAAAATAAGCTAATTTAAACGGACCCTTAATTAATGAGCCGTAATACAAGTAAATTAAACAGACAACATTGTCTTAAAGTAATTAAATTTTGAGCATTGTATATATAATTCATTGTGAAGTGGACATGGTTGTTGTTTTCATGATTCTACTAACCAACTAGTTGCGGCGGGTTTGCGGCACTTGTATAGTTTCAATCCAACTAGACAAGAATGGAAAAGAGACAAAAAGATAACCGAAAGAAGGATCAAATTCTTTTGAATGTATCCAATTTACAATTTTGTTCTGCTAGGCAATATATATAGATAAGTGTGGCCAGCACAAAAAATCCAATTGGCTTTTGTGTCCACATTTGTCCCATAATTTATGCACATGCATCTTATATATTGATTGATAGAGAATCATATTAATACACGCAATAACTTGTGTTACATAGTAGTATTGCTTCTTTGCCGTCTGATTTAAATTGATGTCTGAGATCGATTAACTATGCGAAACTAATTATATACTAATGTGAATTGTTTGATCTCGTATAAGGGTTTGAATTGCTTATAGCTTAAAACTATGTGAAGCAGTTACGACAATAGATTCAGATGTGATTGATAGCCTCCATATCTTTGGCTTTGGTCAATTGTGTCTTGTCATTTTATCTTTTGTTAGTAGTAATAATACTTGGGCCTTAAGATTGTCGCCCATGCATGCATGTGTATCTTAAGAATTTTTTTTTCTACCCCAACAATTGTCTATATACCCCAACACATTTTAAAATATTTCAATTATACCCTTATGTTAATTTTGTATATTTTATGTTTTTCATTTTATCGTTTTATCACTTTACCGGTAAAAGTCGTTCACCCCTTCAGAAGTGTACCGATCAGACCATATAACTTTACCGATATGTTAAAATTTTCGGTACATTTTTCACAAGTGTACCGATATGCATAATATTTTTAAAATATATTGCGGTACACTTTTATTTAAGTGTACCGGTTAATCGTGTTTCTGAAGAAAAAAAAGTTTACAAACCGGTAAACTTGTATTAAAGTATACCGATAAACGTGATTCAGAACACTTTTTTATGTTTGCAGATTGTTTACATAATGATTGTTTACATATCAATATTCAGGGAAGTCAATTTCATTGAGAAGCGATTAAAATTGATCGAAGTTGAAAGCAAAATTCCGCGTCTTGCAGAAAATTGACCTCCATTTGCAGACGTGAATTGACTAGTTAAACAAACAGACGAGATGTAGTTGGATGAATATCCTAGCTAGTTCTATGAGGTGGGGAAAGGGAAGCTCATCGGCTGATGAGCACCACTTGTTGGTGTGATGTAAGAACTAATGATTTTCATTTAATTTTTTACTTCTTGTTTCCTTTCTCTCTCTCTCTCTCTACAGAGAGAAAAATTAAGTTGTAGCTAAAATCAAATGCCGAAACTATGAGTGAAAATCTATTTGAAATTTCCAAGTGCTTAAAGTAAAAAAAAATAAATGTTTACATAGCAAATAAATTTACAAACCGGTAAACTTGTATTGTAAACCGGTACACTTGTTCTAAATTGTACAAATATGATTTTATATTGCGGTATACTTGTTCCAAAGTGTATCGATATGAAATTGTATTGCGGTACACTTTGAAAAAAGTGTACCGATATGAGTTTATATTGCGGTACACTTTAAAAAGTGTACTGATTTGGGAAAAAATCTTACTCTCTCCTTTTTCCAATCTGAAATTGGTACACTTGTTTGAAAGAATGTTAAAAATGATTTTTTTTACAATTTTACCTTTTATATGAGGATATATTTGTCTATTCACCTTTATGTGTTGGGGGTGGAAAGACAATTGTTGGGGTAAAAAAAATAATTTTCGTATCTTAATTTTCTCTGAAAATCTCTGTTTTTAATAGATGCTATGATTTAATTGTAAATGAATAAATGAGCCCATCAATTTTATAAAACAAAATCGGATAAGTCGGTGGTTCTTATAATGTCATATAATATTTTTGAGTTTATATATTACTAACAAACGGTCTTTACGATGTCTTTCAATACTTTTGCAACACACATATAATATTTATTATGACTCATTAAATAAGTTAGCATTATGTAAAAAAAAAGTCAATATTATTCCCGTGAGCTTAGCTCAACTGATAAGGATATCACATTATATGTGCAGGAGTCCGGGTTCGATTCCGGGACACTCAACTTATTTACCATTAAAGTGAATTTTCTAATCACTAGACTACTTGACAAAAAAGTTAATATTAAATTGATAATAACACGGTAAGATATTTTTTAAATACTTAGCCACATATGATTGTTTCAACGATAACAAAAAAAATATGATCATTAACCTATAAAAATGTCTTAAATATTTCAAATGGAGATTCTCTTAAGATCATAGAGTACTATAACTAGCATTTTAAATCTTTCCAAAAACAATAGTAGACTCGAATCCGAAATCTTTGAATTAAGTCCAATTTTTTTACAAGACCAAACTTACTGAGATAAGTTCATTGAATCCGAATTCATTGATCTGTGGCATAAATAAAGTGGGGACATTGCAGTGAGGAGACTTTATCTCCCCATGACTAGTCCTACATAATACAAATAGACAACTAGTCAAGGAAGGTGTGGATCAGTTATGGAGAATATATTGTTTTCTTATAAGTAAATTGTTAATTTTAGAGTATCTTTAAAATGTAATTTCTAAAATATAACTCCAAAATATATTTTTTAATTATATTTTAAAAACATATTTTAGAGATTTAAAAAAAAATACGTATATTTTAGAGTCATATATTAGAAAGATATTTTAGAGTTATACTTTAAAAAATATATTCTCTAAAATTCTTATAACTCTAGAATATCTTTCTAAAATATAACTCTAGAATATATTTTAGGTAAACTAGTATGGATCCCGTGCCAAGCACGGGTATAACTCATTTTTCGAGCAATTTAAGTATATTTGTGGCTTAAATGTAATTTTAGTCCTTTTATTTTATAAAATATACAGTTTTGGTCGTCTATTTTTTGCCCAATTTTGTCCATCTATTTTGAAAAATTTAGACATTTGGTCACCCTCTTTATTTAACCTTGATGACTTGACACATTTTTTGAATGATATATGACACGTGATATGTGGTAACTGTTAATGGTCACTTCATATTTAATTTGTTATTTGAATCAGATTTTATTATTTTCTAAATTAAAAACATAATTATTACAATAAAAAATTAGTTTTTGTTTTAATAAATAATCATGATTATTACCATTAAGGTTAAATATACTTTTTATCCTTTTAAATACACAAACTTTCATTTTTATCCATTCTAAAAGCTTTCTTTAAACCATGGCCTTTTAAATATACCAACTTCTAATTTTAGTCAAAAAAATTTAATAAAAATTTGAGTTTTGTTTTTGAAATGATTTTTTTAATGGCATCTCATTGTTAATGCATTAAAATAACATTAGTTCAATAATTTACCATTTTAATATTTAATTTTATAATTTATCTATAACTTTAATTTTATAATTTACCATTGTTAATGCAATACTACCTAGGTACGCGTGACGGGTTCACGTTTGCTCCACTTAAGATAGTATCCATTTTGTCCATTTAAGAACTTAGATGCATAATATGTGTTTAGAAACCTTCAAGGACTGAGATTAAATATTGAAATAAATATTTATTTAATAAAACAATAAAAAATCTAATTCAATTTTTTCTCTATCATCTTCACCATACGAAACAACTTTATCTTCTTTTGGGGTGGCAAAACAGGTCAAATATGTCAAGCCGTCCGCTATTTTTAACGGGTTGGACCGAGATTTTCGGTTCAATGCCTTAAGTTGGCACACCCCGCTTTGTCCGCATAGAAAATGGAGTGGGGGCGGGCCGAGTTGGCCCGCGAGTATTTTTAGAACTTGAGATGAAAAATTGAGTAAAGAGTTAAACTTTAATGGTGCATTAAAAATGGTGCATTCAATCCAACATTTTTTCTCTTTATATTTTTTAGACAAAAAAAAGAGTATAATTAAACTACATTGCGTTGTTTCCATTCCTAATTCAATTTATTATGACGCATATTTAATGTTGTTGATTTTTATTGGTGTTTTGTTTTATTGAGACTTATTTATTTTGAAGAATAACATTGTTATTGCGATGATATAGCGAATTGAAATCAAATTAACTAATAATTTACATGAAGCAGTTTGGTAACTTTGGTTCCATGTTGAATTATTAATCATTACTATTTACTACAAAATTTTGATTTTTTAATCTTTGAAGTTATTTTCAATTACACACCTCTTAAAAATAATATTTTTTATAAAAAATTGTAAATCATATAGTAAATTTATAAGTAAAAAAAAATAAAAATTTTAAAAAGTTGTTTGGCGGGCCAGTCTGCCAACCCGTCAACTCGTTAGTAAACGGGACAGACTTGACTTTTGAGCCCGAACGCCTGGTTGGCTCGTCCCGCCCCGCTTTTTGGACGGTCGCCCGCTTTGCCACCCTAAAATCTTCTTCTCATAGCAACCACCATCAATCTCCAACCCATAGAAGCCTAGTAACACCCCTCCCTGCGTCACCATCTTCCTCTCATAGAAGCTTGCCCTCATCACTTGTCGCCATTGCAAAATGGAAGAGAGAACGGAGACATTCACTCATAACACTTTGGGGAAAGTGAGAGTGGAGATCTAGGGCGTTAAGATAAAGCGATGTTGTTCTAGGTGGCGTTGTGATGGAGGTTGACGGCGGCTGTGAGGAGGTTGACTGTTGGAGGAATATGAAATAATTTGTATTGCAAAGGGAAGAAGGAACGTGAATCAATTTTTGTTTTATTAAACAGATACTTATTTCAATATCTAATGGAACTCCAATTTTTGTTTTATTAATCTTAGCCTTTGGATATTTTTTGCCACATGTTATGCATCTATGTGTTAAATGGACTAAATGGATGATACGCTAAATTGAGCATACCTCAACTCATGTAGGATTCATCTCTAACCTCTTTCCAACCATAATTACCAATAGAAAACGATGCTTGGACTATTTATTCTTATTTCTTCACAATTTCTCTCACCAAAGACAGACACGTGATTCATCCCTAGCCTTAAGAACCCTAACATTGGAGTTCCATTAGATTGGAAAAATGAATTGCCACTCTCCCTTCTAGTGAAACCCACGTGTTTGCCTCCGGCTTCGATGTTGTTGAGATGAAAATGACTCAACTTAACTTCATTTACATTTGTAACTCTAAGCTAAAAAGAAACTGATTTGCTTGGATAATTGGAGAAGGGATAGAGTTGAAATTCTGGACGGTTTGATTCAAAGGTAACTTGTGAAGTGACATTCCATAGGAAAAACCATCATTTTTCAAAGGGTCATATGTTTTTGCTAGCAAGAGATCTGTACAACCATCAGACTTCCACGTTACCGCAACCAACATCACTCCTATGTTATCACGAATAAGAACTCTCATCCCCCAAATTTAAATATTGGCTTGTTTTATGGCTTCAAGTTTGCAAATGTGTGTATACATTATATTATTAGATTATATACAAAAATATTAATTAATCTAATTTATTTACATGTACACAACTTATAAATACATTTTATATAATATAATATGCTTAAATGATAAATTCATAAAGAATTAGATATTTTGTTACATACCTTGACAACATTAATATCATCAAGACCTTTCACTATTGAGAACTGTGGAGTTTTATGACTTATTTTAGAGAAATTCTTTATTATATCCTATTATCACAAATTAAAATTGACGCATATATTAATCAAAGTTATATCAAAAAAATATCGCATATACATTGATTAAATACGATTATTAAATACATGTATTGCATAAATTTTTTAAATTCTGTAATCACGTCTACATCATTTCTTTAAATTATATTTATAGTCATCTTTAGAAATACGTAAAAAGAATATGATTTTATGATAATTTATTAGTAATTGTTAATAATATATCGGTTACCAATTTAATAAATAAAATGTTTATTTAATTAATTATAATTTGCAAGTAACCGACAATATTGTTATGTAACGTTTACAGTTATGTAAAAATATTTGTTATAATAATTAAAAATTGTTCTTAACCGAAATATTTTTATGAGATATTTAAAACTATATTGAAATGGTTGACATATTAATTTTTTTCTTATAATCTATGAAATGAATTTAATTTGTAATATTAAATATAATTTTTTATTTTATTTTAACATTTAATAAAAAACATTACATCATCAAATATTAATTATTATTTTCTTATAACCCATGAAATGAATTTAATTTGTAACATATAAATATAAATATAAATATTTTTATTACAGTATTTAATATAAAATGTAACATCGCCAAATATTAATGCAATTATTAAATAAAATGTAACATATAAATATTAATTATTTATTAAATACGATGATTAAATACATGTACTGCATAATTTTTTTAAAATTTTGTAATCACGAATACATCATTTGTAAGTTTGTTAACACGATAACTTCTCTCAATCTGATAGTTGACTCATCCAACGCTCACGTCAATCTTAAATTAAAATTGTTGACCAACCAATTGTTTAGTATCATTAGGCAAATGGCGTGATAGATTTCTCTGGAAAAATATATTATAAGAATAAAACTGTTAGCATCAACCTTGATACATGTTTTATTGTTCCAAAGGATTCATAATCTATGAATTATAGTTTTCTCGAAAATTACTCCTTCGGGTCCTTTTTACAAACATGTGATATTACACATGAATAGTATGCATGGTCACTATCCCTTAATATATATATATATATATATATATATATATTAGTTAATCTGGGAATCAAAACCAATTAATATAAATTACAAAGAGTAGAAAATATAGGTTTGTGTAGACAAAAAACTACAATTTTAACTTGAAAACTAATATTTATACTTAATATTAGCAACTTTAAGGTATCCATAGATTCAAAGAAAAATAGTACAAATTAAGAAATTAGGCAGATTACACATTTGCAAATACATCAAAATAAACTACATTAACTGTTCCTTTTACAACCTCTCCGTCTTCACCCAAAAATGATAACTTTGAACTTCAATTTGTGGAAGTAATACATATATGATTAAACATATTTTTAATGCACCTAAATATATATCATAACTTGAGTACAATAAATTAATACTATTACATACTAACCCATGATTTTATTGTGGCAACTAACTTAACAAATGACTCTGTGAGTAGGTTGTGGCAAAAAGTTAATAGATTTATTTATAGTCATATTTAGAAAAACGTAAAAATAATATAATTTTATGATAATTTATTTGTAATTGTTAATGGTACACCGTTACCAATTTAATAAATGAAAAATGTCTTATTTAATAAATATTTCAATTTCATTATTTAATATAAAAATGTAACGTCATAAAATTTTATATATTGAATTATTAAATAAAATGTAACATATACATATTAATTTCATTTTTTAATATAAAAATGTAACGTCATCATTATCCAAAAAAATGTAACGTCATCAAATATAATTAATTCAATAAAATGTAAGTTATAAAATGTTTTTTTGCAAAAATTATAAAAAAAATTTGCAAAAATATAAAAATATCAAATGTTTACACCTTCTTATAATATCATGAATAAATATCTGAATTGGATAGATTTATTTAAATTTTGCAATGATGTCAACCTCATTTGTAAGTTTTTTAACACAGTAGTTTCTCCCGATCTGATAGTTTAATCCAACACTCACATCAATTTTAAATAAAAAATCTTGACCAATCAATTGTCTAGTCTCATTAGATTGATGACATGATGAATTCATCTGAAAAAAATAGTATACACAATTTAATATAACCGACAACATTACGACATGTTATATTGTTCCAAAAGGATTCTTGATATACGAAAAATAAAATAAAATTTATAATAATAAATTTGTATTCAATCACCATACATCCTTGTTTGCTTCAATAACACTGAAAAATGATATATTAAGCAACGGAGAAACATCTCGATCAAATATGACAAATATTGCACTGCCAGAATGATAATATACACGACATTTGATTTTGAACCTATACAAAATGTATACACCGGTTAGTAAAAAGTGTTGATTTTTCAATTGTTGTATGTGATTAAAATATAAAAGATTACATTCCTACCTATATGTGACATGAAGAACATGACGTTTGCACTTCTTACAAAAGTACATATTTGAATAAGGATACACCATTTGGTTGCATGAGCATAAAACATACCACCAATCTTCATCATTGATGACATCGTCTACTTTTCCCGAAACAATATGTAATCATTTCGCACAACACTATATGAAAATGGTAATAACCCTGATTAATCATCTGTTTTTTTTTACAGACTTGATTAATCACCTCAAACTCTTGAATGGTGATCCTTGGAGTAAGGTTAAAAAACTCTTCAAATTTGCTACTGTGTGATGAATTCTATTTCATCGGTGATTGCTTATTTTTGACACTTGAGAAATTGAATCATGCTTATGAGACATTGTTATCACGAAATGTCTTTGTGATTTTCTTGTGACAACTAACTTAACAAATGACTTTGTGACTATGTTGTGGCAAACAATAGATTTATTTATAGTAATACATATAAAAACGTAAAAAAAAATGACTTTATGATAATTAAATATAAAAACGTTTTATTGCATGTAACTTATAAAAATTAAATATAGTCAATTTAATAAAATGTAAGTTATAAGAATTTCATGTAACTTATAAAAATTAAATATAATTAAATAAATTTCATGTAACTTATAAAAATAAAATGTAACTTATTCAATAAAATGTAAATTAAAAGAATAATTTAATGTCATAATTAGAGATTTAGAAAAGTACACGTGTCATGTTCATATGAATCACCCCTCATTTGTATATAATATAAATATAAATATAAATAGATTCTTATAACACTAAAATAATGGTTTCCTATAAATAAGATCCATACATAAAAAACAAAACAGCAAATAAAAAAGGAGAGTAACTAGAGTTGAGGTCCGAGAGTGATTCTTCTAATTACAAATTTGTTACTCCTTATAATTTTCTTAAGTAATATTTTCCATGAATCCATGATTATGGATTTTTGTTTTATTGTTTTATTCAGTTGCCAGACATATAAATTTTTGTTTCTCTTTTCATTAATTTCAATTCCAATTGATTGATTATATAGATTACATCAAAGAATTTCAACCTATTTATGAGAGAATATATTCTTTTTGAGACCCAAATATACTTGCCTATATATTTTGATTTTTAATTTTTTGATTTCCTCAACTTACATTTACACACACTCTCGGATACTCTTTATGCACGTTAATTACATAGTAAGTTTCTATGAAATTTTTATGAAAATTTGTGAAGTCAATGCATTGTAAATTGAAATGTTTAACTTTTTAAATAAATAATTTTTTCAAACTTAAAGAGTGTCCCGGTATCCTATTTTTTTACATTAACAGTGTCACAGTGTCTGTGTCGTGTTGCAGTGTCTGTGTCAGAGTTCGTACTTCACGGGTCGAGAGTCCTTGTAAAGTTAAGGATGTTGTTACAATTTTTTAATATGTATAGATATACATCGCTCAGAAGCAGATAGTACCCTAACTAGCTCGTTAATCATCAAATTTATAGAAATCATTATCAAGATGTCCTACAAACCATTAGAAGAAGAAGGAGGTTGCACCCAAATCGATCAATCTCCTGAAGAGTTACCACCAATGTTATGCCGTTTTTCTTCTGCTCATCGGCTTACTTTTTGGCTTCATAATATACATGGCGACCATGCCTCCGATCGAGTTCAACATAACTGAAGCTTCAATAACCCAATTCAACATCACAAGCAACAACATCGTATATTATAACTTTAACGTGAGCATTACAGTAAGAAATTTCCAAGACAGAATACATAATTTTGAAACGAAGATGGATGCAATTTCTTCGTATAATCAATTAAATTTAGTGACTATGGTACCCTTTTTTCTCTAGGCAGTAAGAATACAGTTAGACTTCAGCCCATAGTGTTTGAAGGGAACAACTTGATCAAATTGGATCGCAAACAACTTATTGAGTATAATAAGGAGACACAATTGGGAATTTATAACTTACATTTCGAATTATCTAAATTTATGGGTTGTCCAAGTTTGAGAATTCCTATGATTTCCAATGGCAATTTGGCGCCTACTTTCGAAGTCGTTAAATGCTTGTATAAGTGGGAGCACTAGTGATTCAACTACAATTGGATTGATATATTTTTATAGTTGAAAGTTTAGACTAGTTTGGGTGGGACTATTTAATTGATATATTTGGTTTGAAACTACAAATTCTCTACAAGTATTTTTATGGATATGGATAAATTATTTATATATAGCTCTTTGTTTTGTCCAACAAATTCTAATTAAATTTAGTTGAGTTTTACTAAATTTATAAGAAAAGAGTTATTTATAGTTAAATTTATAGTGTCATTGTTGTTATAAATTTTGCGTGTATTTTGTTAGCAACAACATATTTGTTTTCCAATGGTACTACTCAGCCCAGAATTACTTTTGTCATCCTACCGGTTACTCGCGCGCCTTACACGTTTTCGATTTTACCCAACGGACGTTATAAAAATTTGGTAGGGTATTTTGTCCTCAAATTTTATTTTTATTTTTATGACATCTGCTACTTAAGTGACGGATGTTATAAATGAGATTTTTGAGGAAAAAACATCCCACCAAGATTTTTTATAACGTCCGCTATATAAGTAGCGGATGTTATAAAAATTTGGTCGGGTGTTTTGTCCCATATATGCTTGTTATTCGCACATCCATTTATAACATCCGCTCCTTAAGTAGCGAATGTTATAAAAATGAGATTTTTGAGGAAAAAACACTCCACCAAGATTTTTTATAACGTCTGCTACTTAAGTAGCGGATGTTATAAAAATGAGATTTTTGAGAAAAAAACACACTCCTACGTATAATCCGCTACTTGAATAGCGGACAAAAATATATTGGTAAATTCGTAGGGCATGCCCCAGAATCAGTAAGATGGCAAAAGTAATCCTCATTCAACACATCTCAAATAGGATAGTTATCCAATCCAATATAAATGAAACAACTTTTACGGGTATCCAATATAATTGTTTCTTAAACTATCATCCATTTGAGTTACAGTGGTCAAGGGGTATAAATGGCAAACGTGCAAATTTTTGTGGTGAAAAGAGGGAGGCAATGATGAAGGTACTGGTTCTTGAAGCTGAATTGGGAATTAGGAATTCAATTATATAAGTGGACCAAAATTGCATTGAAGTCTAAAATGTGAAACCAATAAGGGGAAACTGCATTTAAACCTACAAAGAATATAGTTACGATGATCTACAATGCATATCTACACGACTGCATCTAATGAAGCTATTGGTAAAATGGTGTAGCTAATTTCACTGTTAAAAGAAAGCCACTTCCATGAATACATTATTACGTTTATTATAAGCATCCCTCAATTATTTACTGCATCAGAGCTCCCTATTGATGATTCTCAATCTGTTCTTTTCCTCGACTTTCTACACGATACACCAGAGTTCTTATCATTAGAATGGTTAGATCCTAGTTTTAGAAAAGAGTCGGCGTCCCTACTACTACTATTGCTGCTAATGTTACTATCTAATTTTCTATGCTGTAAAATTGTGTCAGAATGTAAATGAGAAAAACCACCACCCCTATCTGTCTCCGCACTTGAACCGGTGGGAATTCGCAAACTAGTTGCATCTGGAGACATGGAATCATACTTGTCCATATCAGATAGGGGCGAATGTCTATAATTCAAGGGAGATGATGAGGATGAAGACGTATCAGAATCAGAATTTCTCCACGTGCTACTCCACCCATGCCCTGAATCACCAAAAATATAATCAGAGAAGTCATCCATGCTAGTTGAATCACGGGTACTATCCGTACTGCAAGAACCTTCATCGGAATTACTGCTGAAAAGTGATGAATTATCACTTGACGGGTCTTCTTCTAAAACTTTTTTCAAGTGGTGAAATCTTGAATAGAAAGACTCCAAGGTGGGTGAGCCGTCGGGAGAAATGGAACTACTGATGGGTTCAACTGCACCAGAATTAGATGACATATATTTTGCTTTCATAGACTTTTCATTGACCTTACTTTTTGAATCCCGGGATAGAATCCTGTTCCTAATTATTTTTGGGGCCCTTGGAGAGCACCTGCAAGATGATTCAGCTAGTAAGAGAAGCTGACAAATGACAATATAATTAAAAGGAACCTTAATTAAAAGCCACACCCCAATATTTCAAAAACCGGTGATTCAACCAGTCAACCCATGAACCTACTATGTTTTTGGTCCGATAATTTCTTATTACGCAATCTGGTATTTAGTTGTTATTAGCCGGTTAAATCCAATTGAGACATAACTCATTAACTCAGCTTTTAACTGCTGAACCTTTGGTACTGTTTTTAAAAATTAACCACCCTCAACATAAACACAGAAAAGCAGCTGGGTTACCTTGCATAAAAAAGCATATATGCTCCTTTTGTCATGACTCTCTCTAAATCAACAGCTGTTACCTGCAAGACATACACACATACAGGAAATGCTTAAAACAAGGACAGCAGCATTAGTGTTACTAAGACAGACCATACTATGAATAATCACCGTGAGTGAACCATACCTACATGAATTCTTTCAAAGGTGAACCTAACAAGAAAGACCCACATCTAAAACAGTACATGTACTTAATTTTTTATTCATCTTTGTAATGTGGTGACGATAACTTTTGGTTATGCATTTAGTTTATCAACTTACCAAGATCATGGACTATACAAGTAAGAAAAACATAAATCAAGAAATACATTTGGGAACCAAATGAAATTTGCTCTCAAGAGTCAAGATGTGCGAACAAATAGAAACAGAGGGACTTACCACACTGTCGTCAACCTTGAACCACTTGTTTTGGATGTTCTTCACGTAGCACACATAATGACCGGAAAAAGCAGCATTCATAATATCCAAATGAACAACCACTCCATACAATCTGTAAATGGGTGTCTTATCACTGGTCCCACTCATGAAAGGCGCCAGGTCAAGTATTTCCGGAAATTGAATAGGCTTGTTAAGCTTTCCGAACTTTCCAGACTGCAACACATAACAAATGAGGTAAACTCTATACAGGCTGTAGAAATGTAGACAGTAACATCTTATCTTTTAATTTAACGTGTGAAATACCTGAAATCTCTTCAATGCAACTGTAAGAATATTGGGTGCCTCTGAAACTGTCAGCTTCTTCTTGGCCTTCTCATAAGATTTACATCTTAAAATAGAAATATTTGATTAGTAATATGGAAAGTAATTTGAGTACTAGTACTCCAAATAATATTCTAGCATCTTAGAGCTCCAAAATAAAAATAAACCAGAACCAATGAATTACAAACCAGAGAGAGAGAAGAAACATTAATATGTATTTCTTCCGAATAATTGATTTTACAGATTGTTAAGCAGTTTAATCATCGATGGCAAAAAGGCATAGTTCTAATTTTTGTGGGTGTACTATAAACTTGTGACACTAGCATCATTTGGTGCTTTTATGAAATATGAACCAACAAGATAAAATAATATAACGAGAATAATGCATGAAACAATGACTCGGAAAGAGAAAAAAGTTAATCAAAATCATATCCATTAAGTTTCAACTTCCAATTTAACTAAACATCGCTAAAACAGTTCCCCCATGATGAAACATGGATTCATGCAGGCTCAACAAAGGAAGGGTATGCACAGGCCATTTCAAATCAATTAATTTGCAACTTAAGAGCCAGTTTAGAGTTGATGTAAGAGCCTTTATTAGAGTTTATGTAATTCTTAAAAGAATGCAGGATTAGTTAGTTTTGCATAGTCAATTTGCAGTGGTGTAAAAAAAAATGTAGTACTATTTGTTGGTTCTTTCGGTGGGGGCTCCTCCAAAAAAGGAGATTGCTAGACCTGCGATATAATCAAACCTCTAGGGTGACCATTTAGGAACCCTAGTCATGAACATTTCTTAATATTCAGTTCAATGTCATGCCAGCAAAATCTACATTATCCTCTTACACCAACAGTTTAATGTGATCAAACATCAAGATCTGTTATTAGAATTTACAAGTCCATTCTCTGGCATCCCGGATTTCCTTTCATTTGATCTACCCTAAAAACCCTCAGTCACCAACTCTTCCTATGGAGATACCGTTCATTCAAAGCCGTGATACGAAACAGCTAGAAATAAAGTCCTTAATTACTTCCGAACATCCTTATCTCCATTATTGCTTTATGAACCTACAATTCTCCAAATTTCTCACTCTTGACCAGGTAAAAAATTTAAAATTAGTTCTTAATTGTTCCCGGGTCAGGAAGAGACTAGACATCTGTTATCCTAGTATGCCTTTAACCTGGCATGGGAAAAAGAAAGCCATCCTAGAGCCACAACACAATATCTTCTCCAACTTAAAAACTGCAAGCACCAATGTGTTTTATGAAGTAGTAACCGCTTATTTATAATGATGAAATCCTATAGCAAGACACTCATAGACCATTAGCCTGGGTAAATTCTAGAGTGAATGGTCGGCTGCAAGTGTGTGAAAGACGGAAAAAGGAGAGGCTGCGGGAACATTACTAACAGCTCAGAAACGGATAAAAGAAGAATCAGTTAGATGAGAGGTGCGAACAAGCTGGCATACTCCGAGTGGACTTTTTTCATTTTCTAGTCTTGGTTTATTTCTGTATTTAAGAGATTGCGTAAATCTGCCTTGGAGTTAACTAGTCTCCATAATCTGAGTTCCTATCATATGTTAAGATTGAAAGCTTTAAAGAGGCCTCTCATACATCAACCAACCTGACACAGTGGTACTTGTTTTCTCCATCCAAAGACTCAGTGCTTGTAAAGCGTCGAAGAGCCTCTGCAAGTGTTGATATCTCCCCTTCTATCTCAACAGTTAGATCCATCATCCTTTCATGACGCTCGGACTTCCCACCACATTTCATGCATTTTATCTGCCAAATATGAGCTAAATGTTCACTCTCCTTGTTATTTCTAATCAACAGATATTATATATTTCAAAAACATGCCAACATTGTATTGCACTGTGACTGGGAATAAAGAAAATCATAGCAGATTCACCAGATAGAAATATAAAATTACCTTTGATCGAAGGTATCCTCCAAATGTTTGACCCATTAAAGTAGTGTCCTCCAATGAACCCGATGCATTAACCCCAGCTTCCATAAGGCAAACAGATTGCATTGTGTCAATAGCATGCCTGCCAAGTATGTCATGTGATTAGCTTAAAATGAATTATAATTTTGGCAATATAAAGTAATAAAATATACCTTAGAAATTCATGTGCATCTTCTTCTTTGCCATTACCAAGCTGACTCCCAATACTCTGTAGTTGAGAGAGTATACTCATTGGAGATAGTGCAGATTTAGTGTCCTTTGACTTCATAATCAATCTTTCAAATTCACAGGTGAAACACCATTTTTTATTTACACCTGAAATTAACAGAGGAAATATTTACCAAAGGGATACAATTACAAGTTACAATATATAGTATTCAAGAAATATGGCATGTGATGATTCCATGACAGAAACTCCCATTACACATACATGATTTAGAATGTAGTCCTTGAAGCAAATAAGCAGTTAAGGATGGTGTAAAAGCTAGGCACTGAAGTACAGCATTAGCGTAGCAACTGCAAAAGAAAATTAACAACTTAGAAAAGACCAAAATACATACACAGAACAGTAAAAGAGCACTTCATTTAATAACAGGGAAAAAATTAAATATCCTTATTGGCAAGCGTAGATTGTTCTATACAATTAATTATATATTTTAAACCTATAAATCCACAAACAAGCCTGCTCCAGTTATCCCCTAACATGTTTATTATTAATTTCAAATTACCTGTTTCCACAATTTATAAGACCGAATGGGTGCAGCTCCACTTTGTTGTAGTTATAAAGCTTGACAAATGATTCATATGGAAAAAGAACCTGCAGCAGTTGTAAGTGTAAGATAACAGTCCATAAAGGCGGGAAAAAAAATAACAAAGATTTGTTCCAAAAGAACCTTGTCGCTGTATTTTCCAGCAATATCACTCCCAACTGCTAAAGAAATGTGCTTTGACAAATTCGATCCTCTAAACTGATCAACGACTTTTAAAACAGATGTTTTCAAGCCACTCTTAGAATTTGCAGAATAGTTAGCAACATGAGAAGTGACAGTCCCATATTCACCATTCCTATGTTTTGTACTGGGATGTGAATTTCTTTCAGTTGTAGAAGCTAATTTAGAATCAACAACCTCGCGTGTCTGGCCTCTAATATCGGTGGACTTCAAGGTGCAACCATGGTTATCCACAACATGATTTGATGCCACAGAGCTAAATGATTTAAAGTTATGGATACTAGTAGCATCTACAAAACTTGAATCTTTGCCAATATTGGAGGACTGGGAGGAAGAGGAATATAGAGGTAGCTCAGACCTGTCTTTTGATTCCAATTTTTCAGATTCAGAACCACTAGGAGTATTGCTAATAATATTGAAATCTTTTCCGTTGATGAATGACTGGTTCCTCCTTGCCTTTAAGGAATTCATACTGTCATTCTCAGATGATGCTGATCCTGGATGTGGCACATTCTTCCCAACAGAGTTTGGAAAAGCATCATCGGGCAAAGATTCTTTAGCCTCAGTATCTTGTACATGCAAAGGAGGCATGGTACTGAATTGGAAGTGAAATGACAATCCAGAATCATTCTTTTCACAGGTGGATTCATCAGAATGGATTTGATGAATGTCATTATTGACGTCAACTTTTATCCCTCCCGAATCGAGAGCTTCATCCCAGAATCCAGAAGGTGCAGTTTTTACCCCCTTCCACGTGTTTGAGCCTGAAATACCATTCGATGCAAGTTTCCTCTCTTCTTTTCTAGAACCAGCTGCAATATGATTTAATTTATGAATTGTAGAAGAACCATCGACTGAATCAAGCAAACTAGCAAACTTTGGTGAAGAAAACATTGCTGCATCCAACTTACTATCCCTTGTGGTTTTATCAATAATGTCAAGGGTGGGAACAGCAGAAATATGTCCCTCTGATCTGTCGTGCTCATTTGAGATGATACTCTCACACACAGAAGAATCATCAGATGAATCATTAGAACTTGTGGAAGCCGAAAATCCAGAAAATGAGTTACTGGAAAATTCAGAATTAGAATCTGCTAAATTTTCTTCTGCAAGAAACCGAGCTCTAACATTATCATCCTTTCTAGGTGAAACCTCAGGAGAAAAGCGGGTATCTTCAGAGGATATTTTATGCTCTGTACCTCTACTTTCAGATTTCTCCTCATGGATACCGGAGTAGTCTTGCTCCACTTCCCTCTTGCCAATATCGCTTATTATGTCATCGTTCTGATGTGTTTTGTTGGGAGGACGACATTCAAATTTATGACCTTGACGCCAGTGAACGGTTTGGCAATGAGTGGAACTGAAAACATGAAACCGATCAAATGAGAGACGGACATATTATTTTTAAGGTCATGTTAACAAGTGTCCTATATCAAGGAAGCAAAAAATAGAAGATTTTGCATTGGAAAGCACAATTTTTAACCTTTTTAAAAAGTTGATCACACTACTTCCAACATGATAGTATTCCCGTGGAGTATTTGATTTCTGAACAAATGCCCCAAGGGCACTCATTAGCATTTTCCTTATTTTTATTAAAGTACTCAAACAGAAAAATGTTAAAGAAAAACAATGCATTCACAACCCATTATTAATACAAAACATCACAGTCCTCTCAATCATTCAACATAGTGTGTTAAAAGGGTCACAAAATCTCGCCTCGATAACTTGAGAAGCAAAACTAAAAGAAACATTTTTTTCCTCTCTTCCAAATCATAAACATCTTCAATCAACCACAATCTCACACACCTATCAAAATAGCATCATAGTTTTCATTTCTACGACTAGGCTACCTAGGATACCGGTACTAGCCCATCTGTATTTTATTTAGTATCTAAGAACGGGCTACAAAAATAGAACAACTCCTGTAGAGATACAAAACAAGCCAACGATTATGATTCTATGAACCATAAGAGAGATACACTCCAATTAACAACATCACCATTAAACGAACACAAAACTAACATATCATAGTTTACGAACCCTAAGCGATACACTTTAACAACAAAATTAAAAATTTCCAACAATAAACAAGAATAGCACTGCAGAGAATCATAAAGGAAACTAAATAAAAAATAGAAAATAACTCCAATGGTTCAACACAATTTAACAAAATCGAACGGTTCAAGAACGCACCAGTAACGAACTGATTTACACTGAGCGCAGCGCGCAGTGGCGGGAAAATAGCAGAGAGCACATTGATAATTGCTCGTGACGGCGGAAACAACCGGAGCAGACACATAAGGAAACGACGATTCTCTCTCAACCCTGGCAGTTTCCTCAGCAGCCAAAATCAAAAGCCTCTTGATCTCTTCATTTCTAGCAACCGCGAGTTTCCATTTCCGGCGAATTATAAATCCGATCACCGGAAAAATCACACAAACCACCACAACAAGGACCAGGTTAAAAAACCCTAGATCCTCTGTGACATGCATTTATCTTACACCTTTACACATCCAGCGTAAACGTAAAAACCCTAAATCGCTACATCACCACCACAAATGGTCGAAATCGTCACGGCGGAGCAACCTTCAAGATCATAAAACCTAACAATTCGTTACTTGATTTGACGGTTACGATGACGCGGAATAACGTAACGGTTAGATTAATTAAAAGAATGAAAAATTCGATTCTGTTGAGCTAGAAATGGGTTTAGGTGTTGTTTGAGTTTGCAAGTAAACTTAAGATGCTACTGAAAAAAAAAAAGATTAAACAAAACGCATTTTTTGTTCGTTAGATTCTGTATTCTTCGGTTGTTGAGAGAGAAAGAGAGAGAGAATAGCGCGGTAAAAAGGTAAAAAAAGGAGGGTAAATGTAAATGTAACGGAAGGAAAAGATTGATTTGA
Source organism: Trifolium subterraneum (assembly GCA_951799995.1). NCBI lineage: Eukaryota > Viridiplantae > Streptophyta > Magnoliopsida > Fabales > Fabaceae > Trifolium > Trifolium subterraneum. Next base: position 47,111,870 of record OX637468.1, read on the forward strand.
TTAATTAATAATTACGAGGGAAAGGAATTTGGTTGTTGGAAAGAGTGAAATGTTAAATTCTTTCTTTGTTGTCTGAAATATTCGGTTTAGATTGTGAATATCGAAACCGGTTCGACTCCGGTTCAGGCAGGCACGTGAAAGTAGGGCCTTGTTTGGAGAGTTACCAATACGGATATATTCTTATGGTTTCCTATTCGGGAATCAGACGGTGGATGTGGGGCCAAATTTCTGATTGTAAAGTGTTTTCACTCGATTTTTTTTTCTGTTTTGGTGTAGAATGGAATTAATAAGTTAAGCATTTTTTACAAGTTAGTACTTGTCTGTTTAGCTTATGTTGGGTAGGTTGGGAATAGATTTGTAGACAAACACGGCTTTTGATTATAAGGAAAGGATAATTGACTTTATTCATAAGCTCTATAACTTTTTCAAGAGGAATAGTAGTGTAAATGAGTGTTATATCATCATCATCATATTATAAGAGTTCTCAAAATTTTCGCATGAAATGAAATAGTTAACATAACTTTTTTTCTTAACCCTCGTTCTAAGGGAAGAAATCTTAGTAATTCAGAATTCAATCGCAATATAAGTAAAATTTGGCGAAAAATAGTTAACACATTTTAGTTATGTGGTTAGTTAGTTTTGTTTAGTAAATGATCAATTAATAACAATGTATTAACTCAATAACACTTAAATGAGATGACACAAATCTCTTATAGTTTAACTAGAGTTATGGGTTCGATAATTTTTTAGAGAGGGTTTGGCGTCCATTTGGGTCTCACAAAGCTCGAAGTATTAATCATTGCAGTTGCGCGCATAAGATATTTGATTTAAGTAAAAAAAAACTATAACAATGTATTGCAATTTATTAATAATTAATCGAATACAATTGATTAGGATTTGATTTATTTTAAGTGAAAGTGTAAAGTATATAATAGGAATGTCGATTGTTGATTGTTATTTTACATTTTATTCACTTTACAAAATCTAATTGAATAGTGAGATTTTATCTGATTGCACGACTTCATGCAATCAAAATCCTAGTTTTAAAAAAATTCGCATGTAAATAAAGTAGTGAACATAATTTTTTTTATTAACCCTATGATTTTAAGGGAAAGAAATCTTAGTAATCCAAAATTCGACCGTAAAATAAATAAGTTTAAGAATAGTCAACACATTTTAGTTATGTGTTTAATTAATTTTGTTCAGTAAATGATCAATTAATATATAACAATGTATTAATTGAAGAACTCTTAAATAAGATGACATTGATCTCTTGTAGTTTAACTAAAAGGTTATTGGTTTAAAGACCAAAAAATAAAAATAAAAGGTTATTGGTTTGATCCCTTTATAGGAAGAGTTTGACTTCAATTTTGAATACACAAAACTCGATGGATTAATCTTTATAGTTGCGTGCAGATGACACTTGGTTTACGTCAAAAATATATATAACAATGTAGTACAATTAATCGAATACAATCAATCATGATTTATTTATTTAAAGTGAATTACTTTATAGTGTAAAGTATGTATTATGAATATCAATTATTATTTGACATTTTACTCACTTTAGAAAATCTACAACCTTCTATAACTTTTGTAAAAATAAAAAGAAAAAACCTTCCGAAACTAGAGAAACTAAATGAATAATAAATAAAGTGAATAGTCCATAAATCATAACCGGTAGAAATGTCGAAATTGTTGGTGTCGAAGTACATAAATAGGGTTTGAACCCCGGGTCCCTCCACTTTATGTGTGTGAGTTTTTAATAGATTGTCATTTCGTCTATCTACAAAAAAAAAAGTGAATATAATAAGAATAAGAGTATTTTAAAACTATGAGGATTAAATCGAAGTTAACTATGACATTTAACTCGGGTGATTAATGAAGTTTCCATAAGACAAATCATTCGAGAAAACTCGATTTCAATTAAAAAACAAAAAAATGGAAGTTTTTGGTAGGCGGTGTAGTGTAGGTGTAACAATAGTTTTTTATAAGAAAACTTATGTACATAAATAGTTTAAGACAAACTGTTGGTGAATTCTAAGATGAGGGCTCAATTAAGTCCCTCACCAGTGTACCACCCAGATTGCCCATTAGATTAAACAAGTGTATTTGATCTCAATAGTCGTTATCACATAGGATTGTATTGATGTTCTTTCTCTTTCATCGGTGAACAATTCGCTGCATAACAACGATATTGAAACTTTCATCTCTAACTTGCTTGTTTTATAAGATTCATTTTTTTCTTTTCGCAGCCCCTTTCCAATTGCAATGTCATCCCTCAATGTATTCTTTTACAATTGCAGTTTTTTTTTTCATTTCTTCAAATTTCCATAAAACTTAAAACTTTCGTTGATATTTTTTAATTATAAACTACTCGTAATTTGCAATTTATGTTGTACCTTTATGAGGCATTACAAGGTATCAATTTGATGTTGAGGATCTATCCTAAGCAGAGAGAAGAATACATGTGCGACAGAGCTGCTTTCCCAAATCTAATTTGTGAACAACTTTTGCAATTATTTACTTAACATTTATTAGATTATGGGCCTGTTTGTTTAAGATTTAAAAAAAATAAATTTTTTGAAAAAAATCTAGAGATTTTGAAGAAAATATAAAGCTATTTTCCGTTTGTTTACAATCATAAAAATCTATTTTTTTAGAAAATGGTTTTCAAAAAAATATATTTTGTAAAAATCTATTGAAAATAGCTTTTCATTTTAAAGGAAAAATAGATTTTTGAAAAAATCTGAAACAAACGAGCCCTATTTTCTAGCGATGAGGGGAAGAGGGTAAAGAGAAAAGGTGTTAAAATCTTCATCTGGGGTTTGGTGGCTCTCAAAATCCAAATCATACATCGGACAAAATTCTCTAGTAATGAATCAATGTAAGCATCCATTAATAAAATGTAAGCACAACAAATTATCAATTAGAAACACATATTTTTTGAGTTTGAGCAAACTTTCATTTGGTGTGTCTTTTTGTCCTTATGGGTGTTTGTGTTAAACATCCATGAGTGTTGTGTTTGCGGTTGAGGTTGAGAGAGTAAGAGAAAAAATTATAATCTAGTGTGAGAATAACTAATTATAGCGTGTATCTTTATTTAATCCAATGGTTAAACTCGGTGGTACATTGGTGAGAGACTTAATTGAGCCATCACCTTAGAATTCACCCAGAATGTTAAGATTTCTCGTAAAAGTTTAATTGTTGTGCACTGTCAGTCTGAAGTTTTTTTACACATGTATCTAATGATGTGTCACCACATCATTTAATGAATGTGACACGTCATGTGTTTTTAAACACAATACATGATGTGTCGATATATTATTGAACGACATGTGTAAAATAATTTTACAATAACAATATATATAAATTAAATTCTTCTTGTAATCACATAAAAAAAAATCTAGTTACATCTCAAATTGACCAAAATATTCTTAAAAAAAATTAAATTTTCAATGTCATCCAAAAACTTGTGTGTGTTTCTCACTATCTCTTCCATTCTCCCTCTCGTTCGAACTACTAAAACCCTGAAACACATAACACCGTCGTTGCCGTTCATCTACGCCGCTCAGATCTTTGTCATGTTCATCTTCATCTTCGCTTCTTAAATTCAATTTGAAAGGTAAAGTTATGTAAACTCATTTTGTGTACGTGCATGTAAACTCAGTTTTCACGACCTTATGTAAATTGAGTTTATTTAAGCTCATTTAAACCGAATCAACGTGAACTCTTTAAATCGAGTGTAAGTGTGAACCAAGTTTATGGAAGGTTATGTGAACTGAGTTTACTTAAATTATATGAACTCAATTTACGTATGATTTGGATGTTTTATTTTTCATGTACGGGGTCTTATGTTACATTAGTAGTTTACGTAAACATTTAACTTAGATTACATTTACTAATGATTGAAAAAAAACAGGCAAACACGAAATCGCATGAAAATGATAATGTGATAGAATTGAAAAGTATAAATCGACTAACCTATGCAATAAAGTCGTAACGAAATATCTTCAAATTCAATTTTTCATTGTGATTAATGACACATAAATGATGTTTGTGAGAGAGAAAACATTAATAAGGTTTTTGACAGGGAGAACGCGTGAAACAGAAGAATAAAAACATAAAATATAATTTTCAAAAATTTATATAAAGAAGGACAATTTTGATATTATTATTAAATTTTAATGAAAATTGGATGTAACTAAATTTTTTAAAGTGTGGCTAGAATTTGTTTTAATGTTAAACTGGCCCGCCCAATGTGATCATGGGCTTATTTGTTTGGGCCATCATCAGCAACCCAGAGACACTGCAACATAAACTCCATCCATCGTTACGCTATACACTCTTGGGGAGGAGTAATTGGTTATTTTGATATCTTATTGAACTATTTTCGATTTTAAATATGAGGAAAAAAACTGTTTTTTAGATCCATTAAATAATCGATGAATCTGAAAAATAAATTTTCAAACTCGGCGAACACTATATTGCGATTAATTGAATATTGTTGAACGTTATTTGTGTGGTTGATTTTAGTTCAGTGAATTGAATATATATTATATTAAAATTACAAGTATTTATACATCTATTTTTTATTTATCGATTTAGTGCGAGTTTGAAGGTTTTAGCCTGTGTTTGAAGATTTTATCTTTATTGTTTCTAGTCAATTTGGCCATTAAATATAACTCTTTTGTCCCTAAAATTTCTAACTTATAACAAAATATTTAGGTAAAATTATTCTACCGGTCTCTTAACTTAATTTTAAGTATAATTTAGCTTCTTTTTTTTTATCTTTATTTTGTCTCTGACATTTTAATTAGTCCTTTTTTTATTTTTGAATATGAATTTCAAATTTTAAATATGTGATTTTATTTCTTTGTGTGCTCTCAATCATAAATATATGCTATGTCTCAAAAGAAAGCCATAGATTTATAGGTTCAAAAATCATATACAAACATAAATGAAGGAACAAAAAGGACAAGATGACCCCCCAAAAAAAAAATCGTTACCTTAAATTAAGTTAAAGGACAACAAGTGTAATTCTGTCAAATATTTAACAAAAAGAAATTGTACCACATAGTAGTAATGCGTATAAATAATTGAGGAACATGGCAAACTGGTCAAGTTAATGGAAGAGGAAGAAGTGTGGTAGAAGAAGAAGAACTGGGATGAGGGAATTATTTTGGTTTGTGTTTTTGTCGATGAAAAAAGAACAAGTGTTTCTAGTCAATGAAAAAAGAAGAAGTGGTGAGAGAGCATATATTGTTGTTTTTCTTATCCAAAATAAATACATTTTTTTACAAAAAGGAAAAAGGGAGAGGGCCTAATAGGCAACATTTTTTTGAGCTTAGAGGTAACAATTATTTAAGTGTGGTATAATATAATATAAAACTAAGGTTTTTTATTTTGAAAAAGCTAAAATGAGAAATATATTACCAACCAAATAGTCCCTTCAGCACAAGGTATGCCAAAGAAAAATGCAAGAGTTTACAGATACAGTAATAAAAAAAATCAAGAAAATAAAGTTACACAATGTCCAAACAAGTAAAAGGGCTCGTCCACCAACTATGGTAGTTAGAGACTAAATTGGTATTTGTTGTCTTCAACCACCAGTATGAATAAAGTTTAACCTTGTCTAGCAGCTGAGGTAAGGATTACTCTGAGTTTCTGAATAATCGTTTATTTCTTTCGTTCCAAAGCACCAAAACACATAAGAGCCAAATAAGCTGAAGAAAGGAACGGTGTGCGCTGAGACCACCAAATGAGAAAGTAAACTGAAGAAAATGATCAGCCAGATTTTGCGGATCTACCAATGACAAGTCAATCCACGACCTAACTGATGACCAAAGAGAATCAAATATGCTGCAACGAGATTAGAAGAGGTTTAGGCCACACTTTATTATAAGTCACCAAAATTTCATAAAGTGTTTAAACTCATAAGGCCATATTTGCCAAAGAAAAAAACTTATAAGCACATATAAAATTGTTGCCTATTGCCCCTTCTGGCAACATTTCTCTAGTTGTTGCCTAGAGTTAAAATGAGACTCGAAATTTTGACCTATCAAATTTAAGACCCGTATTTTTACAATTAAATCTATATTTTCTCTGATTTTAAATATAAATAAAAGTTAAAATAAATTTAACTTAAATGTGAACCAAATACACTTTAACTTATGTTTATATTTCATACCATATTCTTTTTTCTATTCTATGTATGCCTTAAAGCTTTATCAAAGTTATAATATATTTTTTCTTTTTCTTTTTTTCTATACAAAAGGGCCTAAGCCCAACTTTTCCTCAACTTCAATCTCCGATTATTAACAAGTTCATTCACACAAAAAATTGTTTTGCAGTACAATGAGTAATTGTAATTTTCTAACAAGTCTACAACTCAAAGCACCATATCTCTCTCTCTCTCTCTCTCTCATCACATGAACTTAAAATAGCCAATCCAACTTATTGACTTTTTAAAATAAATAAAATTTGCATGGGTATAAATTAATATCTTTTTGCAAGGACGAAAATCCATGTGACTCATTTGAAAGGAGCAAAAACATATTCAAGAAATAAACTTATTAATCTTTTTTGAGTTAAATACATTTTTAGTCCTTATAAAATCTTAATTTTTCAAGTTTAGTCCCTAAAAATATTTATTGACTTTAGGTCCTTATTTGAAATTTATTGGAACTAATTTTAGGATTAAAAGTATCTACATTTTGTTAAAATTGTTTTCAAAATAAGAACTATTTTTACAAACTGCAATAATTTAGATCTAAAATGACTAATAAAAATATAATAGGGACTAAACTTATAAGTTTGTAATTTTTTAGGAACTAAAAATATATTTAATTATCTAAATCACAAGATTATAATCACTTTGTTCCACTAAACTTTTTTATTTCACTAAACTTGTATTAAGAAAAACACAACAATACCACTATGTTAGTGGCTAAGATCTTTTGTTTTTTGTAAAAAGAAAACTTCATTTTTTTTAAAAAAAAAAACACACGCAACAATAACATTATTTGTCTAACTCTTAAATAAGATGGTCTAAGCCTTTTCCGATAATTTTAATTAAATTTATTTCATATTTTTTTATTAATTCTTTTATGAACATTACATTAAAATACTTAAAAAATATTAGAAATGCATGGAACACATTCTTAATTTAATTCATAAATTACATGTATAATTTGCATAAAAAAAGGTTGAATAACTTTGAATTTTCATTACCAAGAAATTCAAAGCAGACCATTGCATTTTATTTTTTTTGAAGCAAGCAGACCATTGCATTGTAAAAGCTAAAAGAGCATTGCTATATATAACGCGACAAAAAATTTCACGAAAAGCTCACGAATGCACACATAATCTGCATTGACCAATAAGTTTCTCCATGTTAGACTAACCACAATTTTATTTAATTTCATAAAATTACTTTTTATACCTAATTAAGCGAGTAGATATATTGAGGAATATTATTAACTAAACCACATTGAAAATATTTTTCCTATAGAAAATAATTAATGAGATTGCTTATTCTAAGAAGACAAATTAACATTTTGCATTCCTAAAAGTAATTGTATTGCATATAAAGATAACAATCCAACTTGAAGAGAACTTTATATAGTCATTTTATATAATACTTTGAAACTTATCCTAATAGAGACACAGTCTAATCACAGACATAGTCCACATATTAGAGTAATTTTATTTAGCAGTTTTACTCTTAGTGGAGCTCATATATTTTTTTAATATTATAATATAATAATATAAAATTATTAGTAAAATTTATTTAATATTTTTTTTAGGTGTTGAATTTGATTGTTTATTAAATACTATTATTTACAAATTATAAATGAGATATTTGATAAGGTGAGATTGATAAAAATATCGAAATTGTTAGGTCAGACATTATGACTGAAGTTCGAATCCCAACTCCTTCACTTATGTTGGTTGTGAGTTTATAATGACATTATCATTTTGTTTATGTACTAAAAAATGAGACTCACTTTAAATATTTAAAATGGTTTTTTTTGGTAGCAAGACATAAGATTCCAATAAAAAAGTAACATTGACAAACAATCAGCTGATTAAATATACAGAGTATAGTTACACATAGAGCTCAAAATGATTAACCCAAATTTTATACCCTCACAAAATAAAACAATAGAGATTAAGAGAGATAACGAGAATTAAAAAGGGACATCTCTACAACATTAAAGGGGAGTCACTTGTATATAATCGGGGAGTTCTCCAACACATTTGGTTAATCCCCATTAACCAAATGTGTTGAAGAACTCCCCAGTTATATACACGTGACTCCCCTTGATGTTGTAGGTATAAAATCTTTCAAACTTAAAAAAATATTTACTTTTAACTTTATTTTAACTTTATCATCCGCAAACAATCAAAAAGTGTCACATATATAATTTCTCGTAAACAAATAGTTGAGGAGTTGGAGATCAAATTGATATGATTTTTTGTGTTTTTGTATTTGCGGAATTTGGTGGGATATAATTTTACGGAGAAAACTCTCCTCAAATATATTGTTATATGAAGAAAACTCAAGTTCTTATTTTATTCATCATGGCTTATGGCTCTATATATAGAGCTACAAATAAAACAAACTTCTAAATCATATCTTTTAAAAAAACAAACTAAATCTAAAAATCATAAATATTATAAACTGAAATATAAATCTAAACTATATTTAAATCTAAAATCTTCAAAAGATATTTAGGCATATTTTTCTCAACACTCCTCCTTGACTGAATATCTTTTGTGCGTATCCAATCTGAGCTTCTCGGAAATTTATTCTTCTTTTTATTTTGGTTGTATTTCTTGTCAATATCTTTCTTGGATGAGATTGCATGTTGATTTGACTTGAATTTCTCCATCATTGAAGTTATTCCTTTTTCACAAGCTTTAGCGTCTTTGTGCCTTGTGGACTTTATGGTAGAAACATTGCATCTTTTAAGTGGCTTTTCACAAGCATGATTATTCTCCTCCTTAACTTGAAATTTCTTCAAAGCACCTGAATCTTCATGATCTTCTTTGAATTTATGTTCTTTTCTCTCTTCAATAATATAATCATTCTTCATCAAATCTAAAACGAATCTCTTGCCTTTCATATGAGATTTGAACACTTTCTTATTGTTTTGATCTTTAATCACAAAACTTTTATGTTCAAATATCACTTTATAATCTTTCTCCAACAGCTGAGCAACACTTAAAAGATTTTGATTAATTTCTGGAACATATAAAACATTGGAAATTTGTTTCATACCTGCATGAGTTTTAATTGAAATTGTTCCAATGCCTTCTACTGCAATTTGTTCTCCATTCCCAATTCTGACTTTGGAAATAGAAGTTTTATTGAGCTCTTTGAAAAGATCTCGATCATAAGTCATGTGGTTTGTGCAACCACTGTCAATAAGCCATTCTTTTGACGGTTTGTTGGTTGTACAACCTGATATTGCAAGTAGTAGGTCTTGGTCTTCTTCATATTGCCCATGAGCAATGTTAACATCTTGTTGTTGTTGTTGTTGTTGTTGTTGTTGTTGTGATGTGCATACTTTGTTCATATGACCTAATTTACCACACTTTTCACATTTTGCATCAGGCCTCCACCAACAATTCTTTGGTGAGTGAGTATCCTTTTTGCAATAAGGACATGGTTTGTGTTGGGATTTCTTTCCAAAATCTTTGGCTAGATATAAACCTTCTATAGTTCTTTCTTCTCTCATAAGTCTTCTTTGTTCTTGTGCCTGCAATAAGTGTAACACTTCTGGCAGAGTGATTTTACTCAAATCTTTTGTGTTCTCCAAGGCGGCTATAGAAGCTTCATATCTTTCAGGTACCGTTACAAGGATTTTTTCTACAATTCTAGAATCAGAAAATTGAGTGCCTAGTAATCGTACCTTATTAGCAATACCCAATAATTTATCAGCATATGTCTTGATTGTTTCATCCTCCTTCATTCTTTGTAACTCGAACTCTCTCATTAAGTTCATAACTTGCATGCTTCGAATCCTTTCATCTCCTTTATATTCTTCTTTTAGGTAATCCCAAATTTCTTTCGGTGTTTTGAGAGTCATGATTTTAATAAAGACGGTTTGTGAGACACTTGCAAACAAACAAGTCTTTGCCTTTGCCTTCTTGGTTTTTCTTTCTTTATGAGTTTTCATCTGTTCTGCTGTGGGGTCTTTTGGTAACGAATAAACATCGTAATCATCCTCCACAGTTTCCCATAGATCTACAGCATCTAAGAATGCCTCCATTCTCACCGCCCAAAGATCATAGTCTACTCCATCAAAGATTGGAGGAGCAGCCTTTGAAAAATCCATCTTCACAGGTCCTTATGAACGTTGGCTCGGATGCCACTGATATGATTTTTTGTGTTTTTGTATTTGCGGAATTTGGTGGGATATAATTTTACGAAGAAAACTCTCCTCAAATATATTGTTATATGAAGAAAACTCAAGTTCTTATTTTATTCATCGTGGCTTATGGCTCTATATATAGAGCTACAAATAAAACAAACTTCTAAATCATATCTTTTAAAAAAACAAACTAAATCTAAAAATCATAAATATTGTAAACTGAAATATAAATCTAAAATCTTCAAAAGATATTTAGGCATATTTTTCTCAACACAAATTTGGTTAATGTCAGTTAACCAAATGTGTTGAAGAACTCCCCGATTATATACACGTGAACTCTCTTGATGCTGTTGAGATGTCCCCTTTTGATGTTTAAATAACATTTGTCTCTTAATAATCTTGGATTCCCACCAATTCGTACAGTAGCTAGCTGTTAATCTCGTCAAATTTTGTACTACTACTAGTATAATTCCATGTGCCTTTTTAGTTGAACGTGTTCATGAAAATATGAATTAAAATGGCAACAAAAAGCAAACACATCTCTATCACACATTCACAGTGTGTACACAAAGAAGATCAAAAGAATACGAAATAGAGCTAAAAAAAATTTAAATAATGAGCAACTTGGATATGAATGATTAATTATCAAGGAAGTGGGGTTAGTGAATTATAATTTATAAGAATAAGAATATATTATTGTTTGATGATTTGATGAATAGCAAGACATGTAGAACTGGAAATAAGGGACCATATATGAAAAAGAATATTGCCAAAAAGTAATTAATTAGTAAACCCGTGACCATATTATTGATCACGAGAAATCAAACTTTTTTCATTTCTTATATTATTGTCCATTCAATCCCTACAATTCTCAATCCACAATTGCTCTAAAATCAAAATATCCAATAATTTCAATTATTCTTCACTGGTTGCAGTGATGTTCCAAAAATAAGTACTTTGTCCATTTTCAACACACTAATGATATATCAAACTCTCTTTTTAATTATTTTATGTCCTTTATGTTTTTGTTTTTCTAACTAAGACAAAATGTTTGCATGTGTATTTACAACTAGTGTAAAGTAGTGTCTATTTTGTTTCTTTGGCTTTCCTTCCATTTCCACGCTGTGAAGCCAACTCATTATTTATGAAGTAACCTTATTTTATTTTTATTTTTTTCCAGAAGAATCTTTATTTAATACTTTTTTTTTACTAATAACTAGAAAAGTTAACAATAGTTTATAACTATATTAATAATAAATATATTTTTTGACAAATATATTTTATATTATCAATCAATTATAACCGTCAGATCATTAAAACATTTAACTTTTATCCTAATTGTGTTTAAAGTCACACAAATGAATGAATGCTAACGATCTAAAAATCTTGCACAAACAATTAAGTTGAAGGATATAGCTTATACATTTTACTTTTTCTTTTCTTTTCGTTTTTCATAATTAACTTAATTAGAGATAATCTTATTTATTTAAAACATATTAGTCACTAAATGTCAGTAACTCTCTTAACCATATTAAAACAATGGTTTATCAAGTTGTAAAAATCTAATTTCTTCCGCTATACTCAACCATCATATTAAAACTCAATATAAAATATAGATCGAGTTTGTCTACAACAATACTAGTTAGAAGACTCTAACAGTATAATAGTAAACTAAATTTAAATCCTTTAATCTTTTAATCGGTCCAAATTTTAATCTCAAATTTTATATTTTTTATATTTAGAAACAATTAAAGTACAAACTTATAATCTACAGTTGAGATGTCAAACTACACTCAATCCAAATCCACAAAATACCCAAGAATTAATTCCAACTCAAAGGATATTTGTGTAATTTAACAAACCACTCATCACTCTTGCTCTCCGTATATATAAGGGTCTCAATCCCTTGTCCATGCATGCACATTATAGCTATAATCTTCATTCTATCTATCCCTTTTCCAAAAAATACACAAGAAATTAAATCCACCATGAACATTAAATTGGCCACGGTCTTAACACTTTTTTGCTATGTAATTTTCATAAACAATATCAATGCAATTGATCCATGTGCATCTCAACCAGATGACTCTGATCTTAACGTAATTCCCATGTATGGAAAATGTTCACCATTCAACCCACCCAAAGCAGATTCATGGGACAACAGAGTCATAAACATGGCCTCCAAAGATCCAGCCCGGATGAACTACCTATCGACATTAGTAGCTCAAAAAACCGCCACTTCGGCTCCAATTGCTTCGGGCCAATCCTTCAACATTGGTAACTACGTTGTTCGGGTCAAAATCGGAACACCGGGCCAACTTCTTTTCATGGTTCTTGACACAAGTACCGACGAGGCTTTTGTCCCGTCCTCTGGCTGCATTGGTTGCTCCGCGACAACTTTCTACCCCAACGCCTCCACTAGTTTTGTCCCATTGGACTGTTCCGTTCCACAATGTGGTCAGGTTCGCGGGCTTTCATGCCCAGCCACGGGCTCTGGGGCGTGTTCCTTTAACCAATCATATGCCGGCTCCACTTTCTCCGCCACACTTGTTCAAGATTCGCTTAGATTAGCTACGGATGTTATCCCTAGCTATTCTTTTGGAAGCATTAATGCTATTGCCGGTTCTTCGGTTCCAGCCCAAGGGCTTTTGGGTTTGGGCCGTGGCCCATTATCTTTATTATCTCAATCCGGGACAACTTATTCGGGTGTGTTTTCTTATTGTCTTCCAAGTTTTAAATCTTACTATTTTTCTGGGTCACTTAAACTCGGGCCCGTGGGTCAACCCAAAAGCATTCGAACCACACCACTTCTTCGCAATCCCCACCGTCCATCTCTCTACTACGTCAATTTAACCTCAATCAGCGTAGGCCGTGTATACGTTCCTTTACCAAGCGAACTTTTAGCGTTTAACCCAACTACTGGAGCCGGAACCATAATTGATTCAGGTACGGTTATAACCCGTTTTGTGGAACCCATTTACAACGCAATTAGGGACGAATTCAGGAAACAAGTAACCGGTCCTTTCTCGAGCTTAGGAGCATTTGACACATGTTTTGTGAAAAACTACGAAACATTGGCACCAGCTATTACATTGCATTTCACAGATTTGGATCTGAAATTACCATTGGAAAATAGTTTGATTCACAGCAGCTCAGGATCTTTGGCTTGTCTTGCAATGGCAGCTGCACCAAGTAATGTGAACTCTGTGTTGAATGTGATTGCAAATTTTCAGCAACAGAATTTGAGGGTTTTGTTTGATACCGTGAATAATAAGGTTGGTATTGCACGTGAACTTTGTAACTAGCTATAGCTAGTAATTAAGCTAGCTACATTTTAAATTGTTGTTTAGCTAAAGTATCACTATGTTTAGTTTGGATCTTTTTGTTGTTTGGCCATGGTGAATAAGCTTTCCATGTGGCTTAATTAAGAAGATATATTGAATTAATAATGAATGTAACATGTATTGTGTTTAATGGTGTGAATTAATGTGATCTTACCGTAAAAGGGAATGATCATTCGAACTCTGGTCTCTAATAATATTTTTAGTAGCTCTCAACTGAGCTACTTTTACGACGATAGTGTTTTTCATCGGTATGGCATTATATGAAAAATTACATGCCACCCGTGATAGTTGTTTGAATTATTTAATTTACTTGTGGATGAAAATAAGGCACATAGCATAGATCCGTGAATGTAGTTCATCGTGTTGTTGTTTTGTCTTTAGGACAACGTGGTGATGTAAAAAATAATCAATCTTGTACTGTTGCTATCATGGTGATCAATTTTTCCAACAAAAGAATTAAATTTTTTTAGCGTATGTCCGGATGAGCGGAAAGTACTTTTGTGAAAACCATTGGCAAAAAGTTATTGAATCACAAAAACTCTGTTTTTTGTAGTTTTTGGAAATCACGACAACTTGCCAATATTTGCTGCAGTTCCTAAAATTTACGCACAAAATTACCCCTGCACATTGCCGCACCATTTACAATTGCACTAAATTCGTGCGAGTTTCTCGAGAGGTCACATTGTTGAGGATTAATTCTTCAACCTTGAAGTACTTGGTTTGAAATCCGACACCGAGAAAAAATCACAACGACTTTGTTTCGGTAAATCCTCAGACATGTGACAGCGGCAAAATGAAGTTGATCCAAACATACGCTAAATATAATGATTCGTGACGAATTTACTTGTATGCCAAACAGTACTTGTATTTAGTGATGGAATTTCACTTAAAAAACCGATGAACTACTAAAGTAAATTATAATTTATAAATTAAATATGCAAATCGTCATAAAAGAAATATGCAAACTATGTTATAAACAAAAAAATAATTTAAGTGTAATAAATAAAAAATTGATTATAAAAAAATTAATCTGCATGACTTGATGACTATACATTATATGTTCTGAATTGTCACAAAAGTAATAATGACATAGGAAATTAGTATCAACCCTTTTTTCTTTTCTTTCATATATCAATCAAATATAACACAATCATTTTCATAATCCCTTCACAACATATGATATATAATATATATTAATAATATAATTTAAAACAAATGCAAAATTACAACAACCCATGAAATTAAAAAAACACACACACACACACAAAATGAAAATTAAAAAACTTGTTTTTTTTTCCTTTTGCCAGGACCAATTCACTCTCAGTCCTCTCTGTCTCTGAAATCCCAATCTCTTTTCAAATCTTTCTCTTAATTAACACCTACACATAAACACACCCTCTAATCTCTGTCATTTAAAACTTAAACACACCATTAATTATTCTCCAATTTTCTTAATTAACCCCACCATTGATGAACTGCAACACCCTCATCCCTTAACTTACCATACAAAGCCAAACATTCCCAATAAGCCCTTCGTTTTGTATTCTCGGTTTTCGAACCGCGTGGCTTGCACTCCAAGAAAAGTTCATCAACTAAACCAATTGAATTACCTCTCATTATTTCTTCAACAACTTCAGCTTCAGCTTTCATCACAACATATTCTTCCTCTTTAACATTCTTATTCAACCAATCCGACATTCCAATTTGCGACGACACTTCCTTCTCTGACAAATCTGGCGCTACCACTTTTGTTTCTATCTTATACATCTCGAACTTCTTGTTTCTTGTCGGATAATTCTTCGAAAACCAATCGGTACCACTTCCTCCTTCTTTCTCTGGTAACCCTACATCGATGAAAACACGACGAGGATAGCTTTCGAGCGAATCTCCCATTAAATCGGGTAGATACCTTGTTCGTTTCAAATACTTTCGCGATTTTCCTGATGCAGCTCTTGGTGGCTCTAATAGGACATTTTCGAGATTCTGCAATGCAATTTTCTTTGCCTCTGACAAGAAACCGGATAATTTTCTCGGTGCAGCGAGGTTTGGTTTAACATTTTCGCCGCTAACAATAGTGTTTGCAGAAGCTAAAACTAAAATAACCAAAAGCAGTAAGCGGTCTATAGCCATGTTGATGATCAGATATATATAATCAAATTATTTAACAAAAGGAGAATAATTAATGGTGTAAATTATAGAGAATTTAGGTGACTAATTTTTATATGTAGGTAGAGAGAAGAAAAAAAGAGAGGGAATTTATGAAGGAGAGACTGAGGGTAAAATGGGGAATTTTAGCGAGAGCAAAATCTAGCAGCGGTGTGGTTTCCACCCACAAGAGCGACGCGGCTAAGTTGTGAAGTAGATGAAAGTGTCATCAATTCCCTCATACGTTGAACTTCCATACTTTGGATCCAGTTCGATAATGATAATGATCTTTTTAAATTATTTTTTTACGGTGAAGTAGTGTGCATTTCGTTCTTATGAGATTAATGTTACTATTCTCCCTCCGCGTAACTTAGTAGCGACACGGTTGGGACAACAAGTGAGGGATTGATATGAATTTTAGTGGAATGAAAGGGTTGCATAAGAATGTGAAGGGTTATATTGGAGTACGTGGATTAGAATGGAACATGAATTTGTTTTTTTTGGGGAAAAATGGTTGGCACCACGAAATTTGAGTTACACCATTCACTATTAATGGGTTTAGTGAGGGAATTAATAGTAATAGATTTTAAGTCTCTATCACCTATATACTTGCTTTATACACTCTGCTAAATATACAACGTTGTTAGTTTTAACAAACCGTTTGTTTTGAGCTTCATTTGCGCGCAAAATAACAGATTTTGAGACTAATTTAAGGTTTGTGTCCAAATCATTATCTTCTTCAAAAGTAATATTGTTTGAGCCGTTAAAGATGTCATAAACACTACCAGGAATCTTGTGGGTAAGGAATTGAACAATTGTTTTCTTGGAGGTGGATAAAAAATTATTTTGGTGTTTTAGACCGCTGATACGGATGATAAAAAGTTGTCTTATGATTTAGTGAAGACCCATTTCAATTTTTATTCAATTCATTGACTCCTAATTTATTCAATCTCATAAACTATTTTAAAATCAAATACAGTATAATTGAAATTGTCTTACTAATTTTTTATATTTTTTAGTAGATCAAATCCAAATATTCTTCTTCAGAATACTATCTCCTCCACATCCACCTTCTTTCTTAGTACCAACATTAGCCAAAAATTACTGCTAAGTTTTTTTTTCTTGGAATCAAAGTTTCTACTGAATTATAGTATTCCTTCCGTTTGATTATTAAACTACTGAGAACCTCAATACTAAAAAAAAAAAATTATTGTCGTTAAATATTCAAATATTCGAGAACTAAGTATACATAATGATATGATATAAATTAAAATTGAGAAATAAGTCTTTTTAATTATTACATGTGGCAAAACATGTTGACGTGACATGTGAGTCACTTAAGAGAAACTCCAATGATGATCATTGATCTCTACCTAATAGTTGTTTTATGGGTTTCGTTGAGCCCCATCATTTTGAAATAATTTACTCATTTTTTATTGCAATAGTGCGGCTCTAAAGAATTCATATTGGTCCCACAATTTTATCTCATACATTAATATTCTACTCATCTTTATTCTCACAATGTGTTAGGACAATTGGTGATTGTTGGTGGTTGAACCCTGTTGTAAAAGAGGGGGTGATACATGTACATACTCCGATGTTCAAGTCAGCAGTCACCGAAGGTGAGATATATATTTAGGGTTAGAAATTGCATACTTGTCTTAGCCTTTTGGCAAACTTATAGGAAAAGAATTGGGTTTGTATAGAATCTAGAACATTTTTCTGCCCTATATGATTGCAACAAGTGTTGTCTAATGACAGTGTGACATTGCTAAACGGTCCACGTGTCCTTGTCAAGCGGTAATAGCCTATAATTAAGACGTGTCCATTGTATAATCTATTTTACTATATGTGGATGTGATAACTCGGTTTAGCTCGCAGATAAGCCTTTAGACGAGGCTAAAAGAGAGTTCAAAGAAATTTTGCATTATATTCTCAAACTATTATTTTATAATTTGTATATGTGATAATGAAATTTAATCAAGTATTAATAAAATTAATTTGGTTAAATTGTTATTCTATTTATTTTATTTATAAATTCTCCTCAAGTTATGTAAAATAATCTAACATAATTTATTTTTTTTCTGGGATTAAGAGGGTACTTACTTACTCAAATGACAAAATAGACAAAGCAAAACATTTCACTCAAATTAGTCTGATGCCTTTATTTTGATGTGCATCGTGATTCTTCTCATGCATGTGTTTTGCCCTTAATCCTTAATAAGTTACAATATAGAATTGTTCAGTTGTGCCCATTTTTGAAAATTAAAGGACTGCAGAGTCCTTGAAAACAGTCTAAAATTCCTTACTTTGTCTCATTATATTTTTTCCTATCTCTATCTATGTGACATTACATAAACAAAAAAAGGAAAAATAGTTTAATAATTAATTTTTATGGCTAATACTAAAATAAATTAATAGTCAATTCAATATGTTGAATTCAAGCCACATATTAGGAGACCTCTTCCCACCAGACATTTGGGTGAATAAATGGATCATATATTGTAATAAAAGTGATAATAGCAAGAAAGCTTCTTTTGCAAATTGTAGTGAAATGTTCATGTTCTTCCAAAAAAAAAAAAAATTCATGAATCATCATCTTGTGATAATAAAATAAAAATGAATCATCATGTTGTCGGATCTGACTGAGCCTTACATTGCAAAATGCTTTGTCACTCACTGGCATATCCAACTACATGGCATTTCTAAGTCCACATAAAATAAAACTGCAGCATTAATTTTAGGATTTTTCATTACAATTTGCAAATTAACCTTCCCCTAACAAAATATAAATAAAAATCGATTTTTTCCATCATATTTAATGATAGTATAATCATTCATACTCCATAGTTAATGATTTTTGTCAAATAGAATAATATTATAGAAATTCACCTCTCGAGGTGAATAAGTCTAAAATTCTAA
This sequence comes from Trifolium subterraneum, assembly GCA_951799995.1. Classification (NCBI taxonomy): domain Eukaryota; kingdom Viridiplantae; phylum Streptophyta; class Magnoliopsida; order Fabales; family Fabaceae; genus Trifolium; species Trifolium subterraneum. Next base: position 47,130,663 of record OX637468.1, read on the forward strand.
ATTCAAACTCTGACCATGCATATAAAATACAATATCTATACGAATTGAGTTATGCTCATAGAGATTATTCTATGGTGTAAATCTCTAGGCTAAATTGAAACTTTGACCCCTTAACTTATTTGTTGATTTTATTTTAATTTTATAATTAATTATTGTTTTATTTTGACTCTCTAACTATATTTTTGTCTGCCATAAATTTTATAAAAAAACTTTAATGTTCATCATTAATATATTTCATCACCATTATAAAAAATATATATATCATCACCAAACCAAAAAAAAATTCAATTTAATCTCAAATCTAACATTGGTTGAAGTTTTGATTCGAGGTTAAATTGGATTTGTAGTTGGATTTGAGGTGTAGTAGAAAATTTAATTTAACCTCAGTTTAGGTATAGTAGTCATCTCGGAACCTCAATTTAACCTCAAATCTAACATGGATATATATATATATATATATATATATATATATATATATATATCTGCAATTTGAATTCTGTGACACCATGTGATTTTCCAAGCTTAAATTGGATTTTTTTGGGATACGAGACGACTACTATACCTAGACCGAGTAGGGATCTTCTTTATTTTTCTATGGAAAAATGTTAAATAGTGTCCTCGATGCAATAGTTAAGGAAGTTAAGTATAAAATTCTCTTTAAACATGTGTAGTTAACTTTTTAAAAGTGTAAAAAGTAAACTTTTCAATGCAAAAGTTTCTTTTCCGGGCAGAGACGGAGCCAGAAAATTAGTTTAGGGGGGGCCGAATTTGAAAGTCCAATTCACTAAAGAAAAATTTAAAAGTATAACATATACAAGAAATTATAAAATAAATCAAAAGTTATTATAGTGAATATTCATTTTATAGGCACTTTTTTTAAGTCAAACTTTTAGGCCCTTTTATTTTCACATTTATTATAATTTTAGTCTCAACTTATGTGTTTTACCATAAGAATTGAGATTTTTTGTGTAAAAAAAATGTGAATTTTAGTCTAAAAAGAGATATTTAGTCATTAAATTCAATATTAAGGCAATAAGGAATTTTTGTTTTAGGGGAAAACAGTCACTAAGATCAAATTTACAACAAATTTATAATAGTGCTCAAAATATTGGATTAATAAAGAAGGACCATATGCATAAGTTTAATAAAATAAGTGAGACTAAACCTGAAATTGAAACAATAGTATAACAAAATACTAGTATAAAAAAATTTATAAAAAATTTAGGGGGGACCGTGGCCTCTGCTGGTCCCCCTACTAGCTCCGTCCCTGTTTCCGGGCACGAGTTAGCATCCATTTTTCTATTACCAAAGTTTTGAGAATATATAAATACAATAATATAAAATTTAGTGGGTCAAATTATTTAATATTGTACAGCTTTATAAGAAATAAAATGGACAAAGAAAAGTCTTATAGAGTAATCAAGAAAAAACTCGAGAGTATTTTGACTCACTATTCACTATTATAGAGTTGAGATCATCTCCAATTTTTTTTTTTCTATTACTATCGTATTAAAGTTTTTTAAAATATATATTAAACAATTAAATCCATTAAATATCATATTATTGTATTATATTTATAAACATGAGTAAACATATAAATATATAAATGGAAGGTTTTTATTTTTATTTTTAGGGTAAAAAATAATACAAAAAATTAAACATTTTCCTTATTTTTATTTTTAAATAAAAAAGCTATATGCGTAAAAAAAAAAAGACAAAGAAGAAGCTATAAATACCTCTTCCCTAGTTCCCTAACCTTCCTCAAGACTTGGAAAACGCCGGCGCTTTTTTTTCGCTTCCAAGTTCCAATTATTCACCAAAACACTCTCACTTGCACTAATTAAACATAATTAATTACCATCATTAACTCTAATCATCATCATGGGTCTGAAAGCATTTCTTGAAGGTGGCACTGCTTCCATTGTTGCAGGAACCACCACTCACCCACTCGACCTAATCAAAGTTCGTATGCAACTTCAAGGCCAACAACAAACCCTAATTCCACTTTCACACAATCTTCATCATCATCCAGCTTTCACTTTTCATCATTCTTCATCAATCTTTCAACAACCTAAACCCTCTCTTTCAGGACCTATCTCTATAGGAATCCGCATTGTTCAATCTGAAGGTGTACACGCTCTTTTCTCCGGCGTATCTGCTACCGTACTCCGTCAAACACTCTATTCCACCACTCGTATGGGTCTTTACGATGTCTTCAAACAAAACTGGACTGATCCAGAAATTGGAACAATGCCTGTTACTAAAAAAATTACTGCAGGTTTAATCGCCGGTGGAATTGGCGCTGCGGTCGGGAATCCAGCTGACGTGGCGATGGTTCGTATGCAAGCTGACGGTCGACTACCCGTGAATCAGCGACGGAATTATAACGGCGTATTTGATGCTATTCGGAGAATGTCGAAAAATGAAGGGATTGGTTCTCTGTGGCGCGGTTCAGCGCTTACGGTGAACCGCGCGATGATAGTAACGGCTTCTCAGTTAGCTTCTTATGATCAGTTTAAGGAAATGATTTTGGAGAAAAAATGGATGAAGGATGGATTTTGGACACATGTGGCAGCCAGTTTTGCGGCGGGTTTTGTGGCGGCCGTTGCTTCGAATCCTATTGATGTTATAAAGACTAGGGTTATGACTATGAAGGTGGAGTCTAGTGGAGAGGGTGTACCATATAAAGGTGCATTGGATTGTGCTGTTAAAACTGTTCGTGCTGAAGGACCTATGGCTCTTTATAAGGGTTTTATTCCTACAATTTCAAGGCAGGGTCCTTTTACTGTTGTTCTTTTTGTCACACTTGAACAACTTAGGAAGCTGTTTAAGGACTTTTGACTAAGATGGTTAAAAAGAGATTTTGATTAGTTTGTATGTTTAAGAGATTTTGATGTTCATGTTCACAATGTTTTACACTTATACTATCATTAAACTTTTGAAAGACACCCTTCAGAATTATATTTTCATTCATAAATTTCATCCTTATGTTTTAATAACAATTTCGAATGAGAGAACCGGCAAGGGACACAACTTCACAAGACTTGTCCAATGAAGTTAACATTAGAAACAAATAACTTATGTTGGATGCCGTTCGAAATACGCCTGAGTTAACAATTCAAAGGCTAACTCAAGTATGTATTTTTTTACGGTGTCCAATGTATTTTGTTTCTAATGTCAATTTCGTTGAACGAGTCTTATGACTAACCGAAAAGTTAACTCAAGCATATTTTGCCTTTCGGTTAGTGATAAAAGTGGCCATGAAAGTAACATGCAGCGACTCACCAAATTGGGTTAGTCATAAATTTGTTTTAGAATTCTCTGCATGTTACTTTCGCGGCAATTTTTGCATGTGTGTGTTATGGAGCTTTGAATTCATTCATCCAGATTATGAGTCTGATTATACGAAGACATAAAGATATTACTTGCTCAAAAATATGTAAGAACAAAGAAACTTGGACAAGGGGTTATCTGTCTAATAATGCTTTGCCAGCTTATGCCAAACTACTGAATACTATCGCAGTTACAAATGCGATAATGTAATTGCAAAATCATCATGCTGTTCACTGAGTCAGTAAAAAACCAGCATGTTAGGCTAAAAACAGTTCAGTTTATGTATGCTTTGCATATCCTGTTTTTTTTTGGGATTCACTGCTGCTCTCATTTGAATACAGGCTTGTGTGCCAACCTTAGCAACAAAGAAGGATTCTTCTCACAAAACATTGTTGAAGACATAAACAATGCCACCACGTGGAAAAGAAAAAAACAATGACCGATTTCAATAGCCCCGTATCGTTTGGATTTCACCTGCAACAAAAACCTGGCGTAGTAATCATCGACCTTTATCCACATTAAAATTCTGTTTATGGCCGTCTGACCTTCCTCTTTCCAAGTATGTTGGATGTTGATCCCATCCTTCTGAGCGGTAGCCTGGCTGACTATCTGATTTTTTTAGTTTCTCAGAATTCTGATTTGATTTACCTTTGCTTGATCTTTTCTCCGAGAGTGACTGGGAACTGTCCATGATTCTAACCTTTTCTGCGTTTGGCACATCAGATCCTTGAAGCTGCTTACCTTTTGGGGATGGAAGTGGTTGGTGACGCTCAGATCCTTTTACTTTATCCTGGTTGCGTGAAGACTGACTCGACTCTCGGCCTCTATCCGCGTTTTGTAGCTCGTTTACAGCTTGATTTCGGCCCACCTTCAAAAAGTTCAGCTTGGATGTCAGTTTTGTGAGTGCAGAAGTATTGTTTGCTCCCTGTTGTGAAAGCATTTAAATAAATAAGTCTATCTACTCCACTAGTCCTACCAAGTTGCATTACAACTTATCACGTTTTTCTTATTGGAACACAAAAAGAAATTAGTTAGCTATGTTAACAAAACCAAAGATAAAAATAACATGGATAAGGTAACTAGTACATTATTTATGAAATGTTAGATAGCAAGAATCAATTTAAGAGCACAAACAACATGGCATTGTTATTGACTTTTGGATGAATCAGTGGTATCCGGCAACAGTTCTGATTATACAATTTGAAGGTGCTGCTTATTTTTATGTAGTAGATTCATCATAGCCAAGTTTATGATACCTACCTCACCCTTTGAACTAGAAGATCTCTTGGTACTTGGTGGCTGTTTGTTTGGTTCTGGCTTTCTCTCAGTTTCACTTTCTCCTCCAGTGAGATAAGTATCCTGCCGCGGCATTGCCAAATATCCATGGTTTAAGAAATGTTAGATTGCAAATTACTATTAACCTTTGGTTTTTAACCACACAAATCTTGTAAGAAATAAAAGCTTGAGAAATTATGATATTTGTTTTCTAGCAGCAAGTATAAATTGCAGAAAATAATTTGGGAGGGAAAAAGTTTTATAGGATTCCTATAAACAACTATAGAATCTATTATTGGGTTACAAGAGCAGTTACACAGCTAATGCCTTGTTTGGCTAGCTATTGTATTCTCTAATAGTGTGCAGTTCTCTCTCTCTTCGTTCCTTGCCTTATCAAAGGTGTATGTTTCTGTTTATATCTGTTGAGATTTCCACAATAGATGTGATATGGCCTTCAAAAATGTTTATAAGTGTGATGCCATCCGTCTTAGAGCTGTTTGTAGATTCGTTACGGGCCACTTAGGTCACGTTCTGGATGTTAGGTCCTAAGCATACAGGTGTGTGTGTGTTTAGTCTCACATTGCATGTCATATAACCTAAAAACATATTTATAAGTGAGAGATATATTCCACCTTACAAGCCGATTTTGAGGTGTTGAGTTAGGCTCAACCTAAATTTTAAGAATATCTTTATAAGGGGTATTAGTTTTTAATAATAATATATATTTCATTAAAGAGTATTACAATCATATCTTTAATAATGACATTGACACTAAGGAACAAATCCTTACTAGATTTACCTTGCTTACTGACTTTTCAGATTGTGATGTGGCAGCAACATCAGCATCTCCCTTATGTTTCCTGTCAAAAAGATTCTCCATGAAGAGTAAATTTGATTACCATAGAAAGAAACACTCAAGCAAAAAAAAAAAAAAACACACATAATTGAAACAGTCAAAGTGCCAAGAGCTAGCACAAAAATATGGGATGAAACAATGTGAGCAACAAAAAATTCATGAAAATTGAAGCAATTAGGAGTCCAAGATTGATACAAGAAACATACATTTTTCTTTCCTTATTTGATGATTGACGTGACGGTTTTATGATATCTGAAGCAGATCCTTGATTATGTTCAAGTTTGACATTAAGCCTCTTCCCAAGCTCCTCGACCATCCGCTCTAAGTTGGAAAGATCAACTTCTACCAGAGCTAATTCCTCAAGTTCTGCCCTAGTCTGTATAAGATGCGGAGATTGTGAATTAGCTGACTGATCAAAGATTCAAAAAAACATTATTAAACACATTTGAGTGAATTTGATGTAACACTTCATTGATACCGACATTAGCTAATCATAAACTCGAGTCCTACCTCAAGAGTTGACCGAGAACTCTTCTCCTTGTGCAGCTGTTCATGCAGTTTAGCCACCTATGAAAATAAAAAAAAATTAGAGACAAAATCTTAAATTTATTGTTATGGAGAAAGAGGGTATAACTCATTTCACAATGAACATACATCTTGCTCAAGTTGCAAACGCCGCTCTTGCATGTCTTTCTTACGTTCATCTATTTTAGATTGAAGCTTTTCATTTGCCTTCACCTGCAACAGCAAGTAAATTGGCTATTGACTTCGAAGAAAATAATTCCAACACATAAACAAGGTTATTCGTAAAGGAAATCAACAGATACCTCATCTGCAATTTGGGTTTGCAGTTCATTCCTAGCAGCTTCGAGCCTTTCAATTTCATCACTATCATTAAACATAAAATTAGTAGACAGAGAAACATGAAAAAACTAATAGCATCATTGTACATTCTCCGTATCAAATCACAGCTAGGTCTGGTCAACACATAGAACCATTAAGGCAGAGACTTAAAAAATTACACAGTTGATAGATGTCAATTACTTACTCCTCTTCAAGAGGAAGATCAATGGATTCCATGGAGAGGTTCTTCCTTGCCTAGACAAAATACGAAAGACATAAAACCGTAAACTGTTTAGCACATAGTGAATTAGCTCTAAAAGAAAGGCAAGCGTTAGCCAATATAGGGCAAGTGACAAAGACATAACTGGCAATATAAAAAATTGCATCGTTAATTTTGGAAAGATTTACTTACAGAGGTGCGCCCCAACGTGTTTCGGTGCCGAGGTGCTGGACCATTGGACATGGTTGCAGATTTTTTCATATGTGAATGGCTAGGAGTATTATGCATATCAGCTAGATCAGTGGAAGCTTCTCCAACTGTATCAGCTGGCTTATTGGACTGATCTATATTGGCAGCCTTCTTTGGACTCCTGACATTTTCACTGCTTTTGGTGTTTTCATGTCGAGTCGGTGAGCCTTCACGTGGCTTTATTGACTTTTGATCGACCTTAATTTCTTCACTCACATCTGAGGATCTTGAACTTGAATGAGAATGATCACAATCCTGTACATTACAGAAAATTAGAATTAGATTGTTTACTCTTCCCCTCTCTTCTCTCACGCCCCCGAGAGGCAGTGATTGCAAGCATTTGTCGCTGACTTGGAGAAAGAAAAACAAAGATGTGTATATTAAATCAACTTTATATAATATGTAATTCAAATTTTAAGATCATTTTTAGAGCATTTTTCATTAAAATTTCTTTAATGAAAAACCTTGAATAAAATTTCTCTGAATTTACATGAAATAAATAAATAAATCTGGCATTAACCTTGTCGTCATAATCATCAGCCTCAGATCCAGTTTCAGTGTAGGATTCGCCGCTGACAATGTCATCTTCCTCTTCATCAGACTCGTGTATTGATTCATCTTGTTCATCGTCATAATCCTCATCATAGGACATATCATCGTCAGTACCCTCCCCACTCTCAGATCCACTTTCTTCTTCTGAATCGGTGTATAATTCAGGCGATCCAGAACCTTCCTGCTACAACACTAAAGAGTTAGGATGCTGAAGAGATAATAATAAAAAACAATAAACAATAAATAAATTATCCCATTCATATGCATGCAACATGGTTTCATTGTATGAATGGACACTGTGCGGTGCAAAAAGTAACATCAGAGACGTAATTACCCCAAATATGCTGTTATATTCTTCTAATAAAGTTATAACAATTGCTTGGGCATGGTTAGCAGCTGCAGCTGCTTGTAAAAGTTGAACAGAACCATCACCACCTACATCAAAATCATTATCGATCTCACATTCTCCAGCTAGAAGGGGACGGAGAAGTAATGGTGCCATGCAAGCTGCCACGGCTGAAGAACTCATTTTGTTTACAGCTTTCTGTGAAGCAATACTTTGCATCATCAACAGTAGTCTGTACAAGAACGAGACCATTAATATAGATGGCCAATCAATTTGAGTAATTTAAAGGTTAGTGCAAAAGAAATTTTGTCAAAAACAACCACTTGAATGATCCACATTTTTCCTTTAATAGATTCTCAGTCATAAACATAAATTCGCTACAGCCTCTCAAAATAGATCCTATACAAGGGCGTATCATATATACAGTTATACACAAATGTAGAGATATCTTTGGCTCCAAGCAACTTTTGTGGTGAAGTAGGTTTCTGAACAAAAATGACTATCCCAAATCAGCAATATATTATTGATTAACTAAATAACTGATTGGGAAATACGATTATTTTTAAGACCTGAAATTCAACAAATAAATAAGATAACAAAGAAAGCAATTTATAAGTTATCCCAAAAGGAAAGAAATGGGAAAGAGAAAGTTATTACTCAAATACCTTTGCAATAAGCGGCGGTTTGGTTCAGGGAAAGTGTCATTTATTGCAGCGCGCATAGAAGCAACTCTAACAGCACGATCAGTTCCTAATATAGTTGTGCCAATTTTCAACAATGGAGAGTTAAACTTCATGGAAAGTGTGGCCTGGTATGTAATATGAATAAATTAAAATGAAACTTACGGCAAGCATCTAACAGTGCCTTACAGCAAGATGCAGGTACTGGAGAAGATGGCAATGCTCGAAGAACATGCTGCAAATTTGTAGAAATAGGAAGTTATTATAATGTATGAGCCACGTGAAGTAAACAGCACTTTCGTTTATCGTGAAGATACCTTAATACAATCACCAATGACATGTGCATCTTCATCCGGAGCAAACTCAACTTTTCCTGCAACCATATGGCATATTCAAGAACATAAAAACTTGCATAGTAACTTTGGCCAAAACAAGAGTGTAGCCAGGAACAGAAGCACAAACCTTGTTCATATTCCCGAACTCGACGTTCAACATCATCGACATCAGCTGCTTGTCGCAAGACACCTTCTACCCTGGATCCTATATTGTCATATTTATTAAATTAGATATATATTTAATGTGAAATACATTAATAGTTTAGCTTAATAGGAAGAAAGTCATTTATGCAGATTCTTTGTTTGCTTCCTCTCCACTCTCCCCTCCACCAGAAATAGGATAATAATTTGAAATCTTGTTTTATTCATGAGGCATTAAAATTTTTATTGTAATTTTAATCGACGAGGTTAACCTTTTACAGTTTTCTTCATTAATAAGAAATACTAATGCATTAAAATGCATGGTGAGGCAAAACTTGCACACACACACACACACTCTCATCTTATATGCTTCCAACACACACAGACACATGTATGTGTAAGAAAACCCACCATGTTCTTCCAAAAATTTCAGTGCTTTCTCCAAAAAAGACGGAGTTCCATCAACATCCTCCAAAGCAAGTAAAATTGGCCGGCCAAGTACAGTAGATTTGGTTGGTTCTTTTTCATTCACTGAAGAAATCATATGAAAGGAAAGAGAAGTTATTGACTTTCACAGCATTAAAGTATAATCACATATTCACATCAAAGTTCACCACAAATGTATTTTGCAAATGTCACAATAAACCAGATACAAAATTAAAACCATTATCACTCTCAAGTGCCATTTTACAAATGCTCATGCAAAGATAATTTTAACAGTAGTCACTTCAGCAATTGTTTACATGCTGACAATTAACTTGTTACGTGAAGCTCTTTATATCGACCATGAACGGCATTTTTAGTGTATGCACCGCTAGGTCCAAACTGTGAGGTCAAGTGACATACGTAAAGCACAATTATAACATGAGCATACACTGGCCCAAAGAAATATCAATTGGATCAGTCTGATCTTTCCTATAGATACCATTTTGCTCTGGCGGGTTAGCAGCACTTGGTGCTTGTGCCAATGCTTTCTCGAGAGCAGTCTTCCACTCGTATAAGTCGTCTGCAGTTTCAGCCTAAAAACATCAACAGATGAAATCATATGTTAGCTGCTAGATAAAGAAACCACAGTCGAAGGATTGTATAAACAATTTGAGTGGAAATATAATTCAACATCTCTTGAATGATAAATTATGTAAAAGGAGAATATTTAAGCACCTTAAGTGTGAAAGCGCGTCCATCATGACCATCGGGAAATTGTACAGTCAAAAGTTTCTTATCTGCTTTAACAATAACGCTACAAAATTTAAAAAAAGGCAAGTTACTTGAGGTAATGAAATGTCTCAATCCTGCTAATGATAATAATGTGTAGTTGGGAAAAACAAGCCAACCTGCCTGAATTGTTGAGATCAATGCCGCCAAGGGTCAAATTCACTTCATTTCCCTTCACAGGGACGGCATTCTGAAAAGCATTGAATGAAATGATAAGAACATATGATAGCATTCTCATCAGTAAATAATAGCGATGAGTTCATAATTATGATTGTTCATAAAACGAAAATTTAGTCCAAACTTGAGACAAATATTATGTCTACTTTCTATCAAATGGCAAAACAAAATGACTTACTGGATCACTTCTGAAGAAAACAAGTGAAGTTTGTGTTAAAATGAACCACCTTTTCTTCCAGGATGTCCATCCAATTCCTACACGTCAAGAAAGAGAAACTATGCAATAGTAATAACTTCACAAAATGTTGTCAAGCCTAACAAAATTGTCAATCGAGCCAGTAGCTCATGAATGTTTTACACCGATGATTGATTCTCACTGACTACATTACGTATATTAAATGTGTAGTGTTGCTTGCTCAACAGGTAGAAAGACACTATATCTACACTTACTCCTCATTGCATTACAATATCAAATTAAGTAAATATATAGTTTGTTAGAAGAAAACATGGAAACTTGTGGAGCGAAACAAACCTTTGGAAGATATGAAAAGTGGCCCACTCTTGAAAATCTGCAAGATTCAGAATTACATGAATTCAAAATAAAGTATTTAAGAGAGACATGTAAACTTTATTTAAGTTAGCTAAATTTAACAGTGAAGACGTTTTTTAAACAATGTGCGCGCCTTTTATCATAGGATACAATCAACCAGTGATAAAAGAATATTTCTTAGAACAATCGCCAAAATGGAATTCATGATGATAAAAGGCCACATTGATCCAAATTAACATAAATTTCCATGTTTGGAAGCAAAGGAAAATAATTACCAAATTGTTGGTGGAATTGTTGTTGTTGGAACTGCCACGAGAATTCTGATGCTCTGGTTGTCCAGGTTGGTTATTGGGAGGGGCACCATTATTTCCCTTCAAAATAAACACATAATAGCCTATGAAACACTAACACAGAAACGGAGATCGTACACAACACTGACACACATTGATACCAATAATATTTTAAAATAAATTGGATGATTAAATGTAATCACATGAGCGGGCAGACATCAACACGTGTCAGACACTAGATAACACCAAACATAACCACGTGACTATTCCCTTCATTAATACGACCTCTGGTCCTTTTTATAAGAAACCATTTGACTTTTAGGTTCATCTGATGTATCTGGTCTATATTATAGATCAAATACATCAATAGACCAGATACATCATTATTTAATGAATCTAAAAAGTTATTGTTTCTTGTAAAAAGGATCAGAGATACTGCTAGCAATAATGAATTTTGTGCATGAAAAGTAAGTGATGAAAGTGAATTACCTGAGACAATTCGGCAGTTGTGTTGGTCATATCTGTGATCCAAAAATCACAGAACTATCTACAATGAATCACCAGAAGAAATCAAAACAGCATTGATGTATTGAACAAATCCTGCATTCAAAATAACAATGCAGTTGAACGAATGAATGATTGATCGATACATAGAAACAAATGTAAATGACTTTGATTTGAATATGAATAATACCTGATGAAGAAAATGAATGAAAGAAAAGTATGAAGAGAGAGAGAGAGGGAGGGAAGGGGAAAGAAAACAAGAAAAGAATGTGAAAGTGGAAGAGTGTGTGTGTTGTTGGGTAATGTGTTTGTGTGATTTGGTTTCTCTCTCTTCTCAAAATGGAATGTAATGTGAGAAATGTTTGGGTTATTTGGAACGAGTCTTGTTCCTAATGTGTGTGAATTGACCTTAAAAAACAAACAAACCAGCGTGTGTGATGGAGGGAAAGAAAAAACACAAACACTAGGTCCAAGGAATCAGTGTTTTTTGGTCTTTTCATAGATGATTCTTTATGTTTTGCGTGGGAACGACTGTTTTCTTTGTTCTCTTCTCATTCTTATTCTATGGTTGCCAAATAATAATACTATTTTTTTTTTGTGACAAAAAATAATAATACTATTTTAGTCATTTAAATCACCGGAATTAAATTAAATAAAATAAGTTGATAATAGTAATAAATTTTTATAAATTTATATTTTAAGAGACATAGTTTATTTATTTTTGGTCAAGTAGTCTATTAGGTAGAAATTTCACCCTTATACTAGGTTAATAAGTTGGGTGTCTGGAGTTCAAATCCCGACCACTGCATATATAATGCAATGTTCCTACCAATTGAATTTGGTTCATGGGAACTAGTTTATTTATGTTACTATTATAACATTTATCTATTGTAAACTGTAGAAAAACATATAAAATAATTAGAGGTATGTTGATAAAAAATAATTAATATGGTTAAAAATTCAAAGATTGTCTTATAAAATGGGACATCAAGAGAGTTTTATATTTAAATTTAAAGACAAAAGTAGTATATAAATATAATAAAGAGTAATCAGTCAATTTAGTCCATAAACTATCACTCTTTCACCAACTCAGTCCATAAACTATTAAAAACAACTAAAAGGTCCCTAAACTATTTTCCATCCATCAATTTAGTCCCTCGATTAACTTTTATATTAACTATTCTATAAAATCCTAAAATACTATTACCATTTCTTCTTCCACACTTCGACAGAAACTTCCAAATCACTATTCTCTCCGGCAATAAAATTCATTCATGCCCAGGAACATTCACGAATAGTCAGGCCAATAGAAAGTGGGTTATTGAGAAGTTGGAATTGAGATTAAGACAACAACCGTCTCTTAGCCATAGTGAGGCTTATTACTTGATGATAGAGGAGTATAATCTACATTTGGAGAGTAGTATGACTTATAGATCACTTAAGCAAGCAAAACAAAATCTCGAGGGATTTGAAATTGATCAGTATGCTAAGCTATGAGACTATTGTCATGAGTTATTATCCAGTAATATTCTAGGTTCCACAGTAAAAATGAGTACTATACCACAGCAAGAAGGACCGCCCATAGTTGATAATATGTTCAATGATGATCTTTTAGTTGGAAAATAAATTGATGGATGGAAAAGTCAACCGACGGACTAAATTGATGTATGGAAAATAGTTTAGGGACCTTTTAGTTGTTTTTATTACTTCAGGGACTAAGTTGGTGAGAGAGTGATAATTTAGGGATTAAATTAAGTGATTACTCTATAATAAATGAGCTTCTACGCTACATTGATAAATCGAAGTATTTTGGTATATTTGTTTCCAAAACTATATTATGAATCAAATATCTATTTGTCGTCTTTTGTATTATTTCATAAGACAAAATAATTATTTTATTGTTTATAAGCATTATCCTAATTTTTATATTTTATTATAAAGAATATTCAATATTTACTATTATGAGTAAGAAAAAAAATATTTTTTTTATATTTATTATGGTAAAAAAATAAAAATAAAAAATAAAACTTTTTTGATAAACAAAATCAAGTTATTAAGTTGCAGCACAAGCAACAGAAGAAAAGTGATAGTTTAGAAAATACAATTATCTATTTAATTACATCAAAAGGTTAAAATGAAATTAACTGATTTAAAAATAAATAAATAAACTAATGGTACAAAGCCACTAGGTTTGGTCTAGTGGTAAGGGGTTTGAATGTGCTAGAGGTACTGCGTTTGACTCTCTGCTCCGTTGTAGACACACAAAAAAACTAATGGTGCAAAGGCATCACAATACTATCTAACATCTCAACTATGTCAGCACCCCATATAACAACAATTATTTGCTGATTTTTCAGCACCCACCCAAAATATTCTTAAAAATAGAAAAGTGAACAACATAGGTGGTGGGGGTGGGGGGCAGAGACCTTCGGGTTAAATATCTTCACCTTTGAAAGTGGCAATGGAGGCATGCTGCAATTCATTGATCAGGGCAGAATAATTGAATAAGAGAATTAGGAATGTATCAATGCTCAATGTGAATGAAGTATTTCGCCTTTTACTGCAGAATGTGTTGCACAGCTGCTATAAAATTTAAGGAATCAACCAATGGATTCGATAGCCAAGAGTCCCTCCAGAAATTGATTGAGCCTCCTGTTCCAACTTTCTAGTGGCAGTTATCCATGACAGAAAATTTGCCTTTTATACCAGCCCAAATTGAAGAGTGGATGTGATAGGAGATAGGACTATGCGATCTCATAACTCTAGCCTCTAGTAAATCAATCCATTGATTGTCTGAAGTAACCAGCTCCCGACAAAGCTTCAGAGTTCATTTACATATCACGAGGATATAATGCCTGGACCTCCTTCTTCGATAGGTCTACACACTTTGTGTCAAACCATACCAACAAGCTTGCAATGATTACCATCTCCAACCCAAATTAGTATGTATTTAGATATTTTTACTTATATCTGAATGAGAGGAAATGCATCACAAACATTGCTTCGAGCTCCTTTTTGCATTAGAAAATCAGAGAAGTTTTGATACAACATTGCAAAACTCCAGAATGCTTTAGTAGCAGCTCCAAGAATAACATGGTTATGATATATCCTGCAAAGAAAATAAGGTGTAAATGATAAATAAAACTATTAGCTTGCTAAAAAGGAGCGTGAAAGGAATTCAGAATTACATTCTCTTGTTATTCTAAATGTTAGATGAAACGAACTATATGTTAGATATAACACACTGGGTATTCATTATCAGTCACATGAAACTGTTAAATGTATGTTATCATGTCATAATTGGATCTTATTGCATATGTAACACGTTAGCTATGGTCTAAGTTAGATTAATCAAATAATTGAGAGATCAATAGCCAATAACTAGTAAAGATTCCTTCTGAACCTTTTTAAATTGTCAAAGAAAAAGCTATTCTAACCTACAAAAAATGCTGCAGATGGCCGTGGACATAGTTGATTCTGAGTTTGCACCTAAGTATGCCTATGCAAGATTTTCTATTTAGTATGAAGTTTAGCCTTTGTCATGTGCAGGCTTTATTTCTAGAACTCATGAAATCAACTTTTAGCTCAGCTGGACTTGACCCTCTCAAGTAGTGCATGCTATGCTATTTCTTTCTAAATTAAAAATTTCTTTATTATTCTTAGATCTGTTAACAGAATGATCACAATCTCAAAGCATCGTTTAGATGACTAATTTCAGAGATGCAGAAAGTGATATTGGGCTATAGAAGTTGCTACTAAAACAATTCAAAAGATGTTAGAGATTGAGAAAATAAGTTTACATCCAAGGAGTCTATAGTTACCACATTGTGTGTGATTCATCAATTCCATTGCATTTTATCTGAATACACTTTTGGATCATCTTTCACCTCAGGTGAAGGATTCCACGCAGAAACTGCTTGAGAAGTAGAATACATCATTTTGCAATGCAGATATCAAGAATTTGCTGTCACTAGTTCATCAAGTAGCTCAAAAACATACAATAACTTTCTGTCCCTACAGATTAATTCAATTATAAGTTCCCAACAATCAGGTTGTGGCTGGAACCCCATATCCACCAAGTCAAATAGAGCCGCAGCAGCATCGTCAACCATGCCTTCTTTACAAAAACGAACCAATAATTCATTTGAGGTAGCATAATGGGGTACAAACCCCCTAGTTAGCATTAGTCCTAATAAATTCTTCGCCTTCCTCAACTCACATTTTTGCGTTAAGGAATTTAGGACAATCCTATAACTACCTTTGTTCAAATAGATACCCTGGTGTGGGAGTTTCTCAATCATATCCAAAGCCTCATAAAATCTACCTTCTCTGCACAAGCCTCCAAGCATCACATTGAATGTAACAGTATCAGCCTCACATTCATTTTCCTTCATTTCTTTAAGCAACTCAATAGCCTCATCAATTTGCCCATTCCTACAAAAGAAATTGATCAAAGAAGTGTAGGTAACTGTATCAGGTTTCAAACCAGAACTCTTCATCTCAGCAAAAACCTCTTTTGCATCTTGCGGTTTCCCCGCTTTACATAATCCATCCACTAGAGCAGAGTAATTGAATACATTAGGACAACAACCATTATTTTTCATAAATTCAATTACATTCCTAGCGCGATCAGGTTTCCCTCCACGGCAAAATCCATTGATCAAAACATTGTAAGTAAGGGGATCAGGCATAATCCGATCCTTGGAAACCATTTCCTCAAAAAGTTCAAAAGCTTCTTTAAGTTTCCCATTTCGACAGAGACCATCCATCAAGGTTGAGTAGGTAATTACATTAGGATATGAATACTTAGAGTTTCTCATTTCTTTAACAACTTCAAAAGCAGACTCAAGATCTCCATTTTTACAATGATACTTCACCAAAATATTGAAAATGCAGACATTTGGCTTATAAGTTAAACTCCTCTTGGCATGCAAGAGCAACTTCCGCGCCAAATCAATCCGATTCGAATCAACCAAAAGATTAAGACACGAGCTAATAGCTTTCGGAGAAGGCTTTTCACGAACAATTGTCTGAATAGACAAAAATGTATCCAACACTTTTTCATGAAAACAACATTTCGAATAATGCTTCATAAGATTAATAAATACACCCTCATGAAATTTACAAGTTTCATAAGTCATTTGATGTAAAACTCGTTCAACGGCTTGAAACTTCTTAAACTGAGCTAGCTTTTGTAAAATCGAAGCGTAAGTAGCATTGTTGTGATTAAAACCTTTTTGTTCAGATATCATGTTAAATATTTTCAAAGCATGTTGTGGATCTTTCTCTCGTTTGATCAAATTGATAGCAATATCATGAGTGATATATTTGTTCTTTTTCCTTTTTTCAGTGACAATGATTTCAGGTGGTGGATCTAGTTTAGGTTTTATAGGTTTTGTAAAATAGAGAGGTGATATCCATGGTAATGAAGATGATGAAGTTACACTGTTATGTTGTCTGTGTCTGCAGCACTGGATTATTGAGAATTTCATGAAAATTGAATTCAATGATTGATTATACACAAAACAAACCCTGCCATTTCAATTGCAACATGTAATTATTATTAATTCATTATCAATGAATTAGAACAATGAATTAGCTTACAAAGATGTATACATTATTCAATTTAAAACAATGAATGAATAAAGGAACTTACAGAGCGGTGGCGAGAGGGATAGAGAGCGGCGGCGATCAGATCGGAACGGAGAAGAAGATGACGGAGGGTTGCAGTAAGTGGATTGAGCACGTTCTGCAGTGTGGGTCTTCTATTTGGGAGTTTTATGTTTTTTTAGATAAAAAATAGACATGTGGCATACTTGTGAGCATAGGATTGATTCGACGGGCACGATTAACCTGAAGACAGTATTCCTTTCCCGCTATAAAGTCAGCCAAACTTGATCTCTGCGAATTTCATGGTGATTCGAAACGCAGCGTTTTAGTAGGATTTATATGGACCAGAATCAGATAAGTTAATGGGCCAGGTCCAAAAATAGGTGTTGACCCAATATTTGACAAAAACTTGACCCAAAAGAGTAGCACACACACGTCATGAAGATTAGTTGGTTGATAGACAAGACAGCTCAATCCTACACATCATTATGGAGTATATCATATAGAATAAGGAGTATTAATTAAAAAAATCAATTATTTAGTAAGAACCGTCTCAATCTCACCGGTCATAGCGTCCGACACTAGCAATTTTGATATTTTTACCATTTGAGATAGGATTTGTGGACACCACACATTTACTTTTCTTAAGCGGTAACAATATAATTTGTTACAAAATTAAATAATTAATTTGATATTTATAAGGATAGCAATGTAAATAATTACTATAAATTTTAAGGACTAATTTGACATTTAAAAAATTAGTAATGCCAATTAGTGTCCTCCAGGCACTTTTTTATAACTTTAAATTGTAAGTTTTTATAAAAGTTTGTGCATTCAATACATTATAAATGAACTATTTGACTTTTTTTAACGAATAATTTTTTAATATGGAATGCTTAAAAAGTACCATGATGACACTCGTTAGCAAGACCCTAAAAAAAATGAAAGATCAAGCCACACTTGATTAGTAGCAAAAGATCAATTCATTATAAGCATTATACTTAAAACCTTATATGCATCGATGTTTAAGTTGGTTTAGTGGTGATTGATGTTGTATTTAGTAGGGAGGATTACTGTTCAATCTTCAACAACTGCGATCGGGAGGGTGCTGAAATCACTTGATCCCATAATTGGCCTTGAACTGGATTAGACGGTCCGGTAAACGATACTGGTGGTGAAAAAAAATTATATGCACAAGAAGCAAATTTTTGTCATAAATTATTCTTTCAAGGTAGATAAATAAGTCTTCGAAATTCGAACTTTAGTCAAAGTTTGAAGAAAAATTACTCCCACAAAAAATCGAACTCATATTCTCCCAAATAATTCGTCTTAAGAAAAACCTATTAACCATTTGAACTCAATATTTTGTCTTGTCTAACCCTTTTTCTTTTTTGTTGGAAAGCATAACACTTTTTTTTTTTTCTGGTAGACGAAATGACAAGGTCATTGGAAACTCACACACACAAAGTGGAGTGACCAGATATCGAACCCCAGTCATAGCATCTGACACTAGCAATTTCGATATTTCTACCATTTGAGCTATGATTTGTGTACGAAAAACTTTAACACTTTTATTTCCACAAATAAAAAAGAGCTAGGTGCATTTAACCTATTTTATTATTTAATATTTTACCAAAAAAAAAAAAATTATATCATTAATATTATTCTTTTCCATTCTGCTCATTCATTCATATATATCTGTACCAAGTCACACACAGTCACATACACACAGCGTAAAACACAATACAGAGAAAGCAAAACAGAGAAAAAACAGTGAAAACAGAATGGGTGGTGCCGTTCCAGAAAACCTAAACAGAGAACAATATGTCTACTTAGCAAAACTAGCAGAACAAGCTGAACGCTACGAAGAGATGGTTTCCTTCATGCAGAAGCTAGTCGTATCTTCAACACCATCTTCCGAACTTAGCGTCGAAGAGAGGAACCTAATTTCCGTCGCTTACAAAAACGTTATCGGATCACTACGTGCTGCTTGGAGAATTGTTTCATCGATTGAACAGAAAGAAGAAAGTCGTAAGAATGAAGATCATGTTGTTCTTGTTCAACAATATAGATCTAAAGTTGAATCGGAATTGTCTAATGTTTGTGCTAGTATTCTTGAACTTTTGGATTCGAATCTTATACCTTCTGCTTCTTCTAGTGAATCTAAGGTTTTTTATTATAAGATGAAAGGTGATTATCATAGGTATTTGGCTGAGTTTAAGATTGCTGATGAAAGAAAATCTGCTGCTGAGGATACTATGTTGTCTTACAAAGCTGCTCAGGTTTGTGTTTTGTTTTTGTTAATTTTTTCTGTTTGAGAGATTAATTAATTGATTAATAATTAATTGTTGTTGTGATTTTGATTTGAAGGATATTGCTGCTGCTGATCTTCCATCTACTCATCCTATAAGATTGGGTTTGGCTCTCAATTTCTCTGTTTTCTATTATGAAATTCTCAACCAGTCTGACAAAGCTTGTGCAATGGCCAAACAGGTTTGTTTCTGTTAATAACAATAACATCGATCTTGTTTTTTGTTTGTTTGATTTGCAATAACTTGTGCATGTTTATGTGTTATTATTCAGTTGATTGATTTATGATTTATATCTGTAATGATAGTATGAATTTTCTGATTTATCAAGTCATGATACTAGTAATATCTGTGTGTGCATCTGTTAATTTGCGATGTACTCCCCTCTGTCTCAAAATATAAGTAAAAATGGGTCAACAAAAGTTAACCTATCTGGTCTAAATTTTACACCAAATACATCAACCTTTGTTGGAGTGAGTATTTGTTACCTTGAAAATGTCAAGTCAACTTGGTCACAAGATTCTTGACTTTGTTTGGTCAAGAAATTAAGCCACAAAGAATCTGTTATGTTGAACAATTCTTTTAAGGAAAAATAGTACTTTTTAACTTAATTGGGCTTATTTTAATCTAATGGGCTGCATTTTCACCACTAGCGAGTAATTGACATGTTTGGACTAGATTTTGACTTTGTAAAGAGTTCTCTTTGACTTGAGTGTTTGTCTAATTGTCTCTGTGTATCTTAAGAAAGGATGTGTCGAAGATAGAATTTTTGTGTTTATCTCTTGCTATACTATAGCAGTCTGTTTTTCCTAGAAGTGGTGTGAAGTTCTTGAGGACTAAACATTGACATTCCATGTTGCTTGTTGACTGGCACAAGGAAAAGATTAGTAAAATAGGGACACGGATTCTCTGTTGTCAAAATTGTATGCAGTTATTGTAATCAGTCTGTCATAACTGTTGGATGAAGATCAGACAACTCAAATGTTGAGGTTTTTTTTAACTTAAATATGATTTATCAAACATAAAATGTAAATCATCTGATCTGATGTTCATCCAATGTTTTATTGATTTACTGGCTGCAGTGAATGTGTGATATTCTAACTGCAAAAATTTGGATCTGTAAAATAGGTATAGTTCTTTCCTTTACTTGTATGTTGTAGCTGATTTGGATGAACAATGAACCCCATAGCAATTTAACTGCCAATATTTGGACGTTGGTAGCTTCATGGTATAGTTTTATTGTGGGGGGAAACTTATAGTTTTTGAAAAATGTCAGATTTTGGTACTTTTGCGAGAGTTATGTTGCGTTAAACAAATTTATACTGGTAGTAAAGGTTTGCTCATGAAGCTGGGTACATTTTTTACTTGACTAAGTGAATTCAATTTAAAGAGAAAACGGAAAATTACACGCAGAAGGAACCTTACTAACATGATTTCTCCTTGGCTCATCAAAATTCTCCCCTTTTTCCCTTTGGTAATGAAATATTGTTTTTCCTCTTCGATGATATAACAGTTAGCTTATTGCAACCTGGGAATTTTGAAGAGATAATAATGAACAGATTATGATATTAAAGTGTATGATATTTCTTCCAAATTGAATGTTTTGTCAAGTTTAACCCAAGATTGATATTTCTTCCTCCAAATTGAATGTTTTGTAAAGTGTATGATATTTCTTCCTCCAAAATTGAACACGGCCTTATTGATTTTCTTTCCTTTTTGATAGGCTTTTGAGGAAGCAATTGCTGAGCTTGACACCTTGGGAGAAGAATCCTACAAAGACAGCACACTTATCATGCAACTTTTGAGAGACAACCTCACCCTTTGGACTTCTGATGTCCAGGTAAAATGTCTCTAATATATAGAGCTAGCCCTTTTCAGAACATTTTTCTATCAAAGCATTTTGGTTAATATCATTGGTCTTTGTTCCTAATATTGCGCTAAATTGATCATAATCTGAGTTAAGCTATATTTGACTTCTTGCAGGATCCGCTAGATGAGGCCTAATATCCCTTATAGGTTGATGGGTCGTATTCTTCCTCTGAAGGAGGTGGGCTATGAATGTCATTTATATGTGTTGATTAAGAATCGCCCTAATTTATAAATTAATTGGCAATCTGTGATATAGTGTCGTATGAACCAGACTTTTTATGTTTGTTTTTTTTTGTCTCATGATTTGGATATATTGTCTGAATGGGAGATCCAATTTAAATTATATATGGTGCAATTTTCTTTTTCCTACAGTTTCTTGATAATATTATAGAGTAGATCATCAAAGATTAATCCTCATACTTGGTAAAACGAAAGAAATTGCTTGAAAAATATGTTATCATAAAAAAACCATGAGTCACCCTGGAGGGAATCTAATAGTGTGGGTGGCCTATGCGGTGGTGGTGCTGGTCCGTGTGGAGTTACCCGCAAAGACATTTTGATGTCAAAGTTGGTCTCGGTATAATATGATAGTGAGATAATATATTTGGGGGGAAAACAAACTCCATCAAGGATGTTTGACTAACAAGTACTCAACTATACCATAGTCCACAATCAAATACTCTTACAAGTTACAACACGGCATATTTTTGCGTAAATTAGCATCGCCAAGTCTATTGCTTGCTCGGTCACCCGCATAGTTAAATAATTGAGTATCGTGATGTGGTACACAACCCTTTAAGCAGCGATCGCAGAAAGGTGAAGGCGTTCGCCAACTATGACCTAGTATTGCATTGTTGTACCCCA
Source organism: Trifolium subterraneum (assembly GCA_951799995.1). Classification (NCBI taxonomy): domain Eukaryota; kingdom Viridiplantae; phylum Streptophyta; class Magnoliopsida; order Fabales; family Fabaceae; genus Trifolium; species Trifolium subterraneum. Next base: position 47,152,881 of record OX637468.1, read on the forward strand.
CCCCCCACCCCCCCCCCCCCCCCCACCCACCCCACCCCCCCCACCCCCCGAGCGGCAAGCCTATTAGGCTAAGGTGTTTGCCAACTTTGAATGAGCACTCTAGTACAACATACAACCCTTTGGGTCCGTTTGATCTGTAAAATGTTAGTACTGGACAGTACAAGACAGAACAACACAGTACAAACATTTAAGGTATTGAATTAATTTTATGCTTGTATGATGTTTGGTGGACAAAAGGTTATTTTGGTACTTTAGACAACTTGTGCAGAGGACAAAAAGTTGTCCCGTGGTTCAGTGGAGGACAAGAATTTCAGTTTTTGTCCTGTCCCTTGGCCCCCAGTTTGTCCAGTACTAGGAACCGTTTTAAAATCAAACACAGTACAACTTGTCATGTCTTGTCCCTTATTTTTTAGCAGATCAAACGCGTGTAAGCGTGTGAAGGCGAGGAGGACACCAACTCCGTTATGGTTCCCCATGAGCGAGTCTTTTCCCACCATACTATCATTTGGTTACCCCATGTTTTTGCATACTATAATCTAGATCTTTCATCATGAATTTTGCATATGTGTCTTCACTTGTGACGATGTTCTATGGCTAAACCCACTCTTGTCGAGATAACTATACCATGTTTCCACTAAAAGTTGTGCGTTCCACCTAGTGGCCATGGCGGAAAATAGCTTTTCCATACCAAACTCGAATAAAAGTTTACAAGTGTTGCGTTGATGTATGTGTTTGTTGCTCTTTCTGGAGCCGAGACTAGTTTCATTTCTTTTTTCTGTTTTTTTTTTTTTTGTAAATGTTGATGTGTGTTTCTGTGAAGTGGAAATTAATAGCTTATATATATATAATAGGTTGTGGGTTTCATTTATGGTATTAGCCTTCTGATGTTTGTTAAGTTCATTTACGACTTATGTTCTCGTCTGAAAAACTTGAGCCAACCAACCTCGAAGGAGATTGAGGGAGGTAGATTTGCTTATAGTGGTCACTATGTTTTGGGTCAAGATATAAATTTATTTATGTAAAGATAGGCTCCATCTCTAGGACAGCAGTCATCTGTGTGCGCGTGCATGTCTGATGACCTCTAACAACATAAAACGGCCAGCCTCGCCCGGTCTATTAGCTCTGTTACCCGCATAGTTAAACCATCGACTACTCAGTTACAATACATATTAAACAAAGAGTTTGTTTCCAAAAATGCTGCTACTTTTCCTTTTCTCACTCACAACTACATAGGGTCACAACTAGAAAATAGCCAACTAGAGTACAAAACAAGTGGTCCTGATTTAAAAGGATTGATCAGCCGTCATAAAAGGATGTGGTCCTCTAAGAAATGTGGTTATTATTCTAATATAAGAAACATTATTCATAATAACAATGATGGCCAATATACCCTCTGTCATAACATGATGATGCAGATGGACACTTTGTTGGCAAACATAAAATATCAATTATGTGCTATAGCAAACAAACATTATTTTGAAAAGTTCCAAAGAAGTACGCTTGATGTTTTGAATTGGTTTTCCACATCATTTGTGGTGATGTTCAATGTCTTCTCCACCAATCATCATTTGTTTCTACTGATTGAAGATATTTTCCTACTTGTGTTGAGGTGAAAATGAGTTGATATTTTCCCAAAACACAACCGATAATTGACCTTGGATCTTACAATAGAAATTCCCATTACAATTGTGCGCAATTCCTTCGCAAGCAGCACCGTCTCCTGCGCTAGTGACTACAACATCCCAATTTTCTTAGGACACTTGTTAACACGGCCTTTCACTTTAATAATGTCATTTTCCGGCCTAAATTGGTGGCTATCAGTCCTCACTCTGCTGGAAGCGGCAGCAGTAGGAATAGCCTCCTAGTTGCCTCTTCGAATGTCTTCACTCGGGAATTTTGTCTGAACAACAATTTGTTGGAAAGAGTGAGGGGTATTGTTGAAGACAAGAGCAATTCGAGTACCCAACACACAATCCAGAACAGCCACACAGGTAGTCTTCAAACCCTTCTCATCTATCACCCGAGCAGTAATATATGCAAAAGTTCACTACTAAAAAGTTTTCATAATAAACTAGCTACAAATTTTGCAATTTTCACTCCATGTTCTTACGTGTATAATTATGACAACTAAACCAAAAATTTGTTCCAAAATTTAGTTTCCACGACAAAGAATCGTATTCTGAAAATTTTATTTCAAAAACTTCAGCTTAGATATAGGATATACATGATTGCATTCGACGATAACAAAAGATGAAATGAGATTGATAACCACAATTACAAACAAAGTAAGCCAAACAAAGGGCATAAATAGAGGTTATAGAGGAGGAAGTAGAAGAAGGGTGAATGATGTAGTAGAGAAAGAAAGATGTTGGTTGGAGTGCAAGAAGCAAACCCGTAGATGGATGGTTCAGGATACACAAAAGTCATCACTATAGGTTTGATCTGTTGTTAACACAACAAGAAATTACATCTCCAATTGGTCATGGGCATCAACTAAGAGAGTAGTAGTACCCCAAGCCTCCACACAACCTGAAAGGAGTCTGATGCATCAATGGCAGAAACTACATAAAGGAGTCCTCAGATATAATGTGTATTCGTCTTTTTTCAGTGACACGCTAGCTTTCGATGTTGGGTGTTGTGTTCGAGACAATTAACGAGTTTGTTGCTGAGAGAACTTCCTCGTAGGCTCCAAACTGGATGCACGCAAATGAAGGTGAAGTTGTTGCTCTTTTACAAGATATTTGAGACGGAGAGTGTTGAGTATGACTCATATGCATCAGGAAGAGGGCTGCTGGAGGCAACCCTAAAAGCTAAGCTAGCGGCCCATATGGGCTTGGTCTAAATTGTTTTGGGGGGCGCTAGCCCCCACAGTACAATTCAGGGGTATTGTTGTTATCTGGACTGAATTATTATTATTATTATTATAAATACTGCTTGTAACACTGAAACTCTAATTCATCCAATCTAATAGAAACTAACCGTAGCAACTCTACAGTCGGAGACGTACCCACACTTTAGGGAACTCCATTATCAAACATGTTCCAACAAAGAGAATTTATGTTTGAGGCTAGACTGTCAACAAGTGGTTCAAAGCCATTCTTAGCAACAGAGCTTTACTGAGTATGGGTTAATTGTTGATTCTTGTAAGAAGCTTTTACAAAACTATCATAGAAATTTTGTGGTTCATATTCATAGACAAGCGAATATGGTCTACAAGGAGTCCATTTCTTATTGTTAATCTCCATATTTATAAACAGATGCCTATAATGTTGAATCAATTACTTACTAATAAGATCAATTGGTTTTGTTTTGATTTAAAATAAAATAAAAGGGAAATATGAAACCCAAACTACAAATAAAAAGGCCCATTGTGCATAATGTCACAGAGAAAATATCCACTCACATCAAATCATATTCATCCAATTGCAGCCATCAGCAGTAATACAGCAATGGTTCTCAATATCATCCTCTACATAATAATATTCAGACACCATTCACTAGTTACATAGATGACATGCCAGGTTTATTTGACACACAAAGGCAAAATAACTCGAGTCTTGAATCCACACAGTCTGGCTATAAACTTGTGCTCTCTTTTAACCATTCTAAATATTTTAGATTGCCCCCAGTGATTGGTAAGGAGATCACTTCTGGCACACTGAAAAAGGATAAAAGGAAGTGGTAAGAATTAAGTCCAAAACTACCTCTCAGTTCATTTCAATAAGGATTCAGGGCCGAAGTTCTTGAGTCTTGACGGATATATGGTTTAAGTTTTCCTTTCTTCAAGCTTTTCGTTTAAGATCAAATAATAAATGCAACTCAAACTTAACATTTTGCAAAGAAAATTTAAATTTCATGGCAAAATCCTTTTCTAGGTATATCAGCCTTACTCATATTCATGATTTGCTTTGACATGATCTGTCAGTGCTTCCAGAAGGGATTGCCTGGTCTTGATTATAAGAAGTTCCTCGGAATCAGTTTGGATCTGTCAGTTTGCAACACAAAGCTGGCAATGTCAAGCTAGAAGAATACTTTTCATTTTCAATTAAAAAACAACTCCACAAGAGCCTTTACGTGCAATAGAAAATAAGGACTTATAATATTAGGATGGTGACATAGGTCCAAACAGCATTCTTCATCAATAGGAATATTATAGACCATACCTTTCCCTCCCACAGATATACCGATTCTATACCTGCATAATACATAAGACACGTGGATTTTAAAAGTTAGACATGGGATGCAAGACCTATATAATTAACTTGGTTAGAACTTAGAAAACATATTAAATTAAGATCATATCGATCTCAATTCATTTCACTCTACAAGAATGATGGCCATGTGAACAGGTGCTTGGTGACGAGTGGGACAAATAATTTCAAAAGCAAAGATAGATGTCAATGAGTGGAGTTCATTCAAGGTTCATTTAACATGGCAGAGGATGTAAAAAAAAAGTAGTTCTGACAATGTCTCAAGTCAAATATGTCTTTAGCTTATGATGTAGCAATTATATGCTAAAAAATGGTAAAGGATGGCCTAGTGCACAAGGCTCCACCGACGGGACTGGAGAGGAGAGTAGATGCCCCCACAAGCAGAGGTTGTATTATTTTAACACATGACTTACAAGCCACATGGTAGCAATCTAACAATCGTGACAAAGTTCTCCCTACTATGCTCAGAAATGGTAACAAAAAATTAAGAAAGAAACTAATTTGTTCAATTTGAGCTACCAATTTCAATTAATAGAACCATATTCAACTTTAGTGATTAGAGTAAACATAGTGTCCAACAAAAGATACAAAACCAAAATGTTAAAATATGTCGAACATGTTCATAAATGCTATTGACATAGCATTTCCCTGACCACGTTGCACAGATAGATCATAAATGCAAGCAAAATAACCCCCTTCCTAACCCAAGATGGATGTTCACAATCACACGGCTACAATCAATCACGACAAAATATAAACTTATGTGTAGTTCGCCGTCCTTTTGGTAATCACAAGGAATGGATACGGACAAAAAACAAACAAGTTCTCTAGAAAATTAACACGCTACAATAAAAAGCACAATAGTATTGAGTAGCAAGGTAGAGACTAACAAAGAGAAAAACAAATTGAGATAAATACTGATTATTTCAAATCAATAGAATGCGAAAAGTTGATTAAAATGAGTGTATGGTACGCCTTATATTATTATAGATAGTGATCTGATATAGATTGAACCTAACTCCACCTCAAAACATAGCTCAACGGGGAGGATCGCACAACCCTATATAAGCCCCACACCAGATTCAATACGTTCATTATCGCACAATGTGGGACTGCAAGTTGGGTTCATGAAACCCTCTTACACATGAAAATCGGTAACATATCCTAACTAAGCTCGACTAATTTGCAACTAATCCTAACTAACTTTCAACTACCCATCATAACAAACATCAACAAATTCTAATAACTAGTGTGAATAAAACAAAACAATATGGAGTAAGAAATTGTTACCTGGTACCCTGTTAACACAAGCTGCAAGCTTCTCTTTGACAATGCTTTCAGACAATTTCTTACCTACAAAACCAACAACATAAATCAAATCAAACCAAACAAATAATTAAATCATTAAATTAATTCAATTAAAAAAAGCGATTTTTTTGGAAAATCATGCGACCTACCTGCTTCTTTGTTGGGAACGGTAACATATACAACGATGCTTGGAACAGTGGTGTTATTGGTATTTCCTTCCATCCTGATGAAGTTACTGCTCTTTGTTGAAAACCTGCTACTCAATTTTGATCTGAAACAACAAAATCAATTCAATTCAACAAAACAGGGATAGAAAGAAAAGGAAAAAAAACTGAAATTGAACGGAACGAACCCTGTTTTGAGGGCAGAGGAATACAAGGGCGAGTAGAGATTGGAGATTCCTATAGTGAGCATGCAAAACGCGCCTACAAGGGGTAAACGACGTCGTAATGTTGAAGTAGAGATGAAGAATCTGGAAGTAGTGGAGGAGTAGAGTGTGGGAGTGGAGGAAGAGGAAGCCATTGAGAATGTGTTATAAGCTGCTACGCCTCTCCATTAAGTCTCATTCTGCTCCGTTCCTTGATGCGCAATTTTGATCTTGTTTGTGACACGTGTAGGGTAATACTCCCTCTGCCTTTTTTTATTTTTTATTTAAAATGAGACTCAAACCTATGATGTGATGCATATCACTCAAATCTCTTACCACTTAATCAGTTATTTGGATAAATAGAAAGAGACCAACTAAATTAATATATCTAATTTATAATATAAACTAAAATACTAAATACATCTACTTTACGTTCATATCAGAGATGTCCTTTAAGTTTTTTAAGTATTAAATAGATTTTTTTAAGTTTCACGTTTGTATTAGGTAGGTCATTTAAGTCTTAAGTTTGTATCAAATAGGTCATATTTTTTAAGGACCTATTTGATACAAACTAAAAACTTGAAGGATATATATCTGATACAAACGTAAAACTTAAAGGACCTATGTGATACTATAAAAACTTAAAGGACTTATCTGATACTTAAACACTTAAAGGACCTATGATATAAACGTAAAATTTAAAGGAGATATAGATGTATTTTGCCTATAAAGAATGAATGTGTAGTTTTACTTACAACTACAAACATGTTATCTGAACACAAATTTGACAGACATATATTTGATACCGTATAAATACAAGAGAGAATAAGTGTACATGCAAATTGAGAAAGAGCATTATGTTATGTAAAAAATAAATAATCGCACCTTGATTGTGTGTTTGTGAAACACAAACATGGATACAAGTATTAGATAGAACACGTATCAGATATGACGATACGCTAGTCATTGAAAATATAGGATACAATAGGTTTAAAATACATATATTAAAATTAAAATTGGACTTTTTTTTTCTTCTTGAAAATAACAAAATTATATTAAAACTAGTCAAATTACATGAAGTAAAAGACTAGGAAATAATACAAATAACAGGCTTTGCTCAACAAAAAAAATAATAATACAATTAGTTTAGTACATTTTTGCTTATAAACTGTTACGGAGAGAGTATGTGAAAGAAAAACGAACAATCAGATATAAGAAAAAAAAAATGTTACATGTGTATCCCAACGTATGGAAGACATGTCGACGGCGTACCACAGTCTGTCGTTACCCTGTCAATTTTTTTATTTAAAATAAAAATTGAATAATCGTTCGATACATATCGACAATGTATCAAAATGTATCGATATATATCAAATACGACTCGGAAACCATTGAGTTGTGTGGTTGAAAGATGTGTCCATAACACATTTTTTTATTATTAATTAAAAAATAATAAATTATTCATCTCAAGTTTAATAATCTCCATGTGTTTGCTGAAATGTCTAATGACAACTCAATTTTTTTTCTTAAATGAAGTGGTAATTCACTGAAACTAAATTCATATAATCGTGGGATTTCGGATTTTAACTCGAGTTACAACGTTCGACCTAATAATTTTAACATTTTATTTATCAGTTGAGATAGGACTTATAATACCGATAATGAGTCATTTTATTGATACATATTATGAGTGAGGGACACATATAGGCAGGCAATCACCAAATTCAGCACTATTTTAGTCTTACAGATGACTTGGCAATGAGGTTGGACTAGTCATGTCACATACTAGTACTATATAGTGGATGGAGCAAATACTATCAAATTTATTTATTTTTCATAAATGAGATTAAAGACGGTGAATTTTACAATATTTTTAATTACTGATTATGTGTGGAGCAAATACTATCAAACTTAATTGTTACGATCAAGATTTTAGTTTGTTAACTCGTTGCCTGTGTCTAATTTATGTCCAAAAACATAAAGATATGTCTTATGTTATAGTAAGTTTGTTAATAAAAGATTTTTGCTGCTAAAAAAAAAGATGTACCTTAGATTATGGTGAGTTTGTTAATAAAAGATTTTTGTTGGTACAAAAAAAATAATCAAATCAATGTTAAGTAATCATAAGAGTATAATGGAAATATGAAAAAGTCATCCAAAACTCTCATATCCCCTTTATATATTGTATAGATATAGATTATGACAGGAACATTCATTATTATTAATTAGTAATAACAAATTCAATCAGTTTCTACGGTAGTTGGTTGGTTTTGAGGATTTACTCAAACCTAATTTTAATCTGAATCCAGCAACTTGAAAAAGTAACAACAAATTCAAAAAATATAATATTTCATTGACACTTTTAATAAATGATAGGGTTAAATATGTTTTTAGTCTATATAGTTTCGCAGAATTTCATTTTTAGTCCCTGGCATTTTTAGTCCCTGGAATTTTTTTGCACACTTTTTAGTCCCTGAAGTTTTCTCAGTCAATGTTTTTAGTCCATACTTTTAATCAAACTTTTGTATACTTTTACATTTTTGAACGGTTTTTCGTATTCATATTTATAATATTATGAGAACATCTCCAATAAAAATTTAGAATTTTTTAGCGTAAGATGAATTTTTATGTGAAAAAAACTAAAAAATTCATATTTAATTCATCTATTGTTAAAAAAAATTAAACTTTTGTAATAGATATTCATATAATGTACTAAACATGACTGCAGAAAAAAATTAAAATTTCGAATGAGTTGCACAAGTTAAATGAAAAGTAGGGACTAAAAACACTTACTGTGAAAACTTCAGGGACTAAAAATGAAATTCTGCGAAACTATAAGAACCAAAAACATATTTAACCCTAAATGATATCTATAATATAAGATCAAATGCAAGTTTTTTTGTTACTATATAATATTGGTAAAAAGTTTTCATTGTCGTTAAAAATGACTAATCTTCGTCGGAGAACCTATGGGCTACATAAAGTGGATTCTCCCATGTCAATCGAATTTTTTTTCAAACGCATGAGTTAAAAATTGAAACCACGATCATATGCTTAAGGGAATCAATACTCTTACTACTTGGACCAATTTATTATTGGTCAAATTTCTAAATATATGTAGTACTCTTTTTTACAAGTATATCATTTATTAATATTATCAATTTATTTTAGAAATATGAATAATCAGCATTAAATTAAATTCATTTATATATAGAGGATACACAAATTAATTTGATATACAAAATAATCAAATTAATTTAGTAATATTCATAACAAATTATACTCTTTATTATTCTACCTAATTTTTTTTAATATATGTATAGAGTAAGATAAATAGAAATAGGGAAGTATAATTTCTTAAATGATATACAGTAAATAGTTTTTATTACTAAATACTAACTCAATTAACTTCTGATTTAAGGATCAATTATATTGATACTATTATATGTCAATTTTAAACATGAACAGTAGGATTTCTCTATATGTAAATGTATTACAGATAAATAAATACTGTGATACACAAATAAAAAGATGTCCTTGTCTCCCTAGCTATAACCTTAGTTCACTTGACATCACATTTTACGGGCAAGACGGAATTTAAACTTCAGACATTTCATATTGCAGCAATTTATTCAATTCTTATTTATTTTCACATTTAGCCTTTTGAAAATACTTCTGTATGATTTATTTAAAGATTTGCAATTCAGCTCAAATACCGACTAATTCATAAGAAATATATCAATCTCATCGTCCGCTAACGAAGTACTGTATAATGGACAGCTGCAACAGTCTTGATACTAAGAAACAGAAAGGGAAGGGTGGCTGGCTAGGAACTTATGATTAATTAACTTCTCGTTAAGCCTCGTTTATCTTTGAATTTCAACTGAAAAGATTGCACACGTGCATGCTAAAATGCAGTTATCAGTGGAAAATAATAGTAGTTAGTAAACTCAACGCATTTGTTGAAGAGTCTATTTCAAAATAGAATTACAGATTACACGTTAATGAGAAAAAGAAAGAACATGCTACAGTAGTAATTTCACAAAAGGACAAGAAAAGGTGGGTTAGATTGCAGAATTAACGTGGTTGCGTCTTCATCAAAATCAGAAAAAAAAATAAAAGTCTGCATGTCTGATCTGCAACACTGTGAAGTTACAGTAACAGTATATGCAAACAGTGTACGACTTTGCCGCGTGATATACCCACTCATACTTGATTAATTATTACTGTTTTCTGATTATTATCACACTGTTACTTTATCACTTTTTCATTTCACATAACCAGATTAATCATTGAAACGTTAACTAACAAAAATATTTTCTTTCATTTTATAGATATTGAAGAAGAAAAAAAAAGGGAGGTGCATAATCTTCAACAATACCAAAAAGGACATAAAATAATGGAATGAAAATGGAAAATATGACTATATATGTATACTCAATCATTTAGTCGCACAGTAAATATGTCATAATCACGCTGGTTCATCGTAATTTAGTAGAAACTACATAATGTAATTTTTAGGAAATCATGATAGATCACTGTGATTTTGACATAGTGACTGAAAACCAAACATCCAGTACACTACATGAATCTCTTTGAGGTGATTCATCAATTAATGAATAGTTATTGAATTTTCAGTAACGTACGCTCAAGTTTGTCTAGAATGCTGAGTTAGAAGACATTAATAGCGGTGATAAGGAGAGAAAAAACAGGAAAAGATGACAAATGTGAATGATCTCACAAACTAAGTAGTAACTTGAAACTATGTTTGTTTTTGCATGCCATTTACGTTGTTCAATCCGAATTAATTAGTATTTTGGAATTTATTCTCTGTGCTTATCTTCATTCTCCCCTTCCATACTCTAATTCATGCTCAAAGAACTTTCAATTTTCTTTATTTTTTCTTGAGAAAAATAACAACTCTAAATTAAAGTAGAACTATATAGTACATGTATATGAAAATAATGAAAATCAAATGAAGAAATTAAAATCAATTAGGAAAAGAGGAACTAGTAAGAGTAAGAGAACCCTAACTAGCTAGATCTCAATTAAATAAATAGTAAAATTTTACATTACAAATCCTCATTTGTTTTTTTTTCCACACAAACTCATTCCCCATTCATCCTATCAACACTGAAATCCAGTAATTAATTAATTAATTAAAGTTCCAAAAATTACTGGAAAAACAGAAAAAGGAACGAAATTAGGGTTTCTTACCACGAATGTGCTTGTTATTATGCATCCAAACCTTAAGCACATTTCTCTTAATACAATTCTCAGCACAGAATTGTTCAATTGCACCTTCATCTTCTTTCTGAATTCTCCATCCAATTTGTTCCGCAAATGCAAGCATCTTTTCTTTCTGTTCCGGTGTGAATTTTGTTCTAAACCTTTTCTTCATTCCACTACCACCACCACCGCTACCACCACCTCCACCGCTGCTACTCGGAATTGACACGTCATCATCTTCTCTACTGAATCCACCACTCGATGCAGCCGGTGGAAGAGCTAACGGTCGATGATGCGACACCGGCGATGGAGTTACCATGTGGTGATACCCCGGCGGAGGAGGTAACGCTGCACGGTGGTAGTAAGGAGACACTTGATGCAGCTGATGCTGATGCTGGTGCTGGTGGTGATACTGAGCATGAAGAGACGACCGAGGTTGTTGATTATGAGAAATGATTTCACCGTCGATCTCTTTCCGGTGAAAATTCCGGTGACAGTTACAAGCAGCGCAAATTACGGCTTCTAATGTTCCTTCTTCTCCAGCTGCTAAAAACTCACAACAACCATCAACGGCGTGACCACCGATGCTAACGGCGTGATTCTTTTGACATTCTCTGTATCTAACTGTTCCTGTGGGCCCGTTTTTGCGACCACCGCCTGTGGCTGTTGTTGTTGGTGTTATTGTTTCTCCTCCGTCAACTCCACCGCCACCGCTCATTTTACGACCACCGCCTAGTGAGTCGTAACCTGCTACCGGCGTAACAGGGAATCCCATTTCTTCTTCTTCTTCTTGGTCTTCGTCTTCTTCGTGTTGTTCAAATTCCATTTCGCTTTCTTCTTCAACCTTCTTAAAAACAAATAATATAAGTGAATTAATAAATAATAAATAAATAAATAAATATAGAAATAAATAAATTTCCTGTTTTATTTGGATTTGTGTTTGTTTAGAGTACGTTAAGGTATTTTTGCTTGCTTGAGATGGGACTTTGAGAAGTGATTTATGAGAGGTGAGGTGAGGGAGTGAGTGAGTCAATTGAATGATAAAGTCATCATATAAATTTCACCGATATAGGATAATAACTAGGTAAGATAGTGTATTTAAAATTATTTATTTATATATATTAGTTGTCATAATAATTATTGCTAGTAATAAGAAGTATTAGTATTATTAGGATTACTATAATTATAATAATAACTTATTTGTTTGTTTTTGAATTGAATTGAATTACATGGAGTTGAAGATAAGAGAGAGGGGAGGGGAAGATGATGTATGTGGTCAACAATTCTGCAGAAAAAAAAGAGAGATGTCAGTTTCACGCAGGAAAGCCGTTCAATTACTTGCCAATGCAATAACACTCACATTTACTACTTTTTACTTTAACTACCACCCCATTTCCTTCCTTCCTTTTTTATCTTTTACTTTTATGTAATGTAATAAAAATAAAACATTATTATTCCAACACATTAAACAAGTTATTAATATTAATTAATAATTGAATGGAAGGAAGAGGAAAAAATGAATGAATGTTCAACAAATTTACCTACCCCATGTGTTAGTTACCATTAGTGTGTTGTATGGTTAAAAATGAAGGAATGTTGGAAGAATGGGCGATGGAGGTGGAACCATGGATTGGATTGGAACACAACACACACCGACTTGTGTTATATTATTATCGGGAAAATTAATCTGTCGGCACTTATGGGAGCTGCTACGTGCCCTCCTATTCCGACATGATATTACGTCACTAATTTACTAACCATTTCTCTACTTTGCATTTTTGCTTTTTAAATTATGGAAAATTTCATCACACATACAATTAAAACTGAAAATTAAACAACAAAAACACATAAAATAAATTGAGATTTGAGAAGGAAAAAAAAAAAAAGAATGATGATAGTGATTATGATGAAGAACAAAAAAGATAAGAGGAATAAGAATGTTGAGTTTGTGTTGCTATAGTTAAAACCTAGTCATTATTACGCACTAGTGAAGAAATATTTGTCTCTTGCAATTTTCGTTTTCTGTAATGAGAAGTGAAAATTATTTTTGGTTTTGCCTCTTTTCACCAATGAATGAGAAATTACCTAGAAAGAAAAAACTCAATTGTGGTATGAAGAGAATATGAGGGCAACTAAAATAGAATGAAGTATAAAGTAAAATAAAATAGTCACTTCATTTTTTATCTATTGAATGAAACAAAAACGGATTATTCAGTTTGGGTCTGTTTGCGGATTTTTGTCCAGCCTTAACCATTTTATGAATTAAATCTACGCATGTACTGATATATCGAATAATATGGGTGCAACCAAAGTTCTTATGTGATTTACTATGACCAAATTTCCGCTCAAATTAGCTTGTAGTTATTGGCGGATAGAGCTGGTGTATTTGATTTCTATGTCATCATTGCCACTCTCTTTTATAAAAAATAAACAAATAAATATTGTATTTGAAAAAATAACTTGTTTTAAAACAAATGTAACTTTTTATAACAAATAAGTGCAACTTTTAGTCTTCAATTACTATTTAGGATTGAATATCATATTAGTCAATACAATTATAATATTTATTGGTTTTAGTTCTTCTAATTTTTATTTTGTTTGAATTCGATCAATGTGAATTGAAAAACAATTGCTTTTACTCTTTGAACCATTTGTCTTAATTATACTAAGTTACATGTGCCATTAAGAGCTAAAACCAAAAAATATTATATTTGCAGGGACTAAAATTATTTTTTATTATTTTTTTGGTAAAGAAACGGCTTTGATTAATATTATATATATAACGGCGAAATATATTTAAAACTAATATTTACATGTATTACTATTAATATATCATTTATATTCAGTTTATATTTATGATAATTAATTACCACTACTCCACATCTATTTCTTTTTTTTATAATCACTCCATCTATTCTTTATTATAAGTAATAAAAATAAATTAGATTCATTAAATAACCGAAATATTTAGTCTATATTATAGATCAAATACATCAGGTAGTCAATAAATTTATAATTTTTTTTTTGTTTGAAATAAGAAATGTTAAATGGTCAAATATGACACTTATTTTGATATTTATAAGATATGTATTATCAACTATTTTTTTTTAGCTATACTTCGATCAAATACACATCGACGTATCCAGTGGCATCTCCAAGACCCTGCTTCAGGGGGTGCAAGAATAATTTTAAATAATTTTTTATTATACATATATGTGTGTGTGCGCGCACACGCATGTAGGTATTTTAAGATATAGTTTTAATATTTATTTTTTGTGGATAATAACTCAGTTGGTAGGTATATTACATTATATTGAGTTTACAATTCGAACTCAATATTCTCCTCTTATTCACCTTTAAGAGGTAAATTTTGACCACTATATTGTTTGACTAAAAAAATATAAAAAATAAAATAAAATTCATGTGATAAAAAATATAAATTTTAGGAGTTTAATGTATATATTATGTTAGCGGTGTATATTAATTTTACACCGACATACAATAATAGAGATCAATTTTTTCTTATGAGAATTCACAATGTTGTGTCTCTATATATATAATATATAACCGAAATATTTCATCAAAAATGAATTAGCTTAAAGCAGCATTATCACCTGCTACAAAGAGTTCCTTCACACTTATCAATATTTTTATGTTAGGGGTAAATGGATATTTCATTACTAATACATGTGCATTATAATGCACCGTTGGTGTGCAGAAGAACGTTGCTTGTCACTTGTTGGCAGATGCAACTCATAAAATTAAAGCATTCCAATGACATATGGGTGCAATGTGGAAAAAATTGTGGGGTCTAGTGGAACTCATTTGAGAGTTTTTAGTGAATTGTATGGATATTTAAGAAATGTGACTGAGTTGTTTAAATAATTGAGAAATGTGATATAATATAAAAAATTGAATGGAACCCACTTAAAAAAATCACATAGATGCAATGGATAATGACGCTAGTGGCAAACTTGTCTACAATTCACTAAAAAGATATGATTTCGATTCCCTCTCAAGTTATTTTGAGAATTATTTTAAATTTATATTTCTACTAAACTACCGCGTGACATTAAATACGGAGAGTGTAATTTTTAAAATTAAGCGGGTACACTTACACCCATGGGCTACACGTGGACCCGCCCCCTGGATGCATCTATTATAAAAAGGACTCGAGAATGTGTCACACATTTAAATTTGTAGTACTCAATCCAATCGTAAACCATACCGACGAAAACGTAGCAACTACTTCCACAATAGTATTACCAAACCCAACGAAATTTATCAAATGATACAATCAATTGGATTAACAAACCATTTATAAACCACTTACACAAAAGTATTTGAATCCTACTGAATACTTCACATCTTATTAAATACTTCATTTGCTTCCACCACTTTTGCCTAAAAAAATACTTTACAATTAAAACCAATCAAATTAATAATTTTATTAAGAACCACTAACAAAATAATTTTAGTTACTTCAATTTTTTAATGAAGTAAATTTTTTTTATATATACTCCCTTTCGTCACATTTATAAGCAAAAAAAACATTTTAAATTTTGATCATTATTATAAGTAAAAATTAACTACTTTTAAACTAATTAATGTTGTTATTCCTAATATACCCTTATTTTTCAAAAGGTGTATTTGATTTCAAAGAAAAAGAAGGGCAATATAGTAAACTTGTTCATGTTTTATATTAAATCAACAAAATTAATTACAATTAACTAAATTTTTTAAACACCCCCACAAGTATTTATTTTTGCTTATAAATATTACAGGGAGTATTAAAGATAGAAGGGAATATAAGATTGAGGGTACAATAATTAGCCCTAGGCAGGCTACACCCACATTACTGTCTCCCCCTATGTGACTAGTATGTCATTTGGTACGGTTAGATGGCTCCACTGTATGTCTTTTTCTCTTCCGAAAGTTATATTATATTCTTACCAAAATATATAAGGACCCCAATTGATAAAAACATTGTCTGTACTCTGTAATTATAAGTTGATGTTCAAATTATTATTTATATATTAATTGCTTCTTTACAAACAAATGTAGGATTTATACCCGTATGTATGGTAATGTTATGTTAATTTTTCTTCTTGTCAGACTTGAATTCTAGATCTTTATTTTTTTAATTTTTAACTCAATTAGTTTAATTAATTGAGTTATCCATCACACTCCAATAATTAATGCGACTATTTTATTTTATTTTATTTGTGTATGTGTCTAAATTTTATGCTCATATTTTTATACCCATGTGAGACTTTCTTCGAACAAGAATTACCACAGTACAAATAGACACAATTTTCACACCATGCAATATTATGTCAGTCCGATCTAAAATATGTGGTTGAAATTGTTTATAGCAATTTTAAAACCGTTAACGGCTGAGATTTAAAACCGTTGGAAAAACCGTGTGCTTTTCTATTATAGCAAATCTCAATATGACTTTCTTACACAAAACTGCCTTCCAAGTTTCAACTTGTGATGATAAATGCTACTTGTAAATAGGGGTGAGAATAAGTCAGAACAACCTACGACTTAATATACATAGACGTGTCAAGCCATACTATTTCTTTAAATAGAGTAGACTGACCACAACTTTTTTATAAACATATTTAGCTCAAAAAATTCAGATTTAAGTTCATTATTTTTGATAATTTTTTTTTCTCATGAACTTTTAACTTATTTTTACTAGTTTATAGCTTATTTTAATAGAATTAGCTTATAGCTTATTATTTTTTCTTCCATTTTTACTTCATTTAATACTTATAAGTTAGTTCAACCGCTAATTTTACTAATAGTAAATTTGGCAACAATATCATATTATTTAGATTGAATTATATTAATATTTAATTATAAATTGACAACTCTGTAAGAATATGTAATATTATTTGAAATATTATAAATTTTTGAAACACATCTCTTTTTATTTTATCGTAAGGTCATGCTATCAAGTATCTAAAATACATTCAATAAGAGCACTATGTAGAAACTTTTAAGTTGAAATAATAATTTTTAAACTTTAAAAAAAAGTTGAATACACATTTTCTAAAATAATATTACTATATATTAGTTTCTTTAATTTGTACGCTTATGACACTCGTTAACATTTTTATTTTATTTTCTTTTTGTGGTGCAAATTGTAAACTATGTATCCTCTATAAGCAATTGCAAAAATTAATCCTTATAACCTTATGGGGTGACAAACACTTCGTGAGATTTTAGCGTTGTTACAAATCCAAACTAGAAAGCAAATCTAAACACATAGTTAAGCTTACAAAAAAAACACTTGGTTAAGTTAGAGGAGACTATCATCATCATCATCATCTTATTTAAACGCTATCAAGTTACATTGATCTATACGGTTTGTAAGAGGTGGTTATTTTAACATTGATCTAGCATTGCTTCAAATGGTACTTTAAATTTAAATGGTAGACAACTCCTCCATGACACTACAATATGTGCTGGTTTTTACACTAAACTTACCATCTCTACTTTTGCTCCAAATAAACAGATCCTTCAACATCTACTAACTCCATTCTCACCACCATACAAAGAATCCACTATGCTAGTATTCCACTTTTTCAAACCCCAATCAATAAGATGATTAACCTTAAGATTTTCCATCCCCTTTATTGTATTAGAATGAGTTACGTCCTCTTTCCAAGGACTCACACTAAAATTCGTTCCCCAATATATCTTTGGAAATAACATCCACAATGCACCTCTAAAAAAAACCAACAATGCAAAAATAGAAACATAATTAAGAAATTGTCAAATTGACAATTAGGCATGAATATAACGTAATAACCTTAGTTAGCAAGTGAGCAGCCATATTGACTTGGTCTAACAAATTTAGGCTTTTTCTCGTAAAAAGTAGTGTACATATGTTAACGAAATTAGATAAAAAAATGTTCAAAATTATATATTTTTTCATTACCGGTTCTCATTAATTCAATGTTTTTTATATATAAATAAAAAACATAATAAAATTAAAGAGAATGAAGACATACCAATTAGTTGACACATCTTATAAACTCTAATCCTTTGTCAAGTGCTCGTAAATATATTATAAAAAGAAAGAAAGAAAAAAAAGAAGCACAAGAACTTCGTTCTAACACAATATACAATATACACTTTTTAACAAATATTGAGTGAAAAAATATAAATAGATTTTTGTAACTACGTCCTTACAATTATCCTAGATTTTATAATTTAGCCACGGTTAAACCATGAATAATTTTTCAGAATTCTTTTTTAGTTTTTCTTTTCCTAGAGCTCATATTGGTAGAATACTAGAATGTAATGTTTCGGAAATATTTTTTTAAATGACTTGGTTTGAAATTTTAAAAACTGAAAAACTTTTACATATTGAATTTTTTTTGTAGTAGTGAAGTCAAATGGTAAAAAGAATAAAGTTTAAAAAAAATTATTTGGAGAGGTGAATGTAATTATAAGGGAGTGGGAGAGAAAAATTTCCTTTAATAACTCAATATTTGGCCCATTCAGATACATCCATGCATAAGAATTTTTCTCTTTCACCCTCCATGTTTCTTTCGCCCCTGAAATTTCAATTTTGCCCTCATAAATAGTCTTGGAAAACGTTTTTCAAAATTAATATTTTTCTCGAAATCTATTTTCCGAAATGACTTAAATGTAGTTTTCAAATCTATTTTTTTCATTTACATTCCAGTGTTTCGGATTATATTTTCCAAAAAATTAACTACTATAGTCAAAGTAGATCATATGAACAGTACTCAAAGTAAAAAACATGTCACTTATTTTGGGAGGGAGGGAGTATTTTGGAACGCATAATTCGAAATTTCTTTGGAAATTTTTTTTCAAGGTGATTTTGGAAAACGTTTTCCGAAATCCTGTTATCTATGATAAGAACCGCAAATTTGCTTGTCTGACCCGATTTTTCATCAATCTCAATCATTTTTTATCCTGTTTCTAACACTAATCAGTATCCAAACATAATCCAAAATATAATTGTGTTGATGAATGTGAGTTATGTACACTTGCAGTTGCAGACGAGCATGATGTTTTGCAGCAAGCCTGAATTAATTAAACAAAATAAAGAACATGTGAGAAGTTTGCAAAAGATAGAGATAAAGTTTGATAAACATTTTGACTAAAAAATGATTGAGACCGATGAAAAATCAGGTTAGAACAGCAAATTTGTAGTTCTTATCACAAATAACAAGGTTTTGAAAAATGTTTTCCAAAATCACTTTTGAAAATATTTTCCAAAGCAATTTCGGATTCTACGTTCCGAAATATTTGAATTTTCGGAAAACGTTTTTCGAAATAGTTAACTTTTTGGAAAATAGAATACAAAACACTGAAATGTGAATGAAAAAAATAGATCTAAAACCTACATTTAATTCTATTATGAAAAATAAATTTTGAAAAAATATGAATTGTGAAAAACGTTTTCCGAAAACTATGAGGACAAAATGGGAATTACAAGGGGGCTAGAAAAAACATTGGGGGGTAAAGAGAAAAATTCCATGCAAAATGCCCGTAACAAATATATCACAAAAAAAAAAAATCTTAATTGGGTAGTTGTTGATGTTGGATGATCATGTGCCTATATGATTTTATCCTATACCCCTGATATTTATATATGCACCCTAATAACTTATAAAAATTCCAATTTTACTCATTTTGTCATTTTTTTCATAATCAAATAAACTTTTGGAAAGTAGACAAAATTGTAAATTGGAACACTTAAAGAGAATGTTTTTCAAAAACTTAGTCACGGTTGAACTGTAAGCTAAATTGCATATTCTTTTAAATTTATATTATGATAAACCAAATAAGGTGAAGGGGAAAAAAGTACGGTGCTTCGAACAAGATTAACAAAATTTATATTATGATAAACCAAATCTATATATTGTTAGCCTGTATTTTCGATAGGCTAAAATCAACTCAAGGATATTCAATGGAGAGTATTCGCAAGTCAAATGATCTCAAGAATATTCAATGGCGAGTATTCACAAGTCTAAAACTGAGAAGGCAAGAGAGAAGACACTATCTGATCAGTTTGATCATTGTGAAAATGTGACTACGAAATGTCATTCGACATAATTAAGAAAGTGTCGACGTCATATATTCATTCAATAGCAAGACACGACATAATTTGTTCAAGATTTCAGGGATCATTCGACTCGACAGAATTTCATACGCATTGGCCAAAGCAACAAAATAAGATCAGGTTGAAGGACACGTCTACATGCAAGACATGTAGCAAGACACGCGTCGAACCTGACATTCATTCTTGGTTTTCAATTATTTGCTTTTGTTGCCTATAAGTATTCGTTTTTTGTTCAAAATTGGGATCACAAATCACGTATAAAAATCCTTATCAAATATTCAAAGTATCCGCGTCAAAGAGATAAACGAATATCTAAGGGCAAATGTATGATTATGTGCACCATTTACTATAAAAATTGTTACATTCGAATGCAATTTATCATTCAGTTTCTTTACTTGCTTTTCATTTAAAGTTTATGTATTTTTACTTCTTTAGTTACCCTGTTGAACAACATTTACTTTCAAAACCATTAAACTTTGCTTGTAACTCATTTGCCAAGTTTTTTGCAAATTTACTTTGAAAGCTAACCCTACGATGGAAAGAGGTAAAAATTAATAAAGAGTGACTATCTTGTCTTACAAGCAAAATTTATAAGACTGAATTATTCCAGTGAGTATAATTGATCAATTTGATTTGATTTTTGTTCTTTTACACCATAATATTTATATTTATTTTGTATCCAGACTATCCTCGATTATTTGGAGACCTGGTCCTGAATATTAAAAATATACTTATTAATAAAAAAATACAAAAAATGGAAAATATAATTGTTATTTAAATTTTAAAAAGTATGTAAAATTATTTCCCTTAATTTAATTTCAGTTAACACTTTAATCATTTATCTTCTTTTTATAACATTTTAGTTTTTTTTTTCTTCATATTTGGTCCAATACTTTAAATGGATATAAATTAGGTGAAGACAAAAATCAAATGTATTGTTTCCGTCTAAAAAATTAATATCAATGTGGTTCTAAATATCTAATTATGGAAAATACTTTAAAATGCTTACCAATGATTTTTTTTTACTACAAATAAATGGTATTCATTAACTTAAATTGGTAGAGTTCATTGATACAATACAAATTTAAAGTCGCTAAAAATATAAAGGATAAATTTGCATAAGCTTACAAATATAATTATATATAAGTGTCTGAAATATTCATGCCTTCAGATTTGTACCGTTGATGATATCGAAGTCAACATTGACAGGATCTACACTAGATCATAATTAATTCTTTAACATGAAATAAATGAACACCACAAAGACGAGAAAATAAAATATACTCCCTCCGGCCTTAATTATAAGCAAATGTCACTTTTTAGATACATTGAAAAACTAATGTATGTAGTCCACTTTTTAGACTACATACATTAATTATTCAATGTATCAAAAAAGTGATATTTGCTTATAATTAAGGCCGGAGGGAGTACTACACAAAAATGAGACAACAAAATACATTATAGAAAGACAAGAAATCAAAACAAACAAATAGTATATAAAGATTACAATTACGACGAAAAAGAAAAACGATTTGTATGGATGATTGCGGGCCAAAAAAATTGACATTAAATTATCTCTCTCTAATAAACAAAGAAGGAGAAAAAAATGAAGACTCCTAGAGTTAGAATAGGATAAAAAAAGTTGATGTTTGAAAAAGGATAAAATATCCAAATCGAGATATAGAGAAGATGAGTGCTAACAACACACATTCTAACACACTCTTCCCGTGTTACTCCTCTATCACCTAACTATATATACGATTCATTTAAAATTTCACAACTATTAATAAATACTGCTTAAAAAAATTTAATACATATAGTATTATATCTGTCATTTTTATAAGAGATGAGTTATTTTTTAAATTAATCGAGTAATTGATATATTTATCTATTATAAAAATATCAGACGTAATACATATTAATTGATTTTTAATTTAGTTTTTTTTTATAATTAGTTTTTAATTTAGTTAATATAGCAAATAAAATTTTGTCAAAAATGTACAGTATATTAGTTCTCTTTAAATTACTTTATAATTGTTATCCTCCTAATTCCAAAATTCCTAAATATCTGTCTTTGAGGAAAAGATATACAGTACTCCCTTCGTTCCATATTATAAGGGGAAAAAAATACATTTATTAAGAAAATCAAAATTTGAGAATTTAAAATATAGTTTTATGGGTTTTTCTTGAAATAAGTTGCATGGGAAGTTGTAAAAACAAATTTGATTGGTTGTTGTTTATTGAGAAAATGAGAGGAAAAAAAAATTAAATGCAATTTGCATATAATTTTATAAGAATAAGTGAAAAACATTCTTGAAAGTTGTTTTTCCCTTATAACTTAGGAAGAAAAAAAAAAGGTCATTTTTTCCATATGGAACGGAGGAAGTACTTGTATAGATATAATTAATACAATAAACACTTTAAAATTAATTTTATATGTTAAACTCAAAGGAGTATATCAGCATAAAATGGACGAGAAAGTGAATAATGTCCATACGCAACATTCTGGACTTGTTCCTTTCGGCTTCTTCTAAGAAGACAAACATACTTAAGAGGTTTCAAGCCACGACAAACTAATACTATAGAGATGTACAAATAACTGCAATAACTACTACTACCACCACCTTTCATCTAATAATTTATATCTTTGTCCCTTTCAATAGGATTCATTTCAAAATTTCTAAAATAATTTTATTAATAAACGACAAATGTTTCCATTTTTTGCCCAAGAAATTGTGATCAACATTGTAAAGAAAGAATGATCATCCTTTATTAAATCACTGGCAAACATTGCAGAGAAACTCCCAAAAATCTAGCTCCCTCTTTTGCAGGGGTTGACTATTCCCAACGGTTTAACCGAGAAAATTAATCCTCGGATTATCTCCTATTAAACTCGTATGGTTGAGATTTACTAGTATCATTCTGACTCCCAACCATACGAGTTAACTAATGGTTTTTCGAGCATTTTCTTTTCCAACTTCTTATTATCTCGAATAACCAACTTCGACATTGCTAATGCTATCGTCTCAGACTCGGCAGCCGAATGAATTACATCATTCTTCTTTTGATGCAAAAGCAGAGGACCTTGCAAGACTCCCGTTGACTTTGACTTTTTTAGCTTCATTACACCCGTTTTCTCTGAAACCATTTGAATCCCACTCTTTCTACTACAGCTACCAACACAAATAGAAGAAGAACCAACGGTCTTAGATCTCGTTATTTTCTTGGACGGTTTAGATCTCACTTCTTTCTTGGAAGGTTTGGTCTCATACTCTACACTAGCTACACTTGATACTTTACTCTTTCTTCTACTGTTTCCGCTCTTTACAATCTTCACAAGTTCCTCACTCTTATTATCATACCAATCATAATTATCATAATTACTGTGATGATGATAATCATGATTATAATCATAATCATGATCATAAGCTTCTTCCCAACTCATCAACGGTTGCGCACTTTCCACACGCGTCACGCGCCGTCTCAAACTACTCCAAATCGGCGACGAATGAATCCTCTTTCTCGCCAATTTAAGACACTCCACAACCTCAACCATCGCCGGTCTCTTCTCCGCCGTCGATCTAACACATCTCGCTGCAATCACCGCAATTTGCCTCATAACCGCCATATCCGACGGCGTTCCAATTCTCCGATCACAGATCCCGACGAAATCACCTCGCCTAATCAACGGCACCGCCCAATCAACAACCGACGGAGGACTATAATTAACATCAATAGCATTCCTTCCACTGATTATCTCCAACAACAAGATCCCGAAACTAAACACATCACTTTTCGCACTAAGATCTTCCGGCGCAAGATAGCATGGATCGAGATATCCTAACGTCCCCGCCGGTGGCGTACACTTAACACGAACGTCTTCCACGTGTCCTCTAAGAGCTAAACCGAAATCACCGAGTCTCGCTTTCCAATCTCGATCGATTAAAACATTGGAAGATTTAATATCACGATGAATCACCGGTGGATTTGAACCGTGCAAAGTTCGAACCGCTTTTGCAACTTGTAATGCGAACCGGAATCGTTTGTTCCAGCCGGGCGGTTTATTTGTAGAATGTAATAGATCGTGAAGTGAACCGTTTGGCATATATTCAACGACAATTAATTTATTGCCATTAAGATCGGTGCAGTAACCGATGAGATTCACGAGACGATGATTTGGAATTTGTGAGAGAATCTCGATCTCGTTTTCAGCTGGACTTGTACAGTTACCACAACCGGTGCAGTTGTTGTTGTTGTGATTATTTGATGCTTTTGCTTTTGTAGTTAACTTTGTTGTTTTAACGGCGACCATCAGATCGTCGCCGTTTAATGTAGCTCGGTAAACTCTGCCGTGGCTACCTTTACCTAGGTAGCTTTCGGCAGAGAAACCGTTAGTTGCAGCGACAAGGTCGGTGTAGTTAAACTCTTTGATAGTATGTGTACGGTTTGTAATTGATTTGTTTCTTTTTTTGAGATCCCAATAGTGAGGATCACAAGTAGCAATTGCAGATTCTGCATTGCAAAAAAGATAACCCATGGAAAATTGAAATGAATTTGTTTCTGTTTGTTATTGAGTTGGGTTTGGTAAGAGAAAGAAAATGGAAGAGAAATTATTAGAGAGAATTGAAATGAAAAGAGAGGGAGAGAAAGAAAAGAAGGAATATGAGGTGAGAAAACCCATAAGTGTAAAGAAAGAAAAGTGTGTTGAATGAATTCAACTTTAAAGAACAAAAAGTCGTAAATGATTCGCAGCTTTGGAGGAAGATAATAATAATTTGATACTTTTTTGTGTTGTGAATGCAATTCAAGCTTGGACGCATAATCTTTTTTATTATTTTTTTAATGCTTTTTTTGGTTACTTTTTCTTTATCTTTCATGATGTTTTTGCTTTCCAATTTAATTTAATTAATGTTTTCTGCATGCAAAGTCGTGCACCACACTCACTGGCGTACCAATGCAGTTGGCAATTTTTCAAATTTAAAATTTAAATGATGTATTTTTAATCTAGATCATAAATATGGGGCTTCTCTTCTAGGGTGGACATGGCTAACATGCGGTCCTAATCAACTGTATGCATTGAATTAATTTATGAGTCAATCTTTAATTTGATTTCCATATTGGTTTAAGTGTTGGTGGTTAATTAGATCAATGTAGACTATGAATAGATTAAGGTTGATATTATCTAAAAGTAGAAATTTAATATTTAAAAAGAATAATGCACAAGTTTAATATTTATCAAAAAAAGTTTCAATAAAATGTTGTCACATTTATCTTTACTAAATAAGAGAGGTGATTTATATGTACTATATAATGATTTTTCGATGAAGATATGTTGTTTTACTACTCTTATCTTGCAACAATTCCTTTGCATCCGAAAGATAATTCTAATTGACCGGAAAAATGAGGGACGATTACCGGAGCAACAAACTTCTAGATATGTGAATTCTCGGTCTTGGAAAGAATGCATGCATTCACTGATTTGAATAATATTAGAGATCCTTTTTTTTAAGGTGTGGTTTGCACTACACTTATAAAGGTTATCTTTGTCATATCTATAGCCAATGTGGGACTTCTAACACACACCATCACGCCCAACACTATTGGGCTTGATGCGTGGAATCAACAACAACGGGTGGCCCAAATATGGGAGGTCTCCACAACAATCAACAAATGGATCTAGGATAGGCTCTGATACCATATTAGAATTTGAGAGGTCTATACTCAACCACAAAAGCTAGCTTGAGAGTTGAGATTTGCACTACACTTATAAATGTTATCTTTGTCATATCTCTAGCCAATGTGGGATTTCTAACACCTTCTGCATCCCTATTTGCTTAAAAAAATCATGTAGTGATTTGTATCCTCTCATACCTTAATCCTTCCTGTCATCTCTCCGGTGCAATTATCATACTTTGGATTAATCCAATAGTGATAAAACATCAACCCGTTGACCAACAACATCTGATACAAATGATAGATGTTTAAGTTTTTAGTTAAAAAGTTCAATCATTGGTCGAGTATGAAAAAAATATTTATTAAGAGAAGTCAACCTCTTAAATGAATCTTAATTACTTCTAGATATAAAACTTTGTAGTTACAAGCAAAGAATATTTTGGTTTAAAAAAACATTGTTTTGTTGTTGCTCCTTAGTTACACTCTTCCAAATTGGATCATCAACAACCGTTCTCTTGTGTGACTCTCTCCTATCCTATGTACAAATTTTAACTGTTGGATAGACAACAACTACCAAGAAAAACAAATATTTATAAAATAAAATGCTATTTAATTTCTATTTTTTTTTTTCTCAAGTAGCTAGCCTATGGTTTTGTAAAGTGTCACCATTCACCATATGAACTACATATTCAAAATTTGGATATTGAAAGCAACATATAACTTTTCGTAAACAGAAACAAAAGAATAGGTTTAAATGTTGAAAGCATGAAAAACATGGTCCAAATATTTTTTTTAAGTGACATTACCCTGAACTACCACAGTGTATGGGCAAATGACAAACAATGACATGCTTAAATAACATCTGTTTATATTTATAATTATAGTTCAATCTAAACACTTAAACATGAGAGTATGAGACAATTAATGTGTTGGTTGTTTTTGTTAGCAAGACAACCTTAGGAAATAGGAAATTGGAACTTTCCTATTTTATCAACATTTCTTATGATCAAATATTTATTTGCTATAAAATTGAGGGGTTGAAATTTGAAAGTCACTTTTTAGCTTTTAAAATTAATTCCAATGGTAGATGGTCAACTTTAACATAACCTACTGAGGTTATTTTTGTACAGTCAATTTGGTAAAAAAATAAATGTACAGTCAATTATAGAAGTTGATCAAAATTTACTCTAACATTGTCCTAATCCACTATGATTTATAAAGCATAGAGTGCATTTTGTTAAACTACAATATCTCACCTAAATTTCAACAAATTTACCATGATACAAAGATGAAACAAAAGCAAATTAAGAAAAGCGATATATTAATGTTGTTTCTTCGGCGAACCTCAAGGATATGTTGCTTATTCCATGGAAAAAAGAAATTCACGATTAAACCTTTTATATAAACACATTGAATAAAATTTTATTTAATAATTTATTATCTAAACTATGATATCTTCCATTTAGTCCATAAACTATATAAATATATAATTAGTAGTTAGTAAAGTACCATAACTAAAATCAATTTTACAACCTTAATTCATTCTAAATAAGGGCAAAACCAAACACACATTTAACGGTATTAACTAAGTTAACTGAAGAACTAAATAAGAGAATGATTAGTAGTTTGTGGACTAGATTAATAATTTATTATCTATATCACAAAAAATGGAATTTGAATCATCTCTTTATCTTTTATCTCTTGTGCGGCTCTCAAGTCTCTCGTTTTTTTTGTACAAAAAAGCATAGCATTAATCTCCTTATTCATCTCTTTATTAAAGGAAATAGTAAAGTAATTCAGAGGAAGAATGAGAATAAGAAAGAGATAAAAGTTACAAGAGAAATGAAGAGGAAAGAGAAGAAATTCAATTTATGAAAAATAAAAGGATAAAGTTGGAGTTATGTGGTCGCATCCCATTGAATATGGAAATGAATTTAATGTGGTCGGTATTTTGCAATCAATAAATTTTGGTTATTCGATCAAAATCGGACGTCTTGGATTTTAATTTTTTAAAATATAAAAATTTTGACTCGAAAATTTGAAATGTTTGATTTTGATTATCAAGTGTTTCAGATTAGGTGTTGACTACACTCAATTTAGATCTAATAAGATAAAAGAATTGGTCTCAAATATAAATAAAATTTTATTTTTCCGATTTATTAAATAAATAATGTATCTGATTAATAATATAAATAAATATATTAGGTATTTAATGAATCAGAAAAATGAATTTTTTTTTATATTTAAAATCGGATGAAGTATGGTTGTTGTATGGCAATAGGCAAATGCATCCATCCAAGGAAGGAGGAGGTTGGTTAGGTGAAAGAATTGTGAATGCAACTTTCCATTGTAGTGGGAGTAGATTTTCTTCCTACAAATCACATCCATACACGTTGACCATGGGACCAATTCATGGAAATGAGAGTATCATCCAATTCTAAACCAATTCAAAATTTTCAAAATCAACTTGCAAAACAATGTCAAACATGGATGATTATATTAAGAATATGTAGTTCCTTTTGACTTTGGTCCTTTCTTAAACCCACCCACCACAATAGAAACATGAAAAAACCGCGAAGGATGATCACATATTTTCAAACTAATGATAGGATAATAATAACGGCAATGAGTTTCAACACAATGAGTTGAAACTTTTGATGAAACTAAAATTAAATAAAGAAAATGCTCATAATTGACTAATAATAATAATTAATAAAAAATTAAAATAAAAAAATTGTAATCACAATAACTAACAATATACAAATATCATTTGAAATAGATTGAATTTTCATACTAGGAAGATCATTGCATAGTGCTTCCACCTCCTCAATAGTTAAGAATGGTGGTGAATCCTCTAACATCCAATTAAAATGGTCACCAAGTCTTTACAAATTAATAGAGTCATAATTTGTTTCTATTTATTTCGATAAATCATTAGAAAGAGAATTCTATTATATGCTAAACATACCAAGATTAATGTTCGGTAAAAAAAAGGAAAAAAAGAGAGGCACTATAAAGCATTAGATGCAAGCTTGAACATAATAATTGTAATACCTATTTTGTAGCCTTAAGTTGTAACGCACAAAGAAGAGATCATTAAGTTTTTTATGCTCCAATCTATTTCATTTTTTGAATGAATGTGCTCAAACACATTCCAATTTTGTTTGCAACCAAATGTACTGCAAGTTTGGCTCCAACCTATGTTTTGTTATAGAACCTGGTTTATTCAACCGAGTTATTCAATTTTATAGGAATTAGTGGTTCAATCAATGAATCAATGACTCAATATTCTCACTCGTTTAATGATCAGTCCAGTTTTTATCAAACATTTTTTAAAGCGGTATGGTGTTGCACAATGTATTAAATATAATATTTAGATATAGAAAGTTCTCAACTAAAAGTATTTGAGTTGTTTTTTTATATTACCAAAGTTCAACTAGGAATCTTATTCGAATTCTTCTGAATAATTTGACCTAAAAAGAGCTCATTAATCACTTGAGTCTAATTTCTTAGTTAAAAGTATTTGATTTTGATGTATTTATGGGTCCGTTTGTTTCAGCTTTAACAAATTATTTTTTTTCGTTGTATTTTTTAAAATAGATTTTATAAAACCGTTTTTCAAAATATTACAAGTTTTTTTGTATTCATTTTTTCTAAATTGAAACACTAATTTGACATCATATAACATAAATGTACATTATTGAAGTTCAAAACATAGTCAAAATCACAATTTTTTCAAAAAGTTGTATTTCAAAAGTGATTTTTGTGAAAATCTATTTGAAATAGCTTCAAAATTAAGTGATTTTTTGAAATTTTGATATCCAAATTTTTTTCAATAAAATGATGAAATACGTAAAATAACATTTTAAGAATAACTATTCAAACAAAATTTTCATTTAAAACTTTATAAAAAATTTCTTTGTAAAACACTACAAAATCTATTTTTAAAAAATCCAAAACAAAAGGGGCCTATATTAGACATTTAGACCTGAATCTAACCTTAAGCCTTAAACTTCAATTGCTTATCATTTATCTCAATTTACAATAATGAATTGAATCCTGATTCATTCATCCTAATAAATCACTACCTAAACTTAACAAGCCACCTTTTTTTAGTCAACTTTGTATAGTAATTTTGAATTATTTTCACATTAGTAAATTATATATAGTGACTAGTAATAAGAGGGTATAGTAAGAAACCTAAGTGCAAGAATATTAAGTTATTATAATATTCACGTTTAAACTACAAAAGTTCTATATATACAAAGATTAATTCTAATCAAATTAACTGCTATACACATTATATCAGCAAACATGGCAATCGGTAAATCTGTACATAATTAAAAAATCAACAATATCGTTGGATATAAATTCGGGAAAATATTTGTTTACTATAAGAAATTCCAGATAATACCCATCATTTACTTCCGACGTTCCAACTTATTCTCTTTAAAATGACTCCCATGGTCAAAGCTCCTACAGCAGATAATGGCTCCCCATCTTGATCATCTTAATCTAGATTCCCAGGTACCACCGAACATAGCACCTGCGATGGTACAAAAGGACAGAAATAAAAATGCTCCCCAAAACACATGAACTTCCAAGAAATTGTAAACATCCCCGCTTGACATTTGGACAGCAGCATAGTCAATTCAATTTGTCGAGCATATGCATGTTCGTTCGCAACTAAGCAAAATCCTATTCTTAGATTCTGTTATTTTTAAAGGATTTCCGGTTAACTAGCAAAGGCACAGTATATGAAATACAGGTTCAATAAGATATGGGCGACAAATGTTTTGAAAACAAAAGTTGAAGACCACAACAATGGGATAATAAAAACAAGTAATTTTCTTGTCGCCACCAATGGGATCCACTTCGGGAGATTTATCGTATCAATAACTTCCTACTTATACAATGAATGTCAATATTAAAACCACTGCAAGAGATACGAACAAATGAACTTACCATCTGGTGATAATTAGTGAATCTTTAGCTTTGGGCACATTCAAAAGGGCGCAGACGTAGTGATCCTTCAGGAAACTCATGCATTCTAAATGGTTCTAAGAGCTCAAAGGGCCTGCAGAAAAAATAATCACTTAAAAGCAATATTATCCAAAATGGCTGATTTGTTTTGGGAAGGATTAAAGGAGAAGCTAATTTATTTGAACATATCTATGTAGCACAGAAACAAAAAAGTATAAATAAAAATAGCATGCTTAATTGACGAATAATGAGAGTTAAGTGAGGAAGACATTAAATCCAACCCTCCTAGTCAATAGCCTTACATTACATGTATCACCTGGACACTGTCAAAACTACAAGCACAACCTACTCTGTCAGATTAAGTGAAGGAATAATGATCAGCTAAACAACTTCATGGAGCAAGTCAAGGAACGTTGATCAGATAAGAAATTTCTGAAGTTTGGACAAGATACACGTAATATTAAGAGCAGTAGCTCAATTAATATAGAAGCTCGGCAATTTTTTGACTCCAGATATTAAGAACAAATTGATAGACTGAAAACTATGTCATGCTTATTGTCACCATCTAATTTACTTGAAAGACATCATGTACATGTGCAATAAAATGCAAAACCTAGCTGATCACTATATCATTCTCAATCTTATATCAGGATATTTTAAGATTCTTACAGGATCGAATCCCTATTACGAGATAACTTTTGTTGATTATTCTCCATAGCAACCAACACATCACCAGTTTCTGGTCCTGCAGAACCACCAGCTACAGAAGACGGAACAGGAGCACTTGGAGTCCATATCTAGAATAATCCACCACCAGAAAGCTTCAGAGATTGAAATATTTTATTCAACCACAATACATCATAGAATAATCATTCTCACCTTTATTGTGCTATCAATCCCACTGGTTGCCACAACAAAATCAAATGGATGACATTGTACGCAATTTACAACTGTAGGATGAAGATATAGCTTCAGATAAGAGTACAGGGGAAATACAAAAATCCCAAAACCATAGGAAATGTTACCAGATTCGTCGCCACTCAAAATTTTCATGAGTCTCCCAGTCCGCTTTTCCCAAATAAACCATCTGCCATCATCACTTCCGCTGGCAACATATTCACCTACAAATATACAAATGAGAAGTTCTAAATAAAAATTGCAAATATGGACCAAATGTTAATGCACACTTATTGCATATTTTCGAGAGATGGACAGTTCAAAATGAGAAGATTCAATATGGGAGATTGGTAGTATAATTAAACAGTCACATTCTGAAAATATACAAGAAACTACCTGATGCCTATGCACATATCATCTAAACCAGTGCTTTTCACTTCAAAAGAAAATACCGTCATTCAAAGTTAAAGAGACAACTCAAGAGGGTATAGTTTTATCTATTTCAAGGGAAACTGTTTGTTACTCCCCATGTAATTGTAATCCTAGATTAAAGGAAATTTTCTTTGGACATAACACGCATTTTCTCCAAAGCGAGCATCAACAAGGCAAGAATGCCATATGAAAATAAACGGCAACACACACACACACACACACACACAGAGTATTGTTTTTTGCGCACTTTGTAAAATTATGATAAAGTTCATAACTGATTGTAAAATTCACAGAAAAGCTTATAAATAGAACACCTCTTTGACCGAGAAAATTGGCCTGTTTTATATCAGTTCCCACATTGCAGTGCCCAATAAATCTCTGCTTCATATCAATAGCTGCTTCAGGCTGCATGGTAAATAATAAAGAGCGCAATTAACCAAAATGTATGAACAGCTTATTAGTTTAATATCCGAATAGTCAATAATATATATGGATACAAATCGGTAAGAGTATCAGATACAATATGTAGAAGATACATTCTTGAAAAAATGTAGGATATCATACAAGATATACAATAGAGTAATCAGTCAATTTAGTCCCTAAACTATCACTCTCTCACCAACTTAGTCCCTAAACTATTAAAAACAACTAAAAGGTCCCTAAACTATTTTCATCCATCAATTTAGTCCCTCGATTAACTTTTATATTAACTATTCTATAAAACCCTAAAATACTATTACCATTTCTTCTTCCACACTTCGACGGTAACTTCCAAATCACTATTCTCTCCAGCAATAAAATTCACTAATGCCCAGGAACATTCACGAATAGTCAGGCCAATAGAAAGTGGGTTATTGAGAAGTTGGAATTGAGATTAAAACAACAACCGTCTCTTAGCCATATTGAGGCTTATTACTTGATGATAGAGGAGTATAATCTACATTTGGAGAGTAGTATGATTTATAGATCACTTAAGCAACCAAAACAAAATCTCGAGGGATTTGAAATTGATTAGTATGCTAAGCTATGGGACTATTGCCATGAGTTATTATCCAGTAATATTCTAGGTTCCACAGTAAAAATGAGTACTATACCACAACAAGAAGGACCGCCCATAGTTGATAATATGTTCAATGATGATCTTTTAGTTGGAAAATAAATTGATGATCTTTTAGTTGGAAAATAAATTGATGATCTTTTAGTTGGAAAATAAATTGATGGATGGAAAAGTCAACCGAGGGACTAAATTGATGTATGGAAAATAGTTTAGGGACCTTTTAGTTGTTTTTATTAGTTTAGGGACTAAGTTGGTGAGAGAGTGATAGTTTAGGGACTAAATTGAGTGATTACTCTATACAATACATTAGGGGTGTGTATTAAAAAAAATAATTAATAAAATTCTATGAACACGTGTATTAATATTACTTTATTTGATCCACTTTGATATTATTTAAGTATGGAATTGGGACCAAAAACCTAATAGATGGAAACTACATATGTAGAAAACAATAACGTGCTACAAACTATCAGCCACAAACATCAAGTAGAAGATAAAAAAAGTGCATTGAAAAATGGACTTGGGTAAAACAATATATGTTGTGTTATACTGTACATAAAGTAAATCTAGAAGGAGTGATCTGCATGCTTTTTGTTCCTACAGCTCAAACAACTGCTTCCATTTCAAGTAAAATTTCCCAAGAGAACACTTTAAGCTCTTGACAAGGGAATGATCGATATCTTTGCACCAACTTGAATCGGAGTGTCCCTCAGTTAGGATGAGGTAAGTTTGTACATTATCTTATTTCTTTTTTTGAATTATGTTTCTATTTTGTTATTTCCCTGGTTATTAGGAGTTGAGATTAGTGTTAGCATGCCAGCGGAGCAGAGCATAACGGCCAGCCCCAAAAAAACTTGAGTTAGCGGATAGCACTATGACTGTTATTTTGAAATTTTTATACAGTTTATATAATTTATTTATGAAAAAAACTCAACAGCTAGCTGTGATTGACTAGTGATAGGGTGAAATATAACAGCATGAGTGGAGACTGTGTGACAGGAGAACACCAACCGGTGCTATGATGTTTTTGAACTGGAAAAGTCCGAAAATACCCCAATACAAGAGCCCTAATGTTCAGAGTTGAAGGTTTTTTTAATAATTTTTATCTCATTATGATGTCAAGCACTGGAATGGGACTGGTTCTTTTTATTTATTTATTTAAAGTATCTCATTACGATGTGTGACAGCCACTATTTTGGCTACTATTGCAGTCACTACACTGAAATGCTTTGCTATTGCATGCCCTATGACGCTTAGGGGCTGCTCCGCTGTAGTGTTCTATCGATAAAGTTGGAGAAACCTTATCTCCCCTTTCTCTTTCGTCGATGCCTATTCATTTGCAATCAATTATGAAATAAGATGAAAAGAATAGAATAAACAAAACGGTTGTCCCAACTTTCTGTGGAAGATAATAAAACAAACCTGGTATGACGCTCTACCATTCTGTGATGATGACGACGAGGGTGATTCGCACGAGCTACTTGCACCAACATTTTCCTTTGAGTCACCACTTCGATGAATTCTAAGATTCAAATTCCCATGAAGAATATTTGGATCAGAATCATGTTCTTCGTCATCAGATATTGATGTTTCAAAGCCCAACTCCAATTCCTCGTCATAATCAGAATCATCCCTGTCAGATCTCGGACCATCTTGTGAAGTATCACTATTAGCCTCAGATCGGTAGAGAATGTCACTTAATGATAGCATTCTTCCACCTCTTCCGTCAATCCTTGACGCTCCATCGTTTGTCTTACTATTTTTTTCAGTTTCAGCTGTTGAGCAAACCAGTTAGAACCACATAATATCATTAAAAATTGGCATGCGGTTTTCTAGACATAAAAGGCAAAATTTGTAAAGTGGTTCGATTTTCGTATACCAAGTTTTAGAAGTTATGGCATATAGTAATTATTAAATACTTTCATTTCGATGGCCTTCATAAGAAAAAGTGTAAGTGAGCTCCATGTGGCACAAACTTCTTTAGGGCCATTCACACAAATTTCATTAACTAGAAAAGTGGAAGAATAACTATTGATGAATTTGCACAAAGATGCAGGAAAAAACAAAAATGGAGTAGCTTAATATACAAGTTCTTATAGTCAAATCATGCCCATCTTGTCCATACCTACAACAATATCCTTCTTCACTTTCTCCACTCTTTCAGCAACTTCAGATTTGGATGGGGCCAGCGAGTGGGAAGCAACAGCAAAATCCAAAGCTTCTTTGTGTTTTCCCAACTGCAAGGAAATAGCATTCGGTAATGGGTTTTAGAACTGAACAAACAGGTTCTGCAATCAAAAGCCTTGTGCATACAAATGGTGTGATGACGAACGTAAATTTCATGCATATTGTTAATTGATTTATCAGAAAATATACGCCTTAAATCTCAAATACTATAGAAGCATTTGCTGTCTCCCTCGATCTATTAAGCTGGGCTTAAGGTCTCAATTTTGTTTTTCTTCAATAAGAATTTTCATATTTAAACAAGTTTTAACCTTCTCTTTGGTTGTACTTTTTTCCTTCAGACTTCTATGTTTTTTTGGCTCAAATCTTTACGTTTGTAGTCCCTATAATCTACAAAAAAAAAAAAAAATAATGCGTACATCTAATTATTCTCACTCACACCTCCAATCCTAGCAGAGTAGTAGGTACAGAAACTGTATAGATCAAGATGATTCCAAATATGTATAGCCCTCTGTTAATATTCAAGTTTTAAAGTCCCTTCCTACATGCCGTATTTCTCATGAAATGTTCGTTTCTATCAAACAAAAAATTCTGACTCGCTAACTTGTCATATTTTGAATGAGTCTTAAATGCACCAAGACAGCCTTGAAAACCACGATTACACACTGTTCAACTAGGATTCAAAATAAACGCATTCTAAAAGTGTATTTGATACATCCAAAAGTACCTGAGACAATGCTTCTGACATGTAGTAAAGTGGTTTATATGCGGATTTATCGATTTTCCTAGCAGTGTGGCAGTCTCTTATAGCCATATGAGCATCGTTTTTCCACTTCCTCTGGATGTGAAGGTAATTTCAAAAGTTATTCCATTCAGCAAAATCAAAAAACAAAAATGAACTGAAAGGAAAAGAAAATTTCTAAGCCTTAGTTTAGTAATATTAAGAAGAACCTTCAACAATAGTGCAGCACGAGTACACAAGCATTCATGTTTTAGTGCAGGCCCAATGATATGATTGTAGCCATTCAAAACTTCATTACATGCCTCAATTCCATAATAGGGTGTCCCATCCTCCAATGACTTCTTAGCATATTTTATTAGCTTCCTACACTTGTCAAGCTGTAAAAACCCAGTTAGTTATGAAAACTAAAGAAATTATTTTGTTACACCACAGATCTACAGCATGCAAAATCACTTAGATATATTTCCAAAATTAATCGAAATATGATGCACTGCATACCTTGGCAGCGATGTTCTTTTTAGTATTGAAACCATTTGGGAAGACATTTGACACAGAAGGCTGCAATTCTACCCCATTAACTGTTGGAGAGTAAGTCGTCAGCTTTGAAACATCTCCTGAAGTATATTGCACCTCATTCGCTCCAGCTGCATATTGCAAGAATAAAATCTCAATACCTTTGACAATCCTCACAAACAAGGTAACAGGGTACTAACAGAATAGAAGATGCTACGGCTAAAGAGTAGGAGCTAGTTTGGATAAAATTTGTAATAAGCACTTGTGCAAAAAGAAATATTTGCAGCATCTCAGCAAAATTTATGAGTCCTTTAAACAAAAACAAAAACTTAGTATAGAAGTTGAAATTGGCTTCAACATCTCAAC
This sequence comes from Trifolium subterraneum, assembly GCA_951799995.1. Lineage (NCBI taxonomy): Eukaryota > Viridiplantae > Streptophyta > Magnoliopsida > Fabales > Fabaceae > Trifolium > Trifolium subterraneum. Next base: position 47,189,955 of record OX637468.1, read on the forward strand.
TTTTTTGGATGCTCACTCATTTAACTTCTCTATTAACACCTGCAAGCTTATAATGAAGGCTTTTTCATAAGTGAATTATAAATCTTATATTAGTTAAGAAGCTCCCATAAACTGGAAATTAATCCAAACTAGGACTAGATCTTTGAGAACATCTGAAACCACAGCATACTAAAAACTTAACAATAAATCTGCATTGCATCAAATAAAACATGTAAAAATAAATTAAATGATACTGATTAAAAGGGTTATTTTAGGTGGTCCCCCATTAGGATATAATATGCATGATGCATCAAAATAATATAATATGAAATAAACCAACAAAGTGAAACACATACAGCATCAAGTGGCCTCTTCAAAACCCAATTCCAGAACAAGGAAAAAATTACTTATCTAACCTTAATTGTTTTGGTTGAGTTCACTATTTGACCTACCTTAGGAATACTACACACCTCACAGCACTCTTTTTTTTTTTCTTTTTCTTTTTTATGTTTCTGACTATGTGAGTTAACAATTTCAATGATATCAAGCATAGCATGAATAAATAACATGACAGAAAACAATTTGCACAGATAAACTGCTGAATAATTAGACTCCACTTAATACCCAAAACAATTTGAACAAGTGTATATTATTTCATACTATTAGTGCCATATAATTATAAATAAACAAGAAACAAGGTATAGTGAAAACGTTTTACCATTATTTACATTCATCAAGTAAACATGCTCTCCACTATAGCTAAGGAGAACCTCAGATCCATCAGGACTAAATGTAACATGAGTTAAGTGCAAACTTGGATGTCCCTGGAAGAAAAAGACACTATAAGTACAACAATATTTGCTTAAAGTAGAAGGGAAGACTTAAACCTGTATTAGAAAATATATGTCAATGCTATGTTACGTTATTCCTCAGCTCAAGGCTGGTTTAAATAGAAAGAGTACAATTAGTTATCTCCTTGAATTAAGGAGAAAATAGTTACAAAGAGAAATAAAAGGAAATAATAGATAAGTTTAAAATCTCCTAGAAATAACAAACTAGGAAACTAAATATTTTCCAACATGCATAACATATCGGGGAAGTAAATGGATGGGGGAAATGGTGAATTCAAGATCCAAAGTATATGCGGCATTAAGTCAGTAGAATGATAAGGAGTGTTTGCTTCAAGGTATAGAATCATATATATGTACAGGTCTATTTGGCAACTACACAATTCCTAGTAATAACAAACTTTAGCTGTTCAGAAATAAATAAATAAATAATAGAAAAATATGGTAGAATGAGGTAAAAGTGGAAAGCTATAGTTGGTCGAAGTTTTAAAATAATTTATATTCCCATGGGAATACAAGATTCTCATCCTTTATCATGGGAATGAAAAAGAGAAACCATGAGTGAAGTATATTCCAAAAGAATCCTTGATACCATAGTATTTCTTTAACATTTTTACCAAACATGGAATATTAGTATTACATTCCCAAACTCATTTCCCCAAGGAAAATTTTCATATCTTTAACTTACAGATTCATTTTGAATTACAGTGACGATACTGATAGGTGGAATCCCAACATAGTAACATACCAGTCCCCACTCTAGACGGAAAATATTCCCAATATATGGGAATATTGCATGCCTTCGACTCTGAGATAAAAGGTTTTAACATTACAAACCTATTAATAATATCTATAGCTCATCAACGTGATTATTTATGCTTCTGTTAAATACACTAATGCCCAATACTTCAGACAGGTATATATTACAATCATATTAGTGTATGAAAAAAATTCTAAATGGATACAATTGTTTCCCTTCATTGGCCAGGAGTGGGCACAAAAGTTAAAACTACTACCCCCAGCTTTATCACTAAGTTAACATGATGATGTGAGTTTTGTAAGACCAAGAGGAAAATATCTTATCTTATATGAGAAAGAAATGCAAGACAAAATGCCGATACAACTCACCCCCCATCAGTCCATCACCACCACCAACCCACCCACCCCCACCACCACCACGCAGAGTTTGCCAACCTATCTGTATTTACTTTGATGAAATGATCTCTGTTTTAGAAGGATTTTTACTGCACAAGCTTAACTTTAACCGACCCCACTTTCCCCTACAACAGAATATTTAAGTTTTACCCAAAAAAGAGCTTATTTTGCCAATAATTGATAGATTTAAGTGAAAAATACAATACTTGTTCAATAGCAGATAATAGTAGAATATTAGAGCAAAGGACTAACACGATCAGAAAGATGCATTGGACAGAAATAATTAACACAAGGAGGTGGAGGCATTCTTTTCCCACAGGCGCTTAGAGGTGGTAGCATCCTTCTATCATACAGACGTGCAAAGGCATCACTGCAAGAATAAGTAACCCTAAACTCAGTTTGAACTTTGAAACAGGAAATTGAATTAAATAACATATAACATCACTGAAGATACTTACCTCCCGCCAACAAGGAGCAAATGAGGTCTAGTTGAACTTATATCAACAGATTTTAAAGCAAGGACTTGTTTGGGAGGATCAGCAAGGGACCTTTTAGCTCCATTCCGTAAGTCAAGCTGACAATAGCCATTAATGTGGAAGTCAATAAATATAAAACTCCAAGGAGCTCAGCTACAGGAAACAATGATCATATTGCACCGTCTCCTTGACTATCTTTCAGTTGAAAAGTCAAATAATTACATTATTATAGCAAAACTGTTGAGATCCTGTCTAATTCCAGAGGATTAGCAAAAGGGAACAGTAAGAGCATCACAAGACCAAAGGTGCAACCAAAATATCCAATATACAGCTAATATTGATTTTCCTTAAGATGCCTTAATCATAAAGGTTTCCCATTTGGACTTTTAATTTCAAGTAAATAAGCAACAACAATTAGTAATGCACAATAGTTTGCAGAACCAGAATAAAATTGATAGACCCATTATAACAAAAGTTCATCGGAGGGAATAAAAAAGGAGCAAGGGGGTGATTTTGCCAAACCAGCCACAGAAAGGAGGAATGAAGGTTTAACAACAGCAGCAGAAACGAGAGGGAGAGAACTGGTAAGAGGGGATGTAACAGAAAGGGGAGTTAGAAATTAGAGAATGATGGGAGATATAGGGTATCATTTCCATATAGTAGAGAGGTAGGGGTTGGGTAGTAGTGGTCCGGCTTTGCCTTGGTGAGGGTTGTTGTTATATTCATAGGGAGAGCAGTATAATTATCTTATATTCATCCATAGTCAACTCTATTTTCCCGTAATGAGCTTTGCTCCATTGAAAGATAATTCAATACAAACTAACATCTCCATTCCATCGATGCTTCAGCTTATTTGTTTCTGTTTGAACACTTTATTCGGGGTTTCTTTGCCTAGTATCTTTTCCGATAAAAAATATCAATAGAACAAAAGCATATTGGAGAATGAAAATAAAAGTTTCCTTATTTCCCTCCCTCCATCCAAGAGGGACTTCCCGTTTAATGTATGGAGAATATGGTTTAAAGAATGCATGATAAATAATATTTTACACATCCAACAATATCCTAAAGCCGGTTCCGGTATTTTTCTTGAACCCTCCATGTTAAACTATGAAAAATGGATTTGGATTGAGATGTGACAAGGAACCAAAATTGAGGCAAGTTTGTATTTCCGAAGACTATAAAAAGCCTATTATCAGATCAACTTGCATCATTCATGTTGGATGCCTATGCACAAGCCCTGATATAGCAGATGAACTAATCTTAAGCAAACTAACTGGTATTTTCATTGGTAAATTCAAATAATACAGATAACTGGGAAATCAGTTTTGAATGATGACTTATAACCATGAATATGAAAGTTTTCACATGCCAGACAATGTTCAGTAGAATTCAAAAATGAAAACTGGAAATCACTGCAGATGAATTAAACCACTCACTAGGACACTGTGACACTCTTGGTGTGGAGATCCTGCAGGAGGACAAGAGGTACTTTCCCGGAAATCATGTTGTCTTAAGGTTCCATCTTCACTGGCACTCCATACCACATTGGGATTTCCGTTTTCAACCTGCAAAAAAAGAACATATAAGACATGGAAATATATCTCATCCCATTTATGTGATGTTAGTGAAACTGCCAACTCATGATTTTCTTAAACCACATAACTTACAGCTAATTTCTTGACTCTACGAGTGTGGCATTGGTAAAGTGCCGATGGAACAATGGGAATATCATTAAGTCCATTCCCACTTATGCGAGACCTATTGAATAACCGAACCTGACAACAGGAAAAACATATGAAGTTAAGAAATTAAAATTGCATTAGTCGCTAAAAATATAAAATAGATCATTACTTCAGCATCTCCAGCTCCAGATGCAACAAGATCATCAGAAGTTTCTGGTATGAACTTAGTACAGAATATATTTGCAGTATGTCCAGTGTCAATTGAATGCAATAGCTTCTGTCCAGAATAGCTCCAAATATTCATCTGCAAAATTTCATGCAAACGCTTCAATGAGATGTATTTTCCCAAATAGAATTCCCATATTGCAATCAACTAGTTTCAAACCTTAATTTTACGATTTTAGCTTCCATCTAATATACAAATATTATTATGGTTTGAAAGACTAAACAAAAGAAATGTATCATACCCGAGTATCATCTGATCCGGATATCAATAATGAACCTTTTGAATTCCAAGCAATAGTATTGACACAACCAAGATGTCCCTGTTCAAATCATGAGCAAAACGTTACTCATCAAAACAAAACGAGAGTACATAGAATCACAACGCGGCTAAAATTCTCAGCAAATTAAGCAGGCTGTTATAAACACCGGAAATGTACATTGCAATCTATGGAAAAGTACTGCCAACTTTTCTAATAAAATTACAACTATGAAATAATTCAACAAAATTGCTTACAACTGGACATACACAGACACCGGCACATCAATAATAATTTGAGAAAATAACATAATTCAAGGTAATTATGAGTGTTTATGAGTGTCAGTGTCGTGTCAGACACTGACATCGGTACACGTCTAATTCGGTACACGTCTAATTCAATGAGTGTAGATTCTGAAACATTTTTTAGCAATAAAGTAGGTAATACATTACATTACATGATAATGAAAATGTAAGAAATGTTACATACCTGTAAATCTTTTTCTTGAGAAAGTCTTCGAATCAAAGAGGAGTGTGTTTGCAAACTCTGATTAACATCCTAATGCAAAACAAAATCATCAAAATCATTAGAATCATTAATCCGATTTTCAATCGGAATTAGTAGGGTAATCGCGTGAAGTAGTATTAATTAAGGTAATTTGAGTTAAAAAGAAAGAATGAAGAGGAAGAAGAAGAGATACAGGGCGAGGATGAAGAAATCGAGTATCGAGAATTTTGTGGATGTTTCCATCGAAATAAGGAACGGAATCCATTGAAGAAGATGAAGCAGTGTCTGCGATTCTGATAGGAAGAAGTAAAAGTAGCTAGTTAAGTCGATCAGCGTGATTTTTATTCCATGAATTGTTACTAAGGCGGTTGGTTGGTTATATTTAGAAGAACCCTCTCTCCGGTCTCTACAGCCTGAGACGCTTCTTCTTTCGTTCCTTCCTCTAAATAATTTGATTACTCCACCGTACTTACTTATTAGGATAGGTTCCTATGTCACGATACTGCTTCATAAGTAAGATCATACCATTTATAATTAGAAATTTTTTTTTTCTACCCCTACAAACTTCTCTATACCCCTACACTTAATGTTGAAATGACAAATATGCCCTCATATAAAAGGTAAAACTGTAAAAAAAAAATCATTTTCATCATTCTTTGAAAAAGTGTACCGAGCAGAAAATTTTCGGAAAACAGAGAGTAAGTGATTTTTTTCATTCCGGTACACTTGGAAAAAAGTATACCGCGCGTTTTGCATTGCGGTACACTTTTTTATCAAGTGTACCGATTGAAAAATGCACTGCGGTACACTTTTTATCAAGTGTACCGAGTGTGTAAAATTTTATAACTGCGGTACACTTGTTTTGAAGTGTACCGCAGTGCATTTCGTTTTTTTTTTTTTTTTACTTTTTTTTTTTATAATTTTTTTCTTTCTGCCATTTCAGTGGTGCGTACAAGAGGGAGAGACGGTAGGATTAGATATGCCGGCGTAGGACGTGGAGTTTCTATTCCTGTTGAGCAGGAACAGGATATTGAGCAGCCTGTGTTTGTCGAGCAGCCTATGATGCAGGAGGATGAGGATGTTGCGCAGCATGGATGGCCTGGAGGACCGCTTGATACGAGTATTCTGACGCGGTACTCAGACCATGTTGCTCGTTATATATGGTTTGGCACGGTATAAATTATTTTGCGTTGTTATTATTTGTTAATTATATTGATGAAGTTATCAACATAACTCTGATAATGTTTTTGTTTAAATGTCATTCTAATTGTGATACTGATTTCGTTTAAATATATGTAGGAGCGTATTGAAGGACCGAAACCTGAGTTACGTATAGCATCTCTTGGTACGAAGCTTACTAGTTGGGTTCCTGGTCCTGGTGAACATCACCCAAATATTCAAGGCTGGTTGGATGATTCTGGGTTGAAATGGCTTGAGCGGACGAGTTTAAGTAAGGTGGATCCGCAGCTTTTATCAGCCTTTACTGAGAGGTGGCATCCAGAGACATCGTCATTTCACCTGCCGTTTGGTGAAATGACGATTACACTTGATGATGTGGCGTGTCTGTTACATATACCTGTTAGAGGTATATTTTACACGCCTGCACCGGTTTCCATGGAAGAAGCTGCTGCACTTGCTACTGAGTTGTTGGGAGTCCCATATGAGGTGGCATATATGGAGACATCACGACAGAGGGGAGGAACTTTTACCCAACAGTGGGTATATGATTGCTGGCAGAGGAATCTAAATATGTACCACAAATATGATTGTGCTGCCAGGGCGTATTTGTTGTTGTTGGTTGGATGTACCATTCTAACTGATAAGAGTTACACACGAGTCAACGCAAAATGGTTACCCATGTTTAGAGATTTGTCCACATTGAATAAATTTTCATGGGCTAGTGCTGCGTTGGTTTGTTTATATGATAATCTGAATGATGCATCCATGTTTACCACACATGCTCTTGCAGGGTATCCGACACTTCTACAGGTAACAATCGTATTAAGTGAAATCATGATTCTAATATATTGTATGAATATGTTCTGTTTTAGTGAAAATCATGATTCTAATATATTGTATTTGTTTTTGTTGTTTTGTAATAGTGTTGGATTCATGAGTATTTCCCTACCCTTGGTAGACGTGGAGAGTCTGTACACCGACTGTGGTGACATGGGTTACCCTCGAGCTATGCGGTGGGTATATAAGCAGGGGAAGACGAAGCTTCCTGCTTATCGACCTATCATGGATGCACTGACTCCGTCTGATGTGATTTGGCGTCCGTTTGAAGGTCATAGAGGTAGCATTCCTTCTGATCTGATTACCTGTTTCAGTGGTTACTTGCGTGGGTGTACCGTCGTTCCTTACTTGCCTGAGAGGTGTCTTAGACAGTTTGGATTCGTGCAGTACATACCACCACCACCACCACACCCAGCTCCATCATATACGGATATCGATACTCTGTGGTCTGGTTATCACACTTCTGTTGATCGGATACTTCAGTTCACACGTCCAGTGAGATTTGATGTTGAGACTACAGCTGATTACCTGCCATGGTACTATACTGTATCACATCCTATATTGTGTCGTCCGCATGATGGCCCACATGGAGCACCACCTGTTCCACAATTTGTGCCTGCATATGCACCACCAGAAGCAGATCCAGTACCACAAGATGCACCAGCACAAGATGCACCACCAGCACATGCACCACCATCTGGTGAACAGAGACGGATGGATGCGATTGCTTCTGCGCTGGAGAGATTTATCGGACAGGTGGATGCTGGTAGAGACGATGACGTGTTTGAGGATCTTTTTTATGCATTGGATGTGGCCCGTGGTGATAGAGATATAGACTAGTTTGCTTATGTACTTTGAGTTTCATTATGTACTTTTATTATTGTTTATGTACTTTAAGTTTGATTATGGACTTTTATTATTTATTGCATTTGGAATAATATAGAAGTTTTATTAGTGCAACAACACATAAAATGTTTCACATAAAATCTTTGACAATAAAATATTTTGACGTAATAATTAATCAACAACAACAACACCAACTGAAGGTTTAACTGAATGATCTAGAATTCGCCAATATTGTAAGCGGTTGGTTAAATTTGACATCCAAGATGTTGCTTCAGGTGACCGATATTTCTTCCAATCGAGTGTCTGTTCTAGGACCTCTTTCCTCTTTTTGTAGTTTGTTTCTCTTCCTATATATCTGGTTGGCATCAACAACAGACTCTGGATTTTTTTCTTTCAAAGAAATAACGATGTTCCTTGGTGCTACACGACACTTTGTCAGTTCTTCAACATGTTTGTTTTCTTCTTCAGTTAAACGTGCCTTACGAGGATGACCTGCATATTGGTCAGGTAGTCCGTGGTTGTGAACTCCACATTGAACTTGAACTTTCCATCCTGAACCATCTATCGAAGGTGTGGCTCTAAGTTTGAATGGACAGTTACACTTTTTTGATGCAGTTGACGTCGAACTTTGTGAAGTGTCATATTTTCCACCTCTATCGCAGCCCAAAATCAACTTGTCATTCCTTCCTCTTACGCCGTTCTTTTTATCTAACCTTGTAATAATAATACTGACTTTGTTAGCAATTCCAACATCTTCCGCCCATTTAAGAACATCTTCTCGTGTATCAAATTTATCATTCGTAGTAAATACATCCGTAGTATCAACCGAGTTTTGACCTGTTTCGCCGGATTGCGCCATATCTGTTGAAAAAAACAAAAAAAAAAGCAAAATTTTTAATTTTCACGTTAACATACCGGTACACTTTATAAAAGTGTACCGGTTCCAATTTTTATTTTTGTAACCGGTATACTTGAAACAAAGTATACCGCAATGTTAAAATGTTTTCCAGAATCGGTACACTTGTATACAAGTGTACCGCAATATATTTTTTTAAAAAAAAACATTCCGGTACACTTAGAAAAAGTGTACCGGTAAATGTGACGTACCGGTAAAGGATTTTGGTCTGATCGGTGCACTTTTCAAAGGGTGTACGGATTTTACCGGCAAAGTGATAAAAAGACAAAGTAAAAAACATAAAATATACAAAAATATCATAAGGGTATAACTGGAATATTTAAAAAATTGTAGGGGTATAAAGAGGTTTGTAGGGATAGAAAAAAAAATTTCTTATAATTAACCAGTAATGAATTGGGCCCTAGGCAATTTGGTCGGTAAAGTTTGGGGGTTGAATATGTAAGTTGTCCGGGTTGGAGTTTATTTAAAGTCTCATGTTGCTTATGTTTCTAGGTTGTTGAATGTATAAATATGTGAGCTAGTTTTTGTGAATGAAATTCAAATATATTTAACATGGTATTACAACTAGGTTAAGACTGCAATGTGGACATTTGACTCAGGCATATGCCTAGCGTGAGGGTGGTCATTATACTCTTTTCAATTTTTAACACTTATAAAAATAAAAATTATAATTTTAAACCGAGTTTTCGATATTCGTAATGGAGTTCGGATATCTTCGTCCCACCTTATAGAGATAATTTCACTAATAGACTAAGTTGCACACACATAAAAAATAATTATTCTGGTATATCTGAATGTATGAGATGTTATCATTATGGTCTCTGAATGTATCAAAATGTCCTCGAATATTTTTTAGGTAGTCAGTTCAGTTCTTAAATATATATTTTTTTTGTCATGTAGCCTATTGACTAGAAATTTCACCCATAAGGCGGATAAGTAGGATGATCGGAGTTCGAACCCCGGCCTACTGTATATATAATACAATGTCCTACCAATTGACCTATGTTCACGGGACGGTTGTTTAAATATGTTTTATGTTAAAATAAGTAAGAAGATAAAATGTGTAAACAGAATTGATAAAATAACCCACAGTCTTGCTTCTCCCACCCCCCTCTATGCTAAAAATAGCCTATGAATTATGATCTATATTTTGTTTCTTCAATTTCAACCGTATTAGGAGATGCACGTATGTTGACCAAAAGAAAGTACTTACGTATGTATTCAAATGGGAATCTTCATTTTCAAGATCTACGTATCCGTACATTGTACATTTTTTGTTTTAATATGTTCCAAAAGTTTATTTTTCAAAATTATTTTTTTAAAACATTCTCATATCAGTCGTAAACTAAAATTTTAGTCGTCGTTTACTTGACTAAAATTTATAGTGAAATCGGTAAACTTGAACAATCGACTAAATTTGTGGTGAAATCGGTAAACTCGAACAACACATTGTTAAAAACTTCATAAACCGTTAGCATACCACATCTTACATATATGTCAATAACAATAAAGCAATGTGATCTAACAGTCAAATCTCACGTGGAAATTGCTTAAATAAAACTTTTCCACGTTAAAGTAAAGCACGTTTGGCAACAAGCATTTTCACAAACCGAAACATGTTAAATAATTAATACTATGAAATAATAAATAAAAGATTTTTATTCATTGGAACTATAAAGATAGGGACACACAAAAATAATAAAATATTTCCCGCAATATACTTGATAGTTCACTCTTTTGTAAGGTCTATTCATATATATAGAACAATTGAAAACAATGAAAATAAACAAGACTCTTCTACTTACATAAATAATAAGCTATGATGAATTAACAGCTGGTGATTTAACTCATTTCATGCCAATAGCATGAAATTTCCATTTGATCACCCATCTTCCACTCATGACCCACCTTTATAGTTTTTTTTGGTACACTTTGCATTAGATTCTTAAATATATATTTATATATTTTTTATATAAAATTATTTCTAGCTACTATCTATTCCTTCCTTTTTTTTTTCTGGTATTGAATTGAGGGGACACTACACCTTCCATAAAACACACATAATGTCCTTTTTTGGGAAAAGTAAACCTTATGGAATATGGTAAAATTCTCATGCCACATAACTACAAAAGCTATTATGCCCCACAAGTTTTGTTTAGCTTTCTTCTCTTAGCATCTGGGGGGCTACTCATATGTGAAGAAGAACATGAACCACCACCACCACCAACACCAACATTGGTGTCATCACTTTTCTGGCTGAAGCATAATGTATCCAACACACCTATTGGACTTTGTGGCACATTAGGGACAGATGATGCACTTGAATCCTTAACAGTCACAACATTGCTCAATGACAACATCTCTTGGACTTTTTCAATACACTTCAATAATCTCTCCTGCAAAATAACACAATACATTGTTAATATCATCAAACTAAACACAAACATTAACTAAAATTGTTTTACACGATCAACAAATCACAACTAGACATTGTTTAAGTCATCATATGTGTGACTTTAGATAAACGTTTTTAATGATCTGACGGCCATGATCAATTGACGGTGTAAGAAAATTTACATTGAATGTGAGTATATGAGAATTAAAGTCATTTGTATGTACATTTGTTTTTTCATGTCATAATGGATCACAGTCTTTTACCTTTTCTATGTATTGAATCAGAGTAGAAATTGATTTGTTGGTATCAATTGCTTGGGTTTCACCAACAACACATGTAGCCACTGCTGCTGCAATTTCAGATGGTTTGAATCCCAAGAAGTCAATACCTGCATTGAATTAACACCATCAAAATAAATCAACTTCACAATTCATGTAGTAATTCATTACTGTTTTTACTGCAAGAGATTGGTTATTAACAGATAGGTACCTTTAATGGTATTTGATATAAGTTGAGTAGATTGCGAAATTGAAGACGTTAATGAACTCTTATCGTCATTATCGGTAATCTTCGAAAGGAAATATTCAATGAAGGAAAAAGGAGTAATTGATTGCATTCTCCACTTCAATGTACTAAGCACTAGAAGTTCCATTCGCTGAATGGTTTTCGCTTCGAATACAAACTTCGACTCACCAATCTGCACGAAAGAATCGACATAGATCAACACATGCACAATGAATAGAATTCTAGAAATGGATTGACTTAACAAGACACTAAGCATTGTGAAATCAACAAGTTCCTAATTCCTACTTGCAAATCAAGAGTCATAGGAACACAAGTCTCCTCTACTTTCGCTGCCAAAGATATGCACGCTACAGCCAACAATTGCATTGTCCAAGCCCTTCCCTTCTGCAATTAGAAACATAACATCAGATCAAAAACCAATGCAGACTAAAAACACTATCTTTTGCGTTGAACTTCACTTGATTCATTAACATACCGGTAATTCATACGCAGCAAGGAAACGATCCATATAATTAATGGACAGATAAGCACATAGTGGACCGAAACCGAAATGTGCTTGAACCTATAAATCACAAAAAAACGGGAATTAGATAAACATCAATCTAAACTCATCTCAATCCAATAATCCAATGCAATCCAATCTAATCTAATCTAAACTAATCCATTCATGCATGAACAGAAAATTTCAATCAATTCATCGATTCGACAAATACAAGGAGAATCCAACAGTTATCAGAGAATGGATCATCATCATCATCAAACAAAGAATGTGGCAAGCATCCATAAAGAGATTATAAGTTCATTAAATCAAAATCCAAATAAAAACAGCGCCGCTTTGATTAAAAATTAAATCACTCTTCATAACTAATTCCAAACCCATCATCAACAAAAAAAAAAGACTATTTTTATCCAGTTTCAATCAAAAACAATTAAAATCAACAAATCAAAAACAGAATCCAATACCTTCTGAATCCAATCGATGACTTCATTTCTTGCCCCAACATCTAAAACCCCAGATTGCAATCTATTCAAGTAATCAACACCAGGCCATTGTTGAGACTCTTTTTCCAACATCAGAACCAAACAATCTTCACTTTGCAATGGCAACTCATCAGGAACAACACCAAATCGTTGTTGTTGGTTCCTCCGATTGTCATCGAACCTAGGACGCCACGAATCCTCATAAACCTCCTCCATCGAATCAACACCATCATCAAAAACACTGCTATCTTCCTCAGTACAAAGAAGACTATTAACACAGTCAAAACTTGGTGCCATTATTATTATCTCAATAACCCAACAACTTTTTTCAGTTCAATTTCAGAAAAAAACCACAAAAATGAAACCTTTTTTAAGATTAAAGATTTGGGTCTGTCTTTATTTATTAATTAATAATTAAAAAAAGACAATCTGGGTTTGATGAAATAAGAAGATTACACAAAGACAGAGTCTTTTGTTGTTGTTTGATGATGATGATGATTATGTTTGTGTCTCCAGTGAGTGAGTGTTGTGAAGGGAAGAGAAGAGAGTTAATTAAGAAGGAAATGAAGGAACGCCTCTTATTAGGGTAAAAGGTGAGTGGGGTTGAGGACAGAGAGATGGGTCTGTACAATATGGATCGTTGCGTATGTTTGTATAAAACAAAAAAAGGAAGAGTTACTACTAATCGGTACGAGAGAGAGTAATTACTTCATTTTGTGGAGTGAACTCATGCACTGATACAGAGGAATCTATCTATACAACAAACAAAAAAAAAAACTCTTCTTAATTAATTCATTAATGCAAGTTTAATATGGAAATTGCATATTCTTAGTCAAATATTCAAAACTAAATCAATGAAAAGAAAATCAGTTTTTTTTTTTACTAAGAAAAGAAAAGAAATCATGCTGACTAATTTATTTATTTTTCAAATAATCTAGTGGTTAGAATTTCACTCATAAGATGAACAAGTGGGATGATCGGAGTGCAAACTGATCCCCTGCATATAATAATGTAATGTTCTTACTAATTGAGTTAAGTTCACGAAACCATGTTGACTAGTATTTACTATGAGATATGAGATAATCAAGTCTATTATTTACTACCTCCGTTCCAAATTATATGTCACTTTGAAGAAAAAATTTGTTCCAAATTATATGTCACTTTACATTACCAATGAAGCATTTAATGCAACTTTACCTATTATACCCTTAACTATTTATTACTCTTAATTCTTTCAATTCTTCAATTTAATTTTTCAATATAATAAATGAAGGACAATTTTGTAAATCAACTTATAATTTCTCTTTTCCATACAACAATGATTACATTTCTTAATATGTGTAAAAATGGCAAAGTGACATATAATTTGGAACGGATGGAGTAGAATGATTAGACTTTCGATTATCGTAGACGTAGTTTAGTTGATAAAGATAATTCACGTAACATGAAGAAATTCATATTTAAACTCTAGTATACTCAGTTATTCATCTAAAATAAATAAATTTTAGTCGTTAAACTACTTAACAAAAAACAATATTAAACTTTTTAAATGTCTCAAATTAAAGTTTGAATAACATTATATTTGAATTATGAAAAAACCGGAAAAAAAAAATTAACGTTGAACTCTTTTTTTTTAAGTAGTTTAGGAGTTAGACATTCGAACTTTAAACGCTTGCATATATAATATAATTTTCCTATCAATTCAGCTAAGTTTGCGGAACACGCTGAATTTTTTTTTTTTTTCTGAACTAAATGTTTTTTACGAGTGATATTATAGATATTAATCTCTTGAACCACTAAATTATGGTTAATTAATTAGAAAGAGTATATGTTGAGAGAGTGCTTTTCTGAAAGATCTTGTCACTGATTTTAAATTGGAAATACTATTACTTGAAATTATTTTTGAAGGGAATTAACTTTTAAAGGCAATTGAATTTCTTAAACACGTGCTTAGATTTGAAATTGTGTATTGAGATTTGAGTGTGATAAATCTGATAAATGGAGTGAATTTCGTCACTTTAAAGTATTAGCTCTTGATTTGGATCCAAATTCATGATTTTGCTTTATTAAGATCATAATTATATTACAGTTCAAAATTAAAACCAAAATCAAAATCAAAATGATTATATTACAGTCATAAAATAGATTATTACTATTATTGTTTGGAGAATTATTGTTTGGAGAATGAACATTATATTTACAAGTTAATTTAGTCTAGCTATTTTTTTTAAGTAGCATAGTGATTGAAATTCCACTAATTAATTTGAATAAGTGGGATGATAGGGGTCCGAACCTCGACTCCCTGTATATATCATGCAACGTCCTATCAATTAAGCTAAGCTCAGGTGACTAGTGTAGCTAATTATATTTGAGATGTATTAGACAATAACAAATATATATCTCTTTTTACCAAAAACAAAATATTGGTTCACCGTATCGGAGAAATCTAATTCATTATGTAAAATAAAACTCTATTAATATTCAATTTTATATTGAGTCTCGTTAATATGTGTTCTAATAACACACGTTAAAAAACTTAAAAATGAAAAATGAAAGTTTTGTATTAAAAACGAAAAAAATTTAACTTAAAAAAGTTGAATTCACAACTTTTAAAAGTATTTTTCTATGTTTGTAAAAAAAATAATTCTATATTAAATATGTTAACATAGTTATCTTTTTTTTTTGAAGGAGGGTATCATCTAAAAAATGTAATAGTTTGGTGGGTCTAACTCATATAGCAAACGTAAATATTACAATGTAAATATTAATAAACTTGATATATTTATCCCATATATAAATCTAAATCTCACAATTGTGTGAGTGAATTTTTTATAACGATAGTCACTTTGTAAAACTAAAAAATATACATTTTTAAGTATTTACCTCTGCAAGAATTTAAGGGTTGCCTGTTCACAAAATTCTCAACCTATTTGTTCCACATTTTAACTTACTACACTCCCTTTAAATAAATTTTACCAAAATTATACTGTCATTCATTCTTCAATTGCACTTTCTTTCTTTTTTTAACAGTTTAAATTTCACTTATATAATTTGATGAAGCACTGGCGTCAATTATGTACTATTACCTTTTATATGTACCCGTTAACAAAAGAGTAGAATTAACATAATGGTATTTCCAAATTTACAGAACATTGCGATTGTTGGTCAATACAATAATTCTACCATACGGAGTACATTTAATATACTACAAACTTTTAAAATTGTGCTAAATTTCATTACCGTATTTGTCCAAAAAAAAAAACAAAGGAAAAAAAAAAAACTGGTACAAGTTAAATATATCTCCATCATCAGGTTATACGTGTAATTCGAATCTCGACTCTCTCCCTTATTTTACATGAGAGATCAAATTACACCGATGTAATATTTGAGTAATGTTACACCGCTCAATAACGATTTAACGAATACAAATTTTATAAAATCCACCAATAGATTGAAAGCTTATATCGTGTAGATCATTCATGTAAAATTTTACAAAAATATAAAATCATTTGATATGTTATTGAGACTCGTCAAGATTAACGGTTTATGCGTTTTTATTGAATATCGTTAATCTTGATCGTTCTCAACAACACATTAAACGATTTTAGATTTTTGTAAAATTTAACATGAATGATCTACACGATATAAACTTTCAATCTAACAGTGGATATATATATATATATATATATATACTCCATTCGTCTCAAATTATAGAATTTTTTATTTTTTTTTTGTACTAGATAACAGGTGAAAAAATCAATACTTCTCTTTTTCATGAATTATTTTTATATATTCTTATGAAATTAAATTTAAATTCATATAACTTTTTTCTCTCCACTTTTTTCAAAAAAAAAATATAACTAATGAAAATTATTTTTACATTTTCCAGTATAGTTTATTTTAGGGGAAAAAAAATCATACCTCATATTACCATATTTTATTTTTTTAAATAAATACTTTTCTTTTTTGTCTTATAATTTGAAACGGAAAAAGTATTTTTCATTCTTTTTTTAGCGTAACGCAATCATAAAAATTAATCTCTCAAGTCTTGTGGAATTCAAATTAATCCTAAATTTTTTAATGTTGCTATATGCTTAAACCAGAGATTAAATCCAAGATTTTTATTAAACTAGAAAAGACCTCTGTGGTTTCATATAAGTGCTCTCGGATATGCTTAAACCGCGGATTAAACCCAAGAGCTTGATTAGTAAAATAATAAAAAGGTAAAAGTAAAAAATAGTACTCCGTAAAAAGTTAAAAAGAAATGGGACCAGAGAAAAAGAAGCAAAGGAATAGTAGTAGTGGAAGCAAGCGGTGTGTTGTTGTATTCTCCCGTGTCGACGCGTGTGCTACGCTGACATTAGGTGATGTCGTTTCGTCCTTATGTCACTTTTCCATTCTCTCTCTCTATCCGATTATTATTTTCTGTCATTTCCCTCCACCATTCCCCGCCAAAAATCTATTTTTTTTTTCAATCTAATTATCGTATCTTTTTCTATTTTCAAATTTTCAAAAATAATAAATATTCTCTTCCTTTAAATATACTACTAATAATTTCACATCATGATTGGATCTAACTCTAACAGGAATGGTGGCAACGATTGAGAAGAGATTAATTATTTTTAATCCATCATGTATGTAGTGGTGTAATGTTGGTATTTTTTCCAGTAACATTTTTTCTACGGTGAAATTTCAGCCACCGATTATGACTTATTCATAGTCAAATTCAATTGGAAGTAGGGGAGACTTTTAGACATGAATTATCATGAGATTAATATTTTTGGTACAAGAACTAAATTATATTAAAATTATTCGTAGTAACCAAATTTACAAAGAATATAGTTTATTATTTATTTATTGAAAATGAGTTAAAATTACATCATTATTAATTGTTTTAAAAACATCTCTTTCTATAAAATGAGACTAGGTTTCTCCCCTTACGCATCAATATTTTGCCAATTTTCAAAGACCGAAAATTTTGTGGATATGGTCAAACTCTTCTCTTGAAAATAGGTTATAGGTAAAAATCCTGAGTCTCTGTTCTTTATACGCGTGAGAGATGCAACATCTCTTGTGTTGGTCCACTAAAGTTACATGAGGAAATGGTGCCTGAGTTTTTTTGCGCAGGCTGAGTGGTTTCTATTGGGGGTGCTCTCTTATAGTTTGGCTTTTTCCGCTCCCACTCGTTTAGTGGCTGCTCTGAGACCCTATGATGGTTACTACCTCTTGGGAGTCTTTCTTTGTTCATGTTAGCTTATTATTTTTCTTTTGAGTAGTTCTAGTACTCTTGATTTGTATTTTGGCTCCATTTTTACAAAAAAATTCAATACATCATGCTTATTGCAAATTTTCATAACCTTATATTTAAGTTTTTTTTGCTTATTGTAATGAGGATCCGAGTGAGAAATCAACATGCATTTTGATTTTTGATTGTTGCAAGATTTAGGGAACAACAAAAATGAAATTTGGTGGCTATGGATATGGGGGAGGGTTAGGACGATGAAGAAAAATATACGAGAGGTAGAGAGAAACGTGATTGAAGTTGAAGTTTTCAAGAACAATTCAATTTTTTGTTTTAGTTTTTCTTTTTCGGTAATCAGTACTCCCTCCGGTTTCACATATATAAGTAAAAATTGACTTTTTAGATTCATTAAGAAAATGATATATCTAGCCTATATTGAAACCAAAATACATTATTTTTTTTAATGAATTTAAAAAGTTAATTTTTACTTGTATATGAAACCAAAATGAGTACACACACACAAAACTAGGGTGGCTACAACCAAACTAAGCTTTCATGTGCATCGCTCATGATCGGAAGGAATTCGTAGACTGAGATTGAATTTGGATAATTTTCAGTGAATTTTTACGGAAGACAATCCTTGTCCAATGGTGTAGGCAATAAACATTTGACCGTTCGATTAAAATAAAATAATTCAAATTAAAATAATTTAATAAAAGAATAAATTTATTTTAAAGTGTCTGATCTTGATCAGACAGTCAAATCTATCCTTGTTGCAGAATTGCATGCAATACGATTTGTCGTCACTTCTTTAGAGAATAGGTTTTTTCTAATCTACCGCTTTAAAATATAGGGATATGTATCCATCAACCAATGGAAACAAACCATATACAAGTTCCCATATAAATTCAAAAGTTTGTTACAAGTTAGTTGTTTGTACCACATGCAAATTCACTTATGTAGTTTATTATCATTAGTTGATAGGTAAATACACTCAAATTATAAAGGGATAAATTAGACATCACCAAAAGAATATAATGGCTAAGTTATGGTTTATTTCTTTCACAACTAAAAGTTGTTTATTTTTCTCGATGATTAAATTGAGCCTTAGTATAGAAAGAAAATACAAGAGACAATGATACAATGTTTTCACAAATGATTCATCACTTAAAAAGAAAGAAGAATGACAAATTTAATCTTATTCTCGAATTTGATTTGGAGAAAGCCTACGATAAATTGAACAAGAAGTTCCTTCACATACTATTTATTTATTTTTTATTTGAAATTTTTCACATAATATTTATCTCTTTGCCTTTATTGAGCCTATTATTTTGGTATCGTGTATGGTATATCATTTGCCTCTATCTCTTTGCTTTGGAATGATAGTATGAGATAGATTTTCACTCTTAAAAAGGGGTTTACAACATGTTTGAATGACAAAAATCTTAATTTTTCACTAGGCAAAAATCTTAGGTTTTGAATAAAAAAAATTAAATTTTACTTTAAACTAACTCTTAAAATATCAATTTTTTTACTAAAGTCTGGACAAATGCTCGGACTGGCCGGACTGTAGATCCGTCCATATTGTAGGTATGATTGCGGTGAAATTAATACTCATAGATGGAAGACTCTATCCAACTTTCTCATAATGATTCCAATTTTTCTCATTTATTTTTTATCAATGATGTGCTTTTTTTACGAAACCCAATTTATCAAACATTTTAATTTTATTCTAGTAATTTTTCAGCTATCACCTAACTTATACCTTAATTTTACCGAATAGAGCTTTTGCGAATGTGGTTGATTGTGTGAAGTCCAAGCTGACATCTTGCAAGGGGAGGTTTCTCAACATGTCCGGTTGACGGATATGTGAGCTTAATTTCATGTGTGCATTAGAATTAAGCACTCTTATATTAAGCTCAAATATTTTATTTTATTTTTTTCATGTGTGTTTATTCAATAAGTCATTTGGCTTAATTCTAATGCACATAACGCCAACAAGTGCATACCAGTAACTTCTTAAGGAAAAGTAAAATGAACCTTTTTTTGGTAGCAATATAATGATGAAATCTGAAACCTTCAAAATGAGTCAAATTACTATTGTGTTTGTCGTTTTTTATGTCTGGTTAGTGGCAAATTCATACAAATCACATAAAAGAAATGCACTTTTTGTTTGTTATTTTTTTACCACTTTTAACTGTGTCTCTTTCTGGTCTCGATCAATATTTGATTACAAGTACAAAATGTTGTTAACATTTAGAATTATAATTGAACACGTTGAGTAGGACCTAATTAATTCTCCTTAGTTAACACTAATTACCAAGGACATTAAAATGTGAATTACTGATTTGACAACAAGTAATAATAATTTTTTATTAGTCAAAAAAAAAAAACAAGTAATAATAATTTTTTGTCAATGAATGCACAATGAGAAGTAGATCGTAAGATATAATCAATTGAAAATTGGACCTTTCTATTTTGGCTTTATCATATTGCTGCTTATTACAATTCACTAGTGATGAAGTGAAGTTGCTAATTTGAGTACTTATATTTATATGCCATTAATTATAATAAGCTACAATTTAAAATTAAAACAGATACTTTCATATATTTACACAAGTTGTATTTTATTTTATACTATAGGGAAAGCAGACAGTCTTACCTAAGCACAAACATATAGGTACAAAATTGACCTTAAACAATCATAACTTTGACACCACCATTTCAACTAAAATCACATTTTACCTTAAGTGTAAGTTAGACCAGGTTTGATACCAGAGTTGGACAGTAAGAGATGTCAATTTGCATCCATAAGAGTGTATCTCCACAGGAATTGTTCCGTTCGGAGCTCCGAAAACAGAGATTTTTTTCCTTGTGGGGATGATGATGGAGGCAAAAACTCCCCCGCAGACACTTCGGGGCGGGGAACAAGGTAGCTCCCTCTGCACATTCCCGTCCCGTTGACCTCCCTAATGAGGGGAGAACCTTACTGGGTTGGTCAACATATTGGGTCTTGAGTAACTAGTGACTTTGACACAACACTTTCATCTAAAACTTTAAGGCATTAGGTTTAGAACATTTATTCAACATTAACTCTTTCAACTAAATCGAACTCTTAATCAAACGGTTAAGTGACATAGATATCTATATTTTTATCACTTAAATTTTTTTTGGAAGAAAAAGTTGGTCCAATGGAACGTGAATTTGTTTGGGATCATTGATTCAGATGCGCCTCGACTAGGCAATGTTTTTAATAAATTTTGATTTTATTTTATTATATGCTCTTTGATTATTGTTTGTGGGCAAAGTAATATTTATTTTTTGCTTAGTTGCAGGCAAAGCAGTATCTTGCGTTGGGTTTTTCTGCGACAAAGTACTACCGGAAAGATTTCAAGAATATTATTTTATTGTGAAACTAAAATTGAACTCTCTAGTTATCAATTTGTTTTTGAATGTAACCAAATCAGAATACTCCAGTCACTTAATGTTAGTTTACAAGTAAGTTGGCAACCGAGCCAGCTCATGGAATTAATTGAAAATTACTCAAATGTTTACTTTACGAAACTATATTTTTGTTGTATAAAAAAATAATTTGGTTTAAATTTTTGATAACACGTTGATTTTAACTTATTAGTAAGAAGATGAAAGAATTTACTTACATCCTAACATAGTTCTTTCTGTTGCCCTATTAGTATTTACTTAGGATATAATTTTGACTCTTACCAATTACTAGCTTAGTTGTGAAATGATGATCATTATTGGTCAATTAGAAGAACAAAACGGTGATAATGTGGAAAAATGGACCAATAGAAAGTAACTCTATATCCTTCCTTTTGTGCTATTCTTGGAAAATTTACTTAAGATCCTCTATTTCTGTTTTATAGCCGTTTGACCATAGATCATCATATTAGATGACCATAGATCCTTTATTTATTTGTTCTCAAAGTGTAACTCAAATCGTTGAATTGGAAAACCAAAGGAGTTTGAAAAGAAGATACATATTCGAACTTTGACTACTATACTAATATAACATAACGGCGTATAACATAATGGCGTGAAATGCGTGATTTTGGATAAAAGTTTGTCACATTACAATATGAACTAAGACATAATGATTTTTTTATGTTGTTAAAATCGTAATGAAAATACGATTAAAACTCTCGGTCCTATTTGATCACAATCGTTCAAAATATCCATTGATCGTGATGAGAGTATAATCATTGTCGCAATCTATGAAGCACATACACTTCTAGATTAGGCGTGTCCCGCTGTCAGACACCAACACGACACTGACACTTATAATTACATTAAATTGTGTTATTTTCTCAAATTTTATTGGTATCGATGTGTCAGTGTCCGATGTCTGCGCTTCATCATTGTATAAAACATTGGCGTAGAAATTGGGATTGAATTGGACCACAAAACCATAACAAGAAGATAAATTTTATTTTTACTTAGGATGCTAGTTTATTGGATTCAATAACCAAACCTTAGACGTGCTTGAACGTGTAATTTTTAAAAAGACACTTTAAGACACAAATTTTTAACCCTTTTTTCATTCTAACAAATCTTTGAAATTCCCCTTTTTATACTATATACTATATTCCAAATTAAACTTTTTCTACCTTTGCATCTTTGGTCTCATGGTCGTGTGTGAGACACTGAAATGAAACACATTCACTTATTCCTTATATCTGCTTCATGTCAGCTTCTATGCAAATTTCAAAGTCTATATTCCCACCCTTTATTTTTAATTTAATCAAATATTAGAATATGATACCCTCTTTCCTAATACTTTTTGTCATAGATATGGTTAAAAAATAGAGTCTTCTAATTCACTGATTGAGATTCGAGCTTTTACAGGGTAATGGGGAACCATTCACACCCACATGTCATTTTTATTTTACCTAATCACTTCTGTTAATTACCTTTCTTTGTCTTGATTTGCGTTAATCTTTGCTAGTTGCTACTACATGCCATGCCCGTGGTCAAGTCAAATGTTTTTGGCATATGACAGTGCTTTCAGTTCTGATACACATTTGTTTAGTAACTAACCATTTATTTATTTATTCAGAGATTAATTTATAGACACCATAATTTGTTCTTATACATAAATCAAAGTTATGGTACATGTAATTGAATGTGTTTCGAATTAGACGAAGGTCCAATACAAACGGTTCAATTATTAGTGATTCAGTTTAACACGCTGTCACTAAAGACTCATTTGTTAGTACACCGGATATACACTGTACTTTTATTACAACTAATTTGTTCCTCTAGCACACTTAGACATTATATTGAATTCAGCGGCTTCCCGTATTCCTCACCGGACATTGCGGAGGCATTTACAATTGTGTCGCCAATTTAAGCGCGAACACAGTTTGCACTAGGTACGATTCAATCACTTCCTAATTCACTTCGCCTTGATCTCATACTGACGTGAGCGTGAATGCTAACTTATTTTACAAGTACATTTACCACCGTCTACCACCACTTTAAGAACTTTTGCCGTAACCGCTTCAAATTTCGCCTTCTTAGTCAGCCAATTTTGTCTCATTCAAAGTTGGATGTAATCCGCGGTCCCGTTTGTGATGTTTCTACTACCTTAGTATTTATAACCAAGTGAATAATTTTAAATCTAAACTTAATCCCTTAATGATAGGGAATAAGACAAACAAATCTAAAAATATATTATCAACAAATATAATATAAAACTTATGCTATCTTAGGAGATATTTTCTATTCCAACACTCCCCCTCAAGCTAAAGTCCTTGAAAGTAAGTTAAAGTCCTTGAAAGCGGCAACGAGAGAAGCAATCAAGTAAGTAGTAGAGCAGCGGCCGAAGCATGAATCTATATCAAATTAAGTAAAATACCCGCGGATTAAAGCATCACAAACGGAGACCCGCGGATTAAAGTATCACAAACGGGACCGCGGATTAAAGAATCACAAACGGGTAACGGTAAAAATATCTGCGGATTTAAGTATCACAAACGAGACTCGTGGATTAAATCATCACAAACGAGGCTCGCAGATTATCACAAACAGAAATTAACGGTGACTAAAGGTAAACGATTCATGAAAAAGTGGCATGTGGGCTGCAAGTGTCAGGGTAACAAAAGGGGTCAAGCAAAGTTAAGTTGTAAATAAGAACGAAGTTGTAAATAAGAACGAAAAGGGGTAACAAAATAAAAAGAATGACGGCTAGGGTTTATATGAACAAAGTTAAGTAAAGTAGCGGAATTATGTTTCAAGGTGGATACGATGACTCTAATACCATGTTGAATTTGAGGAATTTAGATAAAAGAATAAGAAGAAACAATAAGAAAGAGAAATATTATTGACAATGCCTGAAATAATATGTTTACATTATTTACATAATTTACATAATAAAGCAGTACTACTACCTTGGTATTTATAACCAAGTGAATAATTTTAAATCTAAAATTAATCCCTTAATGACAGGGAATAAAACAAACAAATCTAAAAATATATTATCAACAAATACAATATAAAACTTATGCATATTTTAAGAGATATTTTCTATTCCAACATGTATAAAATTTGTTTACATAGTCCTATGATTCAACACAATTAGTGATGTCGAAATTTTAACTTAGATATTTCATGTGGTTATCCAGATTCATATCCAAAATTTCTTATTTATGTATTTCAAAGTGGCGTTTACCAACCTATCTGTACCATTTTGTTTACATTACATTCGATATATATACTATCTCTAGATACATAATTTTATGTTCATATATGTTTGTCGAAATAGAATTCACCGCCCCAAAAAATTTGACGCATTCATAAAGTTAGGATATTTTTAGTTATCATATTAAAATCAGTCCAAACTTAAATCGTAGCAGTTCGATATTGATCCAACGATTACCGATATGCTGAACGAGTAAATATGTGAAATTGGGCACTGATTGCCTACTGACTAGTGAGTGGCGGCAATACTGGTTGATGTTTGTTGAACCAGCCAGCAAGACAGCCTCCTTTGCACAGTGTAACAAGATGTGTAAATGTAAATTAAAGATTATGTACATTCTGTCAAAGGGTATCGTTTTATGTCTTTGGCTTTGGTTAATAATACGTGGTCACGTTTCAACATCACATGCGTATCAATATACAGTCAAAATCTAGACTTGGGTTGGGTTGGGATAGGTATAGGTATGTACATTATTATTTATGTAACATTGGATCCAAACTATGTCATAAATTAATCATGAATATCAACAAAACACAGACAGTTTCTAACGTTTCTCATAGCTTCTTTTAATCAATATATATTATACTCCTTATATATAATAACACAACTTTTTTAAGCTAAAATATCATATGAGGCTCAAATGATTAATGAGCTCTCTATAATACGAATCGTGCAGAAGAACTCGAATTTAATTCCTGACAAGAACAATTGTTTTACTTATCTCGCAAATTCTGAATTACCAGAATTCATTTCCTTGAAAATAATAAGGTTAACACAACAAAAAAAAAATGACAACTTTTGTTCACTTCTCCTACTTCACCATTAATTTTGATTTCAATTATATAAGTGAACATGAGCATCGTTTTATATATACATTTTAAATATTTTTGGCTTTCACCACCAGTTTAATCAGGTTCGGGGGTCAATTCTGGCATCAAGTGATTCCAGCTCCCTCCCGATCACAGTTGCGGGGATCAAACTGTGACCCTCCCTATCAAATTCAGCACCAATCACCATTAAACCAACTAAAAATTAATCATTTCTGAGTAGTATTTGTTTAAAAGATTTGATACCTTAGGTTAAACAGACTTTAATTCCCTTTTACAAATATTAATTCCTAAATATGGAAATAAACATGTCAAGTAGGTGAGACAGACCCATGATGTCTCTTTTAAAAAATAATTTACAACCATTCAAGCAAGTTTTTGAGATTCAGTACCTCTTTAAATTAGTACTACCATCGATCCTTCCTCTTAATCTAATGTGAGATGCAGAATATTTTTTTTCCACCACCAATATCCGGTATTTGGTTTGGGGGTTAATTCTGACTTAGTTGTTTCAACTCTCTCCTAATCACAGTTGTGGAATTTGCAGAGGATAAAACTGTTATCCTCCTTACAAAGTCTAGCGTCAATCACCACTAAACTAAATAAAAATTAATTAGATGCAGAAATACTTTTCTTGATTAGAACCTCTTAGTAATATAAGTGCTGATTAATAACACTTTCTTTTGACATATATATACAATTTACCCAACTCATTTTCTTCTATTCATCAATAGTTCTCACTATTTGGAAAATTAGACTCACTAAGTATAGTATATGATGTTATAGTGACAGGAGAGTATGTTATAATCATGATGATCCACCGTAATTTTCAAAAGCTACAAAGTGTAACTTTCAAAAAATGACCTCATATAAACTAAACTATGTTGGTCTAGAATTCATATAAATTGTACTAATTGAATAGGCGTATTGAGATTAAGTATTTATATATGCAACCATAGTATAGTGCAATAGTACACCCAATCCAATGATGGGAAATGGCATGCCAAATGCCTCATCATCTGCCACATGTATCCACAACATCTGCCGTGTCTTCTGCGTCAACATGAGAAACCCAACTTTGATTTTTCTTTTCTAAAAACTGCTCCATTAGCAATATAAACTTTTAAATTAATGTGTGATTAGTTAAAATTATTAGTAGTAGTACATGTTTTATTTCCTAACTATAATCTAATGATAGAAAAATTGGTTCCCAAGTGGAATGAGATTGGTCTATGTACGGCTGGGTCTGCCCATCCTTCCCTATGCAATCAATATGCATTTTGATTTTTCTTCAAATTTAGGGTATTTTAAGTTGAGTCGAATTTCATCGATTTCAATATTCAAAATCATTCATTATTTTTAGTTTGGTTTAGTCTTCAATTCGTATTTTTAACACTTTATTAGATTAATTTAGTCTTTGATGAGTTGGGCTGGATAAAGAGGGATTATGATTCCTTGTTAGGAGAGTTTCAACGGTTTTTCACTGTAATCAATCTTAGTCAGATCGTACAGTCCTGATTAAATACATTATTATAGCAGAAAATCAATCTTGTTTGTTGATTTAGATTGGACGGTGACATCTATAACTGTGTCATGCAGTTACAGTAGGAAATCCATTTCCGATAAAGAGGACATGCAAAACAAAATTGAATTTTAAAAGATCAATTTCATTACTTAAAAATTTAACCACAATTTGAATCAAGTTTATCAGTAGATACATAATCTATAACAAAACTGAAAGGCCAAAAATTACCTCAAATTAGGTTTATCTTTCTTTTTTGTTT
This sequence comes from Trifolium subterraneum, assembly GCA_951799995.1. Taxonomy (NCBI): domain Eukaryota; kingdom Viridiplantae; phylum Streptophyta; class Magnoliopsida; order Fabales; family Fabaceae; genus Trifolium; species Trifolium subterraneum. Next base: position 47,217,334 of record OX637468.1, read on the forward strand.
GTTTACAATTGAGCTAAAAATTGAACTCACGACCTCTAACATACTCACCACAAAACAAAAAAACCTAATGGCTTAAATTAGGTTTAGATTTCAGTTTTTACAATTACTAAAATTTGTAATTGTAATAAAAAAAAATTAATGGTAAGTAGATGGTGCTGAATTTTTTTATATAAAAAAAAATGCATGTTATGTAATCGGGTTGAGTTCATGGGTTCGTGAGTTTAAAATGTCAAATTTCCTACTCCAACCAAACATATTATGAATTTGGATGGGCAGATTCGAGTTAAATTCAAACTTGATTGGATTAAAATGCAGGGTTTGGGCGTTCAGGTGACTTGTACCCATGTTGTTTTAGTAATTGTGAGCGGTAAATTTTTAAAAATTGAACACAATATTTTAGGGTAAAAAGACATAGTAATTAAGAAATTAAAAAAATGATTTTAAAATAAAAAGACTATTTTCACAAGTTTAATAAAATAGAGATCAAAAGTAAAATTAAGTCTTTATTAAAACAAAATAATTGAAGGGGATTTATTAATTTGCATCTAGTTGGAGTAAATTAGTAAGTTACAACTTTAGGTGTACTTGACAAGTTTATAGTTAACTTGCAATTTTATTTACCCACCCAAATTTATAGATTTTTTTTTAGAGAAAAAAAAGAGGGTGCAGAGACATAGTTCTCTGTATATTAGAGATGGCAATCAAGGACGAAAACATATGTCTCTAATTCTGTCTTTAATGCAAATTTTGTATTTTAGTGACAAATTTTACATGCCTCTGACTTCAATTTTTTTAGCGTTGCACTACAAAATAACTAATCAACATTTTTAATGGAAATAATTTATGAAACTCGTGTTTTTTTTCTTTTCGAAGAAACTAAATTAGCCCATCCAAATTGGCACCAGAGAGAACCAAACTTGAGAATTTATGAAACTCGTGTTGAATAGCTCATCTCTTATTTAGTGGATTTGAGTGCGTTACATCACATTTATATAATTCACAATAATTTTATTTTAATAGTATATATTTAAACAACTTTTAAGGTATTATAGTTTAATTAATTCTTTTGGTTGATTACGAGCATAATTAATTTTATGTATGAAATAGTATCTTAAATAAGATGTTATACAAGTTTTTATGAAACTTGTTGCCACGTAGATGTGCTTCAATGGAAACAAAAATCATGATAGAATTGCATATTGTTTGAAACTCAAGATGAAATCTTTCTTGGAGATGTTCTAAGTCTAAGTGGTGCAAGTTAACAAGTCTCTGTAAAATTGGCTAACTTTCATCAATTTTTTTTTTTTGTCAAATAACTTAGTAGTTATAAATTTCACCCTTAAGGTGAATAAGTGAGTTCGAACCACAACCCCTTACATATATATAATACAATGTCTCTGTCAACTGAACTAAATTCATGGGAATTCATCAATTAGTTTTAGTTGGTTTAAATTAGTAAGATACACATTAAGATGTATTTAACAAATATGTAGTTATAACCTACTATTTTATGCTGATTAAAAACGAGTGTTGTATCAAACGCTACGTTAAAAAGATTGGAATATATGATGCTCTGTTTGCTAAGACGTGCGATATGTACACATGCTTATACATGGCTTGGAGGGAGCATATTTCACACCTCATCATGGAAAATGGTTCTAAAATTTTGATTGATATGATTATAGATAACTGCAAATTTACTGGGGGTGTTCCTACTTTGGTGCGGCGGATTCGTAGGCATATGACTTTGAATTTGAATTGACATGTCCAATTTCATCATACTTGGAAGGAAGGCAACCGGTGTGCCGATTGACTTGCTAACTATGATATATCTTTAGACTCTGTTGTTTGTTCCAATGTGGAATCACCGCCTAGTGAGCTCCATAAACTACTTTTTGATGACATTTCTATGGCTTACATGCTTAAAAATGTTCGTTTAGTTTCGTAATAGTTTTCTCTTGTTTCTGTCTTTAGGCTTCCACCCCTTTTTTTATTAGAAAAACGTGTTTATATAAATTAGCAAACCCTTTATATATATATATATATATATATGAATAACTGTAATATTATAATATTTGTTTCATATTTACTATTTTGGGCGGATTGAAAATGAGCATGGTATAAAACTACAAATTAGCAAACCTTTTATATGAAAAACTCGATAATTATAATATTTGTTTAATATTTTTTTTAAAGTGTACTCAATATTTATTCAAACTAGCTTTAAAAAATTTAAATAGTACGTAGTTCGGATCCTTTAAATATTATATAATTAATTTCAAACGCATCTATGAAAATTATTTGAGACACACCTTAAATTTGCTATAGATACCCAAAAGCATTTGTGTTAAAGTTACACACAGATGATATATACTGGGAGGAAGAAAAAAATCAAATAACTTATAAATATAGCTTATAAAAAAAATAAAAATAAAACTTATAAATATCACAATAAAACATAAATTTTTGACGAGATAATATTGTTTACTACTTAATTATAGATATATGTTTTGTGCTATTTAACTTGTGAAGTAGTATTTGGCTTCATTCAAAATCCCTAACATAGAAATGTGGAATCTTTACCTGTATGTTATGGCATTATCTCCAGCACAATAAAGGAACCTTTGGCTTGAACGGCAATGAAAATTATTGAAATTAAGACCATATAAAAAATTTGTAATCAGGTATAGTCTATTAATTGATCAATTTCTAGACTTGATGCTAGTGTTGCAGTGCATGTTATGTTAAGACTGAAATGAATTAAAGCTGTGTGCATGTTTTAATTAAATGATTGTGGTAGGAACTTGGATGAAAGTGCATATAATTAATAAGTGTTACAGCCTAAAAGAAACATCAATATTCCACTGGCTACTACTGTTTGTGTACGCTACTAGTAAATTGGATTGATTTGAGTTTTTTTTTTTAATCAAGAAAAATCCGATTTAATTGAACATATTTGTATAATTGATTTGTTTTTATATTTAATTTGGATTTAGTCTAGAATCTCAATTGATTTAGCCTATAATGCTTATGAGATGATTAAGTTACTTGATGTAAAATATTGTAGTATACAGTCACATTAGAGTTGTGTTTGATCTCCTAAAAAATAAGGGACTGAATATAACAACTTCAGTTGTACTGTATTTGATTTTAAAACTGTTTTTGGTACTGGACAAATCGGGGCCAAGGGACAGTACAAAAATGGAAATTTTTGTCCTCTATTGAATCACAGGACAACTTTTGGTCATCTACACAAATTGTCTAAAATACCAAAATAAACCTTTTGTCCACAAAAAATCGTACAAAACAAAATTTGTTCGATAAGTTAACCTTTTGTCATGTGTTGTTCTGTCTTGTAGTGTCATGTACTGTTATGTCTGATACTTACATTTTACATATCAAACAGACTGAATGAAAATTGGCTAAATCGAATTAGAATTTACGTTTAAGGTTAATCCAATATTTTTTTTAATTGAATATGACATTTTAGCTTATTTAAAGACAAATTCCATATTAATGCCCTTAAATAGTGTTGTTGGCACATTTGGAAGAAAAGAAATAAATAACATAGTCTTCTCTAGGAAAGGAGCACTGATGTTTTATTTGATAAGATCAAAACTTTTGCTCGGTGGTAGTGGTCGAATGATACAAAAGTTAGTTGTCATAAAACTTAATCTAATCTATCATTTTTTATCTTGTATAATTTTCTACATTCATTTTTAAAAAAGTTGTCTTGTGATTATGACTTATGAGAGCAGCAACTGGAGGTTATTTTTGTGGCAATTTTTTTATTATGATCAAGTAAAAAGTTATACCCAATTTCTAAATAAATACATTTTTATTTGTATAAAATACACGATTTATGTAGTGTAATCTTACAAAATAAAAACAATTAAAGAAAGAAATAGAAAACCGAATCCATCCAAATTCATTATTCTGGACGAGGCGAAAAGACATTAATTTCTCCACACCCAAAATGGTGCATTCGGAAGAAAACATGTTTTTTGCCTTCCCGAAATAGTGAACTCGAATGGACGGGTTTTTTTAGAAAGGGACGGGGAAGACAAAAACAGCTCTCAAAGACATTTGCACTAATTTCCAGCTCATATGTTTCTTATGACTTCATTATTTTTGACTTTTTGAGGAAAAAAAGAGAAAAATCGTCCAACTAACTTCTTTCATTTATTCCTTTAACTTAATTTTCTAACACTTTCCTTCACCAACTAGGCAGTGTAAATTTGCCAGGGGGAGGATTTGGTAGATTTGCTCCTCTTATGTTTTGGCAGTGCCAGTTACTAGTTAGGTTTGATCTTTTCAAGCTACACACTAAAATCAGCCGAAACAATTAAACGAAAATTAACAATAAATATAACATGCCTTGAAGCTATGTTCATGAATCGCAATTAGCAAGTGGCAAGAAAAGTCTCGTAGCAAACGAGAAGCGCCATTCCGATCAACCTGCCAGTTTATTTCTCTCACACAACAGAATTGGATCCTTTTATATTATATAATTCAATAGGAGAGTTATGTAAAAGATCTCACAGTTAAAACTCATTGAATCTTATCACTTAGAAAATACGAAGGGAGTTTTGTTTGGTGAGATCTTCCATATAACTCATGAAACATTTATAATGTAATAATATGATGCCACACATGTAAAACACATAATGCATAAACAACGATCAAGTTTTGATCACAATAACAGCTCCACAAACTAGAGTAAAAAGATAAAATGTTTCATGATTTTGTGAATTGAGAATAATTTATCAACACAGACCTCGTATTTGGTATATAATACATGATGTTTTTCAGTTCAATGTGTATCAGCGAGACTGCAATGCTTCTTGGATATGTTTAACAGCATTGTCATAGTACACAAAGCCCATAAACCAAAATTCATGGTTGTCAACGGAGATAATCTGTATAAATTTTTCGGACGGGTTGACTTTGCTTGTGGATGGGTTCACTGCTCTCAGCTGATGCAATGGAATGACCACCTAATGCATAAGATCAAAAGCATGTGTAAATATTTCCAAACAATAGAAAAATTATGATTGGAAATGGTAACTTGGTGAAACAAAAAATATAACAGTGCAAGTATAAATTTACAATTTTGCCTATGTGAGACCCCCTCCTTGTCCCGGAAATGAAAGACAACAAGTTCACTGACCAGTCCGCTTCAACATATATGTCAGTGCTTCAGTTTTGAAATGAACTAAATAATCTTGAGTTTCTTCTTTTAAAATTTAGAAACTCCCCTTACACAGGTCATCCCTAGAAATATTCTGCTGTCAAATTTGCTTCAAACTTCATTTCTAAGTTGTGTAAGCCTTAGTTTTAGAACTTTTTCATGTCAATTCAAATCATGTAATTAAATTTCTTATGCTTCCTTCTTCCACCTTAAGTAATTAGAATGTAATAGTAAATTACTTTTATTTTTCCTTTCTCCCCCCTACAAGCCAAACAAATGGAGGAAAAAATGGAAGTAATTTTCTCTCCTCTTCATCGCAAAGCAAGGGAATTTTATTTACCTCCATTCTTTTAAACCCCTCCTCCTCTCACTCCACTCTGAACTAAATAGTCTGTAATGCAGATACCGAAAAAGACAAGGATAAAATTGAAAAGAAACAAGTAGTTAAGGTATTCTTTATTTTTCAAATGAAAAATAATTTGAAAAGAGCTAAAATTTCAAAAGTGACAATTCTTTTAAAATATAGGGGGGGTGGTTAGTTCATAATTAAACCTTTCCTCCTCTCACTCCTCGAATAGGATTATCTCCAGTTGACAGAGGACATAGAACCTATGGGAAATTATAAAAAAAAATGGTACTTCCTCCATCCCATTATGAGTGTCACATTTGCATAAATAATTTGTTTCAAAAATGAGTGTCCTTTTCAGTTTTCAGTGTAATACGAACTACCTTGTTCTCTCCAATTGTACCATCTAATTAATACTATGTGCATCACTCCTATATCAATATATTTCACTTTGCATTTATAATGGTAAGTACACCAATATTTGATAAGGTTAATTTGATATAATTGTTATTCTCTTTCATTTATAGTTTCCATTAATTAATTTAAGTATTACAGCAATGCTGACACATTTATTCGGAGAAAATCCATCATTCCTAGATAAAATACCATGGGTCAGAATGAGCATATTTCACTAGCAGTAAAGATTGACTCGGAAGCTCTATTTTTTGGTCAATCTGCCGTTTCTTGTACAAGAAGCTCTATTTTTGGGTTGAAAAGGCAGTACAATAAGCTCTTCTAACAAAAAAAAAAGCTCAAAGGCAAGTAGCTTATGATGTATGCCAAAATTATTGGAGTATTGTCCAAAAATGCAACAGTCAATGATTCCTCTAGAAGAATATTGGAGGATACTCCTTAGATACATATGAGTATTGTACACATACCAGCAATACCTTAACTACTTGTACTTTACCTAATTTGGTCTGGAATACCTGGGTTTTATAGGTATGTATGAAAGACTACACTTAAAAGTAATCATTAATTTCACCAAAGGTAACAAAACTGAACTTAGGAATTGACCAAACACCTTACTCCAAAAATTCAAAAATCCTCAAATGATGGTGATAGTAGATACTGAGAAGGACTGACAAGACTGATATTTGAGGTTCCAAGGGACTAGAGTGTGATATTTTCATTTTCAAATCTCAATGACTAATTAGTACTAAAGCTAAATTTCTGCAACACAAATTGGGGGTTTATAGTATGTGTCATTAAACTCTACTTTAGAAATATGCACTTGAAATTATTCTCCATTCAATTCTATTAAAATAAGAACAAACCTCTAGTACTGGGAAACAAGCAGAGAAAAGGAAGATTATAGAGATCATGGTATCAAATCAGTTAGCGGAATCGGGACAGCAAGACAGATAAAAAAAACTTTAATATTGCAAAACAAACCAACAAGAAGCAAACGGACTTCCATTATATAAAGTTTACCTTGTAATAGCTCCATTGAGTCTGGTCACCAGTTTGATAAGAAAGTGGGTTATCACTACAAAAAGCGAGCTTTGCAGTTGACAAATACAAGACTCCCATGACAGGTCCAGCAGAGGTGGAGAGGTAGCATGCATATGTTTTAAGAAGTTGTTCTTCAGGCACAGTCTCAAAAGATTGTCTAAAGATCTTCTCATAGCCACCTTCTGCAAGAACTTTTGTTCCCTGAGCAATCCTCCCGACAGCAGCATCAGCAAAACTAGGACCCGTTTTCACTGTTCCATGGAAAGTCAAAATCCAACAATAAATAGCTTAAACATTAGAAATTGTTAGGACTTAGGACTTAAACACATGAGGAGAACCCAACCCAAAAGACTAGCCCAATAGGTGGAAGAGTCTTATGGCTTCTGTGCCACATTGAGCACTTTGATATACTCCTGAAAAATCTTGAAAATAAAAAATTCGAAACATTGTTTTTGGTATTTCTATACATTCTCTTTAGTAGAACATTGTTAGTAGCTTCTATCTTCTCTTTATCACAATTAATATCTATAACAAAATGCAGCCACACGCATGCAAAGTAAAAATTGAAAATTAAAAATAGACCTTATGAAGAAAAATTGATAATTTAACAGAGTGAATAATCAACAACATTGCATGTAAACAAAGGAGTGTTCGAGATCCAAAGTTTTTTATTTGATTTGATATTTGAAAACGTAAGATGAATTTGAATAATTGATGGAAGTAGTAAAAAATTAGGATCGATGATGAAACATACAGTGCTGCCACATATTTCCAGCAAGATCTTCAGCTTTCTTGGTAGCTTCAGCAGCTTTCTTTCCCCATTTTCCAAGAACATCTTTCACCGAATCTAAAGTATCTGCGAAATTTGAGGAAGATGAGATGAATAATAGTAATTGAATATGATAAAAGGTGGAAGAAAGATAGAAAACAAACTCTTAGCAGATGTGGGTGCGGAAACTGGCGCCGGAGAGACATAGGGATTAGATTCAGCAGGCATAGTGGTGGCAGCAGCAGCGGGTTGAGGTTGAGGTGGAACGACGTCGTTAGGGTCAAGTTTGGGATATGGAGCGTAATCAGCGGTGTGAGAGTCAGAGTTTTGGGGATTGGTGTTGGTGGGTTGGACTTGAACATGATGGGGGGTTTGAGTTTCAGGTTGAGGTTGATCAACACCACTACTCATGTTGTTTTCTTCTTCTTCTTCTTAGGTTGAGGATCGGATTCTGAATTTCAAAACACGACTTGTTGAGTTCAAGAGAGGATATTCTTCTTTTCTCTCTCTCTCTCTAATCAATCAAATCAAACGCAGTAGTATCTTCTACGTGTGTGGGACTTGAATTCAATTTCAAAATTGTAAGTATTCTATTTCTCCCAAACCGTCAAATTATTTGACTTCGTATGTGTCTTCAACGCTCTTTCTAGATCCCGGATTTGGATTTTCTGATGATACAGCAGCATGACGTTGTAATAGATCTGAATCGTCCAATTTTAAATGTGTGATTAAGATTATTTTTACAGTGATTTTGTAACTGCGTTAACATGAACCTTTCGATTTAAAATGGACGATCGAGATCTAAAACTGTGAAAATTGTGGACTTTTTTACTCTAGAAAATCATGGTCCCCATATTATGAAATCAGATTTGGTGCGGCTAATGTGTGACGCAATAATGCATCTAAACTATCCGATTACAATCTGACGGATTTTTTTGTGTTACTTTTTTTATATTTAATTTGGGACGTCCGATTAGAAATTGGGCATTTGAGTTGGCCCACTAAAAATATAGTTTAAAAGAAATTAGAAAAATAGTTTCAATGTTGCAAGTTAAATAGTGTTCAATTTCTTCAACTTGCAATAATTGCTTGTGATATTTTAAGCATTTCAATCACAACGGTGGCTTCTGAATCTTTATTTAGTATTGGAGATTGTCTCTTGAATAAGAATATGAATTACTTACTCTTTAACACTGTGTAAACTCTCATTTGTACACGTAATTAGTTGCATGATTTTATAGAAAACAAACTTCTTGAACAAGTCATTTTTCTAGCACTACACATGTTGTTCCTGTTTGACCTGTGAATTTCTGTTGCGTGAATTTCTGTTGCGCACAATCAGAATTGCGTTCTATTCGCTCCACATGTACATTACTTTGATGCCGAACTACTACCCTGGTTCTTTCACATTATTCCAAACACAATTATTCATATTATTCCAAAGCAACCACACCAACAATGCAACTTTTCCGGCCACATGCCTATCTTCATACAGACAAATATTATCCATTAAGACTTCCTTTGACATGTTATATTGTTGTTGATCTCGCGATGAAACAACCATTTCCAGTTCAACTACTTGCCACACCGTCATAATGTTAATACATAAATTATAAGTCTAGTCATCACTTAATTTTTATTATTTTATTAATTTTTACAAAAGTTTCACGATAAATTTGTAGTTCTCGTCACTTTAGGAAAGAGGATATTGCGATTGATTTTTTTAAAGTAAAAGTTATTGAGATTAGATAATTCTAATTACAAACTCAACTTCATGTAGTAAGACAATTCTGACTATCAATTTAAAATTGTTTGGTCCAAATTTACTGCAGCATCTTGTTGTAAATAATAAATAAGTCAAATGCATTCACGAGTCCTTTAAGTTTTGTATTTATAATAGTTAGGACCTTTAAGATTTTTAAGTAACAAATATGTCATTTAAGTTTCTAATTTGTTGCACCGTTATCCTTCTTTTAATTATCCCCCCTTTCGATTGGACCTCAATTGTCCGGATCTCATAGTTTACACCAAATTGAACCTCAAAATTTACTATGATTAACATCAAAATTAACAGTCAAAATTAACAGTCACATCATCATTATTTTTGTAGAATATATTAACTCGAAGGAAATGGTGTAACAAAAAATGTCTAAAAAAAATCTCGTCCCAACTTTTATCACCATTTCAAGTGAAGTGATTGAAATTTTTTCCCTCCCATAATGATTTCCATTCCCTCCTTTTTGTTATGAATAAAAAGGCACTATCTACTATTTTAGCAATCAGATTAAATTGCGTAACTCACTCACACACTCATAATCTTCACTCTCTCTACGGAGATCATCATTATCATGAATCGCAACGCGTCAAACACAAAACCCCGAAACTACCCCTCGCCGGAGCTCCAATCACAAAACTCCGACCACGTCCTCGAGATTGTCCCAGAAACCGTACTCCAATTCCTCACTTCACGACGCGACCGAAACGCCGCCTCATTGGTCTGTAAATCATGGTGGCGGACGGATGCTTTCACCAGATCAGAACTCTTCATCGCCAACTGCTACACAGTCTCTCCCCGCCGCGTTGTATCCCGTTTCAGCCGCCTCCGGTCTGTCACCATCAAAGGTAAGCCGCGTTTGGCTGATTTCGATATGTTGCCGGCTGATTGGGGGGCTCATTTCTCTCCGTGGGTCACCACTTTCTCCACCGCTTACCCATGGCTCGAGAAGGTTCACCTCAAACGCATGTCTGTCACCGATGACGATCTTTCTCTCCTCGCCGGTTCATTTGCCGCATTCAAAGAACTCGTCCTCGTTAGTTGTGAAGGTTTCGGAACCCCTGGACTCGCTGCTGTTGCCAGCAAGTGCAGGTAATGCCCTTTCTCTTTCTTCATTGTTCACAATCATGACTTTGTTTGGATTGACTTGGAGGCAATGTTTGAATTAGCTTATTATTAAGAACGTTTTGAATTGTATCTTCATAAGCTTTTTTTTTTTTTTTTTTGAAAAACTTATAAATAATACTTAAAAACTTATTTATTTGCTTATTTGGATTGTGTTGCATAAGCTCAGAAATAAGTCAATCCAACCAGCCAATGGTCTGTTTAGACTAACTTATTTGAGCTTATTTACATACATAGGTTTTGTGACACTGTTTGAAGAATTTATGAAAATAGCTTACGACAATTTTCATAGGTTTTTTTTTAACTTATTTTCATAAATTATCTAATAGTATAACATAAGAAAATAGCTTGTAGCATATATAAAAATAATTTATCTTTATTTTATCATTTGTTATAAAAATAGCTTATGTAAGCTTATACATAAGCGCTTGTGCTATTAGCTGAAAATAAGTTGTTTATCCATACAGTCCCTTATTCGAGCTTATCCACTTGAAAGACCGTTTTGAAGAGCTTAAGCAAACAACATATCATAGTTCTCGATGATAGAAAAAATTGTTTATAACTTATGAAATAGTTTGACATTTATACATACACGCTTAATTCAGATGTTTATTACGGAAAGGTATGAATCATGGCATTGTAATTTGTGTGGCTTGCTTGATAAAAAAAAATCATACTTTTTGCTCAGGTTGCTGAGAGTGCTTGATCTCGAGGAATCTTCAGTTGATATTAATGTTAGCGACTATAGCGGAATAGTTGATTGGATATCATGTTTTCCAGAGGGTGAAACCCATTTGGAATCTCTTGCTTTTGATTCTGTTTGCTCACCGATTAATTTGGAGGCGTTGGAGAAGTTGGTTGCTAGGTCTCCTTCATTGAAGAGGCTGAGAGTGAATCGACATGTTAAAATATTTCATCTATACCGTTTGATGCATATAGCACCACATCTAACGGATCTTGGAACAGGTTCTTTTGATGTACCAGAAGATACCGAGGATGATGAACTGGTTTTTGAGTCTCCATTTGCGGCTTCCAAGTCCTTAGTTTGTTTATCTGGATTCAGGGATATTTTGCCCGAGTACCTACCTGACATTTATCCTGTTTGTGCTAATCTCACATTTTTGGATTTCCAGTATGCTGATATTATTGATACAGATGAAATCAAATCGGTTGTTTCTCGTTGTCATAAACTACAGACCCTTTGGGTATGTATGTCTTGTTTTTGAACCATTATGTATGTGCATTGTTCAGTTCAATGAATTGTCTTGATGTGGACTAAACTAAAGTTTGCTTTTCTATTTTTTTGTTATACAGGTCTGTGATACAATATTTGATGGCGGCCTTCAGGTAGTAGCTCAAACTTGCAAAGATTTGCGTGAGCTTCGTGTTTATCCTCTTTACGCAAATGATGGGGTAGAAGGTCCAGTTTCTGGGGTAGGATTGGAAGCGATTTCTCAAGGCTGTAGGAAATTGCAGTACATTATGTTTTTCTGTCAAAGTATGACAAATGCAGCTGTGGTAGCTTTGTCAAGGAATTGCCCCGATCTTGCAGTGTTTCGATTATGTATAATCGGGCGTTATATGCCAGATGCATTGACTCAACGACCCATGGATGAGGGTGTTGGTGCTATTGTTATGAACTGCAAGAAGCTCACTCGACTTGATGTGACTGGTGTTTTGACTGATCGAGCTTTTGCTTACATTGGGATGTATGGGAAGTTGATTAGGACACTGTCAGTTAAATTTGCTGGAGACACTGACTTGGGGCTCAAGAATGTGCTACAAGGATGTACTAATCTGCAAAAGCTTGAAATCAGAGATGGTCCATTTGGGGATGGAGCTTTGTGTTGTGGTTTGCAACATTTCTACAATATGAGGTTTCTCTGGATGTCTTCCTGTAAAGTGACTCGCCAAGCTTGCCAAGCAATTGCACGGACACTGCCCCATCTGGTGTTGGAAGTCATCGATACCGAACAAGACACAGTTGATGACGTCGAGATACTTTACATGTATCGGTCTCTTGACAAGCCAAGGGATGATGCTCCAAAACTGGTCACCATCGTTCATTAGTTTTTTTAAAATTCAACATTTTGTAGCTTTGTTCTATGATGGCTGCTGAATTAAATGATAGTGTGGGTATTATTTTAAAATAAACTCGCCAGAAGATTGTTAATCAGAGCCATCGAGTGCATGCCTCAACCTGTTAAATGGTGCTCACAGGCTTATTCTTCTTTTGTTGCGCACCTGTGTATTTCTGCTAACTAAGTTAAAATGAAACCTTCCAAAAGAAAGCATCCCAATGACAAGTTCTTAATTTCTCAATTTCATTTTATCAATTTTCTGGCATTCAATAAAATATTAAATGGAAATAACTATGATAATTGTGGGTCCCCATAAGCTTAGTTCGGTTGATAGGAAAATCACATTTTATATGTAGAAGTCAGAGTTCAAACTCCAGACACTTCACTTATTCACCTTAAGGATGAAATTTTAACTACTAAACTACTTGAGAAAAAAGTATGATAATTGTGGATATGCCATCCAATAATCGGTGTTTACCTGCATTTTAAATAGCAATTCATAAGTCAACCATTAAAATGCTATTTAAAATGAAATGCTTGCAATATTATCCTTGGCATAGTCCCCTGAAGTATTTGGGATAGGGGTGTTCAAAAATTCAGTTAACTGAACCAAATTGTAATTCGAACTGAACCATATTTTAAACTGAACCATTTAATTCAGTTTTGAACTGAACCACTTTTAAAAAACAACAATTCAGTTTATAACTGGTTCAGAACTATTTTGAATTTATGAACCGGTTTTTATTATGTTTTATCAATAAAAGTTTCCAATATTTTTTTGGGAAAATAAGTTCTCGATATTTCCGGAAAAAAGTTTTAGATCTTTTTTTGGGAAACAATTTTCCATTTTTTTCAGAAAAAAGTTTTCGATTATTCAGGAAAAAAATTTCCGACCTTTTTTTGGGAAAAAAATTTTGATTTTTTTTTGGAAAAAAGTTTCCGGTCTTTTCTCGGGGAAAAAATTTCGATTTTTTTTCAGTAAAAAGTTCTCGATTATTCAGCAAAAAAATCTCCGACCTTTTTTTGGGAAAAAATTTTCAATTTTTTTTTCGGAAAAAAGTTTCCGATTTTTTTTCGAGGAAAAATTTTCTATTTTTTTTTCGGAAAAAAGTTTCCGATATTTTTTTGGAGAAAAATTTTCGACTTTTTTCGGAAAAAAGTTCTCGATAATTTTGGGAAAAAATTTTGATTTATTTTTTCGGAAAAAAGTTCTCGACTCTTTCGAGAAAAAAACCGGTTTTAAACCAGTTATCTAAAACTAAACCAGTAAAAAGGTGTAAACTGGTTCTAAACCGGTTACTGAACCGAACCATTTATAGTTCAGTTCAGTGCAGTTCATTAACGACCCTAATTTGGGGAGCACTCTAATAAGTACACTATCATTGGCAACATTGTGACGATATTTGTATAGCAAAACATACACACTCAAAAGTACATGATCAATATTATGTTGATTCGAGTGAAGTATTTTTTATTTTTATGAAAAAAATATGGTTGGCATCAGAAATTTTCTATGCAGTCAAACTTTTCATGAATTTCTTCAAATTTATCCAAACTTTTGGACAAGCATTTGCACTCATGATAATAAATAAAATGAAAAGAAAGGGACCTTATCTTGAATAGAAAATGCGTACTAACAGGAACTAATTTTGCTGTTCACTGAAGGTATTCAATGAATAAATGATAGATAGGATTGAGGCTAAACACAACTAGCAAATATACTGCATATTCACTCTCAAGCAGTTCATGCTTTGAGCATAGTTAGGATCCAATCATCCAAATATATAACAACTAACATTGCGGATAATACAGTAATAATAATATAGCATATATAGCATTGCAGATAATTCCAATGGAACTGCATATCTCAATCTTCTTTCAGCATTATTGGTTTGTCTTTTTCATTTAAATAACAAATATACAATTTTGACGTGTTTTCAGCGGGCAAACTCATCCTTCTGAAACTTTCTACTCAAAATGAAGAGCCCGGAGAGCCTATTTAGGATAAAGAACCCAAAGTATATAAAAAAAAAAAAAAAAAAGAAACAGCACAACACATATTTGGAAAAAAAAATGTTGATATATAGAAACAAGTTCATCTCTCTTATTTTCACATGTTGAGATATTGAAAAAGAAGTAAAATTATCAGGGAGCCAACCGCTCAATCTTCCATAGCTTTTGTCCATCGATATCATGGGGAACATATCGCAACCTGTCAATTAGACAAGCATGTAAATATCAATCGAAACTTTTCAAAGAAAATTTACCTCAGTCTCCACATGGAGTACGGTTGTAGGTAAACAAAAGAAGGAAATGATACTCCTTTGACAAGGATTTCAAATGCTCTAAAGAAAGGAAATCTCAATTACTTCATTAGAATGCAAAAAGAAAAATTCGCAAATAGTCATGAGGTAAGGTGCAACATTAAGGAAGACTAATGGGGGAAGGAAGATGTAACAAAATGCTATAATCAAATATGTAGAATGTTATCATAAGCAGCCACATTAGGATTAGATAAATTTTGATGGCATAAGTCTTGAACCAAAACAGTGCAGCGAAAAACGAATATATTCTGACTTGAAAGTCCTAATGTACATATTGTTTGGCTTCATACATGTTAAAACAGGCTATTCGAAAACAAACAAGCTATCATAAATGGGGGAGAAACCACCTGTCATGCAAGCGAGATTTCTGTCCTTGCCAAAATTCATAAAGATGTGGTGTAAGCCGGTATCCTCCCCAAATTTTAGGTTTAGGGATCACACTTCTGCAAGCAGAAAATATAAGGATTATTTCTAGTTTTCCCTGATTTAACAAATGGTATAAAGAGAAAATTTCTTGGCCAAATGAGACAAGAGCTAATCAGATATCCAAGTCCACGCCAAGGGGAGTTATGGACGAAGAAAATTTTCAATTATCAACCATCACATGGGACTAACATTGTATTAGAACTCACAACATCGAGTCAGTGGATTTGATCAAATAACTTACCCATCAGCATATTTTTGTTCCAGCTCTTTGTACTCGTCATAAAGAACATTCCTACCAGCCACTACAGTACTCTAATGATCATGACATTGAAAATATAAGTTCACATTCATTTTTGTATATAATAACTAGATTAATTAGAATGAAGCAGAAGTATACCTGCTTGCTGACTATTGCTCCAATCTGACTTCCTCTGGGACGGCTATGGAAATACTGCTCTGATTCCTCATCAGAAACTTTCTGAACATACCCCTCCACACGTACCTAGAGAAAAGCAATAAAAAGAAAATCAACAACACATTGTTAGATATTGTTCTTGAATATTGTGATTATTTGAGCTATGTAGCTAAGCCTCCGCTCTCCGCATAAAGCAGAGTAACATGAAGTTTGTAATATATAGCTGGATGCATCATCTTAAATTGGTCTACAAACCACAGTTCCAGCAAACCTTTCTCAGAAGTAATATTACTGCATTTTGATTTATTTTTTCTAAGTACATTTTTATAGAGCTTGCAATTTATATAATAATAATAATAATAATAAAGATAGACATAAGAAGACCTTTTTGTTTCTTTATTGTTTCCTTACCAATAAAACAAGTCGGCAAATGCAAAATAACAACAAAAATTTAAATAATCAATTTGAACAGCAGGCATGAACTTGGGTTCATCTAGGTTCAGTTCTTTTGCCAGTTTTCCTAAGATATAGATCATGTCATGCTATCACTTTAAAAAATTGGAAGTTTTCTGTGGTATAAGTAATCAAATGTAGCTTGTAGTAGCAGAAATAAAAAGATAATAAGGATCATGGTCAACCGGGTTTATTATTTAGTTCAATAAAAGAGTATAATAAAAACAATACGACACCGATCATATCATGTTTTAACTGAACCCTCACCAGAAATTAATACCGAAAATCAATTTTTATGTATACAGACTTCAGAATATTAAAAGCAAATCTACACATTACTGAATCAAGACCTTAAGGACCCCAACTGAATCTTAGCAAAATGCCAAGCCCCAAAGGGGGTCAAATCTCAAGATTTGTAAAAGTAGAGGTCACAAGGTTCTCCATGGATTTAGGTAACGGTCAAGGAATCAAATGCCGGCATTTCTTTTCAAATAAAAAATGTAGGACCTAGAATACCAAAATATGCTTTTCTATGTAAATAAAGCTGGACCAGAATACAAGAAACAGAATGCACCAGAAAAATGGAAATAATAGGCTCTATATTTCTCTCTGAAATGAATGAAACTGATATAACACACACATAGGTGATTCGAGGAACCAGGACCCTCCCGCCCTAACTCTCAAAATTGACAGCCACCCCACCTCAATTATTTTCTTCTATTAAAAAGCCTCATTTCTAACTAAATACTAACGGACAGTTACAACTTCTTTTATTAATTCCTTCTCACTCCTAACTCCTTCTCTGTTTCTTCCGCGCACACACTTTCCTAATAGAGAGCATTCTATCACTATGTCACTTTGTCCAGACATATCTCACGATATCTGCCTTGATAATTTAATGGATGCAGCAACCTTCATATATGAAGTTGATATATATTCTGAATTCCCAAGTTATCACATCGGAAATATTTTTTAATCATCCACAACCTTAAACATTCTCTTCAGAAGTTATAAATATCAAATATTTTTCTTATGCTCGTTTTTCACCCTAGGAAAGTACATTATGGCCTGCTGTGGCCATTAGTTTTCCTACAGAAGACATGATAATACTCCTTTGCATGAAAAATTAAGGCCGACAGTTCTATTTACAAACAAATCAATCTGAAGATGTGGCAAGCTAGAATGAAAACAATAGCTACCTGCCGGTTTAAACCATCCCAATAAAAAAGAAGTGACGCATATGGATTTTCAGATAACGCACGCCCCTTTTGACTTTCGTAGTTTGTAAACCTGTACAAAGCAACAGAAGTAGGTGAACACAAAAAACAATTTTCTGAATAGGATTGCCAAAGCAATTCTAACAAAAAAAATATCAGACTATTACTGACCACACAAATCCATCCTTGTCGAAGCCTTTTAGCAATACGATCCGTGATGAGCTGCAGCCAATGGAAGTAGATTAATTTGAAAATGTTCCAATATTGAACATATTATGGTAGGACAGAAATTCATTTTAATTAAGTTTAAGAGTTCAACCATAGGATTAGGAAAACATGACAACTGATTATTCTGATATAAACTAGAATTATAGTTCTTATTGCAATAATACACCAATTTACAGGGTTTACCCCTAATTAGGAGTTTCCACCTTCAAAGTTCAAACATTGCAGAAATGATAAGAAGAGACACCCTCATAATTGCTATACATGTGTATATCTAACTACACAGGTAGCTGCCATAACCACTCAAATAACTGCCACACCAAATACATAACTATCCTACTACAAATAAAAATAACTAATCAGGCTTGTCGGATTGGGCACAAAGATAATTCCCATAAGTCATAACCACTCAGACAATTACAAAATAAAATAAAAATGCCCTACAAGAAATAAAAATAACTACTTGGGCCGGCTAGACTGGTTCTGCCTCTTGTTTCTCCTAAAATACACATTTAGTGATCTATCACAGTACATGAGTATTTTAACAAAAAATAGAGGCTGATCTTACGGTTTTCCATCCTTCCCTACAGTTGATAAGCCCATAGCATTTGGTTCCTTCAAACCCGCAGCCAACGCATCATCAAACCATTTACGAAACTGCAGGTAACAAATACAACATAATACAGATATAAGATTGACAAGTAATCATAGCCATTAAGATCCTAGTGCTCAAAATACTCAAAGTGGGAAACTGAACTAGATCATGCTCAAGTCATTAACTACCAACAGGGGAAAAGGAAGGATAGCAACAACTCTGCGACAAACAGTAAGTTTTACATGAACATTACCTGATTAAAGGGGTCTGCCTCCACCTGGTCTTCAAGAAATTCTGGAGAGATATAGTTCTCTCGTAGAGCTGAAATATCAATTTGAGGAGGCTTTCCAATTCTGACACACATGGAAGTTCCAGGATATGGTGGAAGTATAAGCTTATACTTTTCAGCAATAGCAGGTGGGACAAATCTACCTCCTAAAAAGTGGTGAGCGCCGCCAAACTTCTTTGCACAAAATTTTGGTGCTGTCAAAGAGATCTACAAAAAATTTGTACATCAGTGGGCCCGTCTCTCATTAGAAATACAATTTATACTTGAACGAAATATTGTAGGATATTAATTATATCAAAATTCCAGTGTATAAATAAACAAATAATCAAACAGAGATATGCCCTAGAAACATACCAACATATCAGGTTTAATTCCTGTGCCATCAACATCTCCCTCTTCAACATGCCACCCAGAGGGAATATCTACAGAGACCACAACCGGTCTTTTTTGGCCAATTTGATTATGATTATTACGTAGAGAAACAAGTCTTTGGATCAAATCATCAAAGGGAGGCCTTGGAGAACCTGGATTATTAGGAAATAACAAATTCAAATAATGTCAAATCAAATGAAGTTATTTGTTCGAACACTTAAACAGTAGTTCATGTTGATAACAGACAACATATTTGCTTTCAATAACTTTGTGAAATGTGTCCAAAGTTCTAGGATTCGGAAAGATTGTTGCAAAACTATCATTCATACGTGTAGCTAGCATTCATGTTTATTCTAACAGTTATCCCACAAACAAATTCCATAGAGAAAAGACACGTTAAAAAGTTCTGAGGAGAAAATAGGCATAAGACAATGAGGAAGCATACATGAATAAAGAGATAAGTAGCACATGCAAGACAATGATTACGCACAGACAATTATTATTTTAAAATTCAGAAGTACCATGAAATGAGAATCCAAACATGGCATCTACTAGAATGTCAAAGTTGTTGGAGAAATCTGACGGTAGATCTTCCACTGACAAGAAAGGGATTGACAGTGCTTCAAGCTACATACAATATAAAAATTTCATGTATAAGATTTCCAGCTACTCGTATTTAAAGCGAAAAAAGTAAATGTCATGGTGATATAAGAACTGGAAAAAACAAAAAGAGTGGTTCTAAACCTTGTCAACTTGAGTTTCCATAGTACCTGAGTAACTAACCCAGCATAAAGTGGCTTGGGGGTACGCTTTGGGTAGCAGACAAATGGCTTATAACCAAAGTGATGCAGGTGTCGGGCAGCCACCAGACCATCGCCACCATTGTTACCAGGACCACATACAGCAAGAACACGACTATACTCACCGGGTTTATAAACCTGTGAAAGAAAAAAAAAACCTCAAGTACACATGTGCAGCACAAGAAACTCTCATCATTGAGTTATAGTAAGGGCTTCTTTAAATTAACTTATTTGAACATATCCAATGGCATAAAAACTTGCGACACTGTTTAGGAGAGCTTAAGAAAATAACTTATGACATGTCCATAAGCTGTTTTCAGCTTATTTCCATAAATTCTCTAGGATCAATCAGTGTTGCCAATTGTGGATCGTGGATTCGCAGACAATAGCAGTTTGTTCAAATTCCGCTACGCAGCTGTGCTATAGCCACTAATTCACGATATTTTGCACTAAACAGGGTAAGTATTGCGAAACAATAGCAATTTGTTCAAATTCCGCTATGCAATGGCGCAATAGCCTCTATTTAACAACACTGTCAAAGATATAGCTTATGAAAACAACTTATATAAAAATAGTTTGGCTTTATTTATTTTATATTATGGAAATAGTTTATACTATAATCTCTGTGAGTATAGCTCAGTCGGTAGGAACATTGTTATGTGCAGGGGCCAGGGTTCGAACACCGGACAGTCCACTTATTCACCATAAATGTATAATTCTAACCACTAGGCTACTTAACAATTTTTGTTTTAAAAAGTACTAATACTATATAAGTCTTAATTAAGCTGTTTATCCAAACAATGCCTAAGTAACTTACTTTCAAATTTGTGTTCAATTGAGATGAATACTAAAAAAGAAGAAGATGAAACTTAGCAAAACAAATACCTCATATATGGATGTAGCGACGCTCAAACCAGCCAATTCCTACAATTACAAATGCACAACGAATCAAAATCGAAAGCGTTAAATAAATAAATAAATAGAAAATGAAGCAAAGAATGCGATGAAGAATAAGTAACCATGAGCTGGTCGACGCTAAAGCCAAGAGGACCCATGAGAGTTTCATCAATCTCAGCAGCTTCTTGCTGTTTCAGATAAGTAACGGAGTTGGAATCGAAATTTGCCATGGTTTTATAGGAAGCAGTTATTTTGGTAGAAAATGATCGAATTGTAGGTCTGAGAATACCCTGAAACAAAACAAGACATTAGAGAGAGAGAAAATGAATTGATTAGTAGTAATTATAATTAAAATGGGTGCTTACGGAGAAGAATTGAAAGAGAGGTTTGTGATTGTGGAAAGTAGAGAAGGTGGAATTATTAAGGGGATTAAGGTTATGATTATGAGTGAGTGGGATTGAATGTGTAAATTGGTATATGGATGTGAATGTCATGTTTCTTCTTACATTCACCATCGGTTAGATACTTTAGTTTCTGCATCTCATCACCAATAATATTCATTCACTGTACTCTTTTCAGCTGCTAACTACTATACTGGTTTTGTTAGTTCCAGAACCACGTTTTTTTTCTTTTTCTTTACTATAGGGGTTTGTTGTTTTGCCTTGTTGGCTCTCACTTATCCGTCAACAAATAAAGGGAAAAAAAAATACAAGTGGTACTTAACCTACCAAAAATAAATACAATTAAAAATGCCAAAACACATTACATTTAAAAAGACACTAGTAGAATAATCACGTATGTCCCTCCTTTTTACCTAAGAACCATTATTAAGACAAACTCTTGATAGAATCTGCCACTTCACTCGCTAACGACGTTTTGTCCTTACGGATGAAATTCATTTCTAGTCTTTCATATTAACCAAATTGTAGTGTGTCAAATCAACAACAATCATTTAGAAGCTTTGGAGCAAAGTAAAAAGATTAACCGGAAGCACCAAGTATAAGAACGAGCAATGAACTCCAAGTACTATGTTGACCGTAGTTAATAAAATATCTTTAATATCCTTTGACTAATATTATAATTTGATGTTGGGAGATATGAATCACACTCTTCTAAGGTTATTACAATCACAACCCTTAACTTTTTCACTTTACACATTATTCATTTTAGAGGATTCAAATCCTAGGAGATATAAATATGATTTGGTGATTGAGATGGATGAGTTGAAGATTAGAGTGATAAGATTGTGAGATTTGATTATCACCCTTGGCAAAATCTAACAATATTAATTGCTAACATTGATTGTTTAAAAAAATAAATTCCTCCTCTTTTCATCCAAACAAAGCGTAAGAGTTTAAAGCAGTGAAGGTAAAAGTCACCGTTCTACATAAAAGATAATCAAACTATAAAAAGGCACACACAAATTACAGTGACATCAACAAACTCTCAGTAATATTTCTAAACAATGATAACAGCAGACTAAGAATAAAAGTTACACTCAATAAATATATCACTTTTTTACAAC
Source organism: Trifolium subterraneum (assembly GCA_951799995.1). NCBI lineage: Eukaryota > Viridiplantae > Streptophyta > Magnoliopsida > Fabales > Fabaceae > Trifolium > Trifolium subterraneum. The sequence continues at coordinate 47,239,613 of OX637468.1, forward strand.
TTGCCTAAGTGATAGCAATATATTAATTTTTCAGAATAGCAAGAATGCAACAAAAAATAAAGTACCCGCCCACAAATCATATTATCAGTTGAAAAAATTTTATAAACTTCAGAGTTAGTATGATTTGGCAAAAATAGCCACTTCTTCAGCAGTATCTCCAGTCATCAAGCATCTTTTAATCCCTTGTGGCTGTTCAAATGGAAAACACCTGATAGTTGCTCCAGTTTCCTCTTTCACTTTTAACTCGTCTTCATCGCTGCAACATTTCAAAGCTTGACATTAGAATTGTTAATCATGGTTACATGTTAGTTATTTGCCACCATCATGAAATAATTATATAAGAAATAAGGGATAAAAACACAACCTAGCAGACCAAGGGCCTCTTGCCCATTTGCCTTGTGATATTGCTGCTTTAAGATCATCGTATGTGCTCACATCTACAATATTACTGCAAAAGAAATAATGTGCATGTCAATTTGCTTGTTTGCTGGCAATGTCATGAACACGAGTGCAGTGGGAAGTGCACAACTAGAAAAGAACAAGATAAAGAATGAAATTTCTCCATCCAAAATTCCAAAAGCAACAAGCTATGGAGTTTGATTGCACTGGTCTATTAATATATTATAACTCATGGAAATCATTTGCTGGAAAGGTTTTGAATAAGAAAACCTTGATGAACACGGGAACTCATTCCAATTGATTGCCTTTCTAATTGAGATTGGAATTATTTTTATCGCCACTATAGCAGTAGAGGCAGTTCTCGGTGACCTTTCTTGTACTCTAATTATTTCAGAGTGGACTTGGGTTGGTCAGAAGAGGGAGTATGCAGTTTATGAAATTCTCTCACAACTATTAAACTAGGCCAAACTGTAGAATACATCGTTTATGAATACTTTGTTCAGGATTTATATTCACTACTAAAATAAATTTAAAAAAAGAATCAACAATTAGATTAGTAGAACTTTAGACAATCCAGATATCTATCACAAGCAAAAAGTATCTGAAAAGGAATGGACCTATCTCGAAATGCAATAGCCCTTTCCAAAAGAGAAGATTGTATCTCGTCCAACTTGTCTTTAACACATGCCTCCAAAATAGAAGGCTCCATAGGGATTCCAAACAGTTTCCCTTGCTTCCCAGGAATATCTCTCCTGGATAACACCACACTTGCACTAGACACGTCACGGGGACCAATTTCAATTCTAAGAGGAACTCCCTGAAATAGGAAGATAAAAACAATGTAAATATATTCAGATAGTGTAATATGGAAAGAACCAGCAGCATTAATGGAAGTAATGTTTATGGTTTGGTCCCAGAAAATGAATTATATCCAATTTTAACACCGAACCTTCATTTCCCAGAAATTGAATTTCCACCCAGGAGTTCTTTGATCAGAGTCATCAAGTTTAACTTTAATGCCAGAATTTTGAAGACCTTCTTTTACAGACAACGCTGCATTAAGGACTGTCATTTTTTCATCATCCTTCTTCCAAATTGGTACAATTACCACCTAAATAAGGCAATGCAAAACATGATCTTGTCAAAAATGAAAAGAAAAATCAAATGACATTACATTACATTATAGAAGAACAGGCATAGAAAACAATTCTATATTTGGATGAAGAAGTTTTGAGTAGAAGAGAATTTCTTTTTAGTAATATGAGAATTTTATAAAATGGGAGGGATAAAATGCAAGAGTATTATGTAACTTTCTCAGCATTCCTTATAATTTCTGTAAAGATTAATAACTCAATTTAGAATAAAAAATATTTCCTTCGTCTTCTCAAACTCCTTCATCCAAATATACCCTAAATGAAGTTTGGTTATCCAATGCTGGAACACGTGCAGTGAGATATTACACTACGAACCAAGTTACATGTATAACTAGGTGCCTGTAAATTAGAAGTTACAGGCAAAATGATCTCATGGAAGAAAATGAATTGATGACTAAAAATGTGACACTCTGTCCAAAAGAGACAGCTTTCATTTTGTAGGTATCAGTATATAACTATATTGTGATCAGCTTTTGAATTGAGTTGAGTCTTGTTGGATGTTTATGGAATTCATTCAGCTAAAGTGGCAAAATCTGCGTAATTGATTATATTTGTCTGATCAAGGTACAGAGTATTCCAACCAATAAAAGGCTACACATGATTTCGACACCAATAGCACCCATACACACCTGTATCGGTGCAATCTTTGGAGGAAGCATTAAACCTGCATCATCTCCGTGTGTCATGATGATGCCTCCGACAAAACGAGTACTAACTGCCCATGATGTCTGCCAAATATATTCCCTTTGTCCATTTTCATCTGTGAACTGCACAAGCATATATTTTGAGCAGCTGCATCCTCATTGAAAGGATTATATCAATGCTTTAAACAAACAAAAAAAATCAGTAAAAGATGGAAGAAGACCCCATAAAATAAAAGGAAATGGATAAATTATCATATAAATTAAGGAGGAAAAACAACTGATTGGTTAGTTATGTGAGAGGAGCACAAAGTTGGTTGGTTAGTTAGGCTGAGTTAGCTAATAGAAATAATCAGGCATATATCCTATAAATATGGAAGAGTAATTAGAGAGTGGTCATATTGTAATTTGTATAGGCTTGCGGTCTTTTGGGGTTGGGAGAGTCAAGTATCTCTTGAATACTCTAGAAATAGTTTGTAATCTCTGTTCTTTTCTTCAATTCAGTAATAATACCAGTTGGTTTCATCAAAAACAGAATCGAGATGCTGCAGCTACTAAAAGGTTCACTTTAGTCTCTCCAGTATGTTTTCATGCTTTTTATGGTTTCGTATTTAATAAAAATATGGAGTTGTATTGGCTTGGGATTTATCATAAGTAGGGTCTTTATTAGTATCTTGTTTAGGATTTTTGTATAGAAGTTTTAATTTAAATTGGGAAAAATATATAATATTATGACTACTATGGCTCAAGTTAGTTTTACTTTGGTACTAGTGATAGTAGGACTAGTTGGGTTTCCTATTTAAGGAAGGATTATTGCGTAAGTGTGTACAGAGTAATTGCAACGAATCCCACTCTCCTCATCCTACCTACAGAAAAACAGCTTAATCCTATGTATGGCTGCGATAGGTGAAAGAATCTTATATTACTGACACTTTGAGCTGATTTAACTCGGCTGTGTAACTTTAGCGGTAACAAGTAATGAATAAGAATTTGCAGCTGCAGACCAGAACTTGAAGGGGGGGGAAATTAAGTATTTAAAGAGGCTGAGATAGATGGCAAAATCAAGGTTGCATACTTATAGTTTAAGGGCTTAAATAAATAACTCAAAAACATAGCATCTCACTGACAACTTTATAGATGGAGGCATGTGATTATAAAAGATAACTAAAAAGAAAAGAAAAAAATACTGAGAGGAATGAAGTATTTTGTGTTTTGTAACAGCACTAGACCTGTGTATCAAAGGCACGGGAAAAGTTTTGCCCAAGGTTGTGACTGGTTCCTGCTTGCAATGCTTTTCTGTCACCCATCATTGCCTCAATCGTATAGGTCTTACAAGCACCAGCAAATGTTTCCACTTTAGATTTTCGACCCGTAATAACAGGTATGGCAGCTTGCTCATAAGAAAATCTGGTATAGATGTCAATCATTTGTTTAGCCTGCAGTTGAACAGAATATGTGTAATAAGATTAAGCCATTATATAAACTAATGAAGACTTTATAATCTCGACGAAGAGAATATGCGGACCTCATTTTCTGCCTCTTCTGGAGTTGAATGAGCGGTATGACCTTCTTGCCAAAGAAATTCAAGAGTTCTCACAAATGGTTTAGTACGCATCTCCCATCTTGTGACATTTGCCCACTAAAGCACAATCATTCAAAAGGAAAATTTTGGTTAAATTAAATTGTCCCATCATAGAAGAAAGCATATTTTTGGTAACAAATGAACCCAGGACAGCATTTACCTGATTAATCAAGAGAGGAAGATCACGGTAGCTATGGATCCACTGAGTAAACATGTGATTGACAATAGTTTCACTTGTAGGTCGGACCTGCCACAGCCTCAAGAAATGGAAAAATCAAAGATAAAACCTTAGGTCACAGCTTTTCAATGAAATATACTGCATATGACTAATTTCTTCAATTCAACTTATATATTCAGTAAACACCAGACAACGTACGCAGAAAGAAGAAAAAAATCATAACAAAAGGTTGTAGAGCATCCATACCACGAGCTTCTCTTCAAGTTCCTTTCCACCTCCAATTGTCACTACTGCTAACTCAGGACTGAAACCCTCAACATGACTTGCTTCTTTCTCTATAAACGAGTATGGAATAAACTGCAGCAAGGATTGCAAATAGAGCATCAAACAAATGATGGATAATGCAACAATATCATGTTATGGCCATAAATATATATACAGCATTATTGCATCTTACTTTGGACAACCCTCGTTTTCTCATTTTCTGACACTACAAATAGCACCGCTGGAAAGCACGGATACAAAACATGACACATATACTTATACAATGCAATACAATTTGATCATACTAACCAAAGCACAAAGCAAATTTTAAAATTTATAGGATTTAACACAATTATAAAACATCTTATATGGTCAACAGAAACTACATAATCTAAAGTCAAAATACATAATAAAATGCTATAACTTAACTGTATATCAATAATTAAGGTAAGTAAATCGTTAATTAAGTAATTAACTAAGGTAGTTAATCATTTTACCTGTGGAAAATACATGTTACTATGTCCAGTCTCCTTGAACTTCACATTCAAATACTCCTATATACAAAAAAAAAAAAACAATGAAACACATAAATTAAATTGAAAACTAATTGAAACGAAAAATAAACGTAAGTGAAGAGAAAAAGAAGGAACCTGAATGGATTCCCAAATGGCATAACCGTAGGGACGAATAACCATTGTACCACGAACCGGACCATAATCAGCTAATTCAGCGTGAGCTATGATATCGAGATACCACGCATTGAAGTCTTGTGACCTAGGAGTGATGACTCGGTCAGGGACTTTGTTCTTGGAGTTGTCGACTTTGTCTTTGGTTGTCTCCGCTGCAGTGGCTTTGGCGGAGAAGTTGGCAGCGAGTGGCTGACGAAAACGGCGTCGGAGAATAATTGGGGAACGGTGAGAAATTGCGGTTGTTGATGGAGTTGAGAAGAAGTGAGTGAAAGAGGATAGCTTGAGAGAGACCATAGTTGTGTGTGTGGATTTGGAGAACAATGAGGAAAAGAGTAAGCGGTAAGTAGGAACTGAGATACTGAGATCAGGTTAATACTTCTTCTATTTTTCATATTTTTTTTTTGTAAAATAAAAATAAATAATGTGAATCAAAAATTAGTTACCAATCATTGGTTGGTTCAGTGGTGATCGACGCTGAACTTGGTAGAAATGATCATTGTTCGATCCCCGCAACTGCGATCGGGAGGGGGCTTGAACCACTTGATGTCAGAACTGACCTCCGAACCAGATTGACTAAACTGGTGGTGAAAAAAAAATAGTCATGGGCACCATTTTTTTGTTAGATAAAGTGGTAATCCACTAAAATTAAATTCACATAATAGTAAGATCTTGGATTCAAACTCAGGTCACAACATCCGACCTAACAATTTCGACATTTTATTAGTCAATAATTAACCTTCTTATTTTCGGCATTATCCCTCTATTTTAAAATCATTAAGTTTTAATCTTTCTATTAAATTCTTACCCTTGAAATTGATTATTTAAGTCCATCAAAAAAAACATTGATTATTTAATATTTTAAATTACCTGACATATAACCTAGTGATATTGCAAAACCAAAACTTAATGATATTAAATGATCAAAAGTGATAAATATGTAAATAATTAACTCACATGAATGAGTCTACATCATAAGGTGGTACGTAATATTATTTAAAATATATTAAATCACCATGTTTCAAATATAAATATTTGATTTGAGGCCAAAACTAGATAATTTTAAAATAGATGACCCAAATTCATGATTAATGATTAAGTGAAAATAGGAGGACGGTTTTGTAATTAAACCTTCTTATTTTGGTTCATAAAATTGTGTTTTGCTTTTGCCTAATTATGTAATATTCAATTTTATGACTAAATATTTTATAGGTTAATCAATGAGTAAAAATCCTCTCTACTTTTATCATTATTAATATTTTGAAAATATAAATACAATAATGTGATATTCAGTATGTTTAACTATTTACTCATAATATATATTTGAAAACTATTAAAAAATATTGCAATGGAAAGAGAAAATGGAAGGAAAAAAAATGAGAGGATCCCAACTCTTGCACCAGAAAAACATCCGATTTTCAAAAATTCTTTTGTAAAAAAACAAAAAAAACTATTTTCTCTAGTGCTAAATATAAGAAACAATATACTTTTTTTTTTTTGACAAAAACAATATACTTTTTAGATATATTGAAAAATGAATATATCTTAGACTCATACATTGAAAAATAAATGTATCTAAACTATATAATATGAGTTAGATACATTTATATTTTAATTAAATATGTACCTAAAAATTAGATTGTTTTTTATATTTAGGTCGGGAGAGAGTATTTAGTAGAAGATTAGAAATACTTTGTGATGCTAAACATATCTGTTAATTAATCCCTTCAAAACTATATTTTAAAAAATTTGTGATGCTAAACATATCCCTTCAAAACTATATTTTGTAAAAAAAAAAAAAAAAAAAAAACAATATAGAGTTGGTTTGTGAGTTGAAAAAGAGAAGGTGAAGTGGAATTGAGCGTGTTGTTATTGTTATTGTGTTCGTCGTCTGCACACTACTGAGTGAGTGTTAAATCAGAATCAGAGAGATCGGATGACGGTGTTTCACTTCTTTAACTGCGCTATCCTCACCTTCGGTCCTCACGCCGTCTACTACTCCGCCACACCCTTGTAACTTTCTCATTCTCTTCTAGATCTATTATTCCATTTCAATTTCAATTTCAACTTCGATTTGTTAATAGTTTCAATTTCAATATATTCAGATCTGAGTATGATACACTCGGTACCTCCGTCAAAGCCGCTGTTGTTTATCTAGCTACAGCATTAGTCAAGGTTGCTAATTTCACTCTATTCTTCTTTACATCTCAAACCCTAATTTAACTGTCTCAATTCTTCATTTGCATAGCATAGAGTACGTTAATAATTTGACTATCTAACTGTTTTTATTTCCTTTCTTTGCCAGCTTGTTTGTCTGGCTACTTTTCTCAAGGTATCTGAGAGTGATAGCTTTGATCCATATCAGGTAGGTACTATGTAATATCTATTTTTCTAACTTCTGTTAATTATTGCTCAATTCATAGTGAAAATGATCTCATGTATGTTATGGACTTTTGTGAATTGCTTATTACTTGATAGAACTATAAATCACTGTTTTAATGAATGAAGCGCCGATTACTTCCACTCTTGAAGGAGTGAGGTTCTTGTCTATGTAGGCTCAGAAAGTAATGACCATTTTATGTTTTTTACCCTGCCAAACTGAGGATCATTACTCCTGCATAATAGGTAGGTTAATGAGCATCCCCTAGGACGGATTGTTCGGGAGAACCAAAGTTTGATTCCTAGTGGGGGAACAGTTCTTGGCCAGACTTTTCTAACCTCGCAACCGAACTCTGGATTACCGGAGACCCATTCCACTGGGAACCAGAGGGTTAATACACACACAAATAAAAAACTAAGGTGCCTCATTCATGTGCAATATAGAGACAATGAGCATGTTGCACACCGGTTGTCCTCTAAGATTGAACTTGTGAGTATATTACAATGATAGACACCCTCCAATAGTTTGATCCTTTGTGATGATAAATAAATTGATTGGCAGTGGGCGGAAGAGGTGAGATAAAAGGGAATACTTGTTGGAGATTTTTTTGTAACTGTCTAGACATGTGGCAGCCGTGGATAGAGGAGTGAGGAAGATATATTTATATATCCTTCTAGAGGAGAGGTTATGATTTAAAGCATTGATAGGGAGAGAGGGAATGTGGCCAATCATTCGGTAAGGAATTGGAGCCACGGGAGTTGAAGAAGCAAACCCCTTGAAGAGTCTGCAGTATCCACCAGTGTCATCTTTTGTTTATGTTACAGATATAACATAAAATCCAATGTTTTAAAAACCGGACTGGACCGGCCGGTTCAACTGGTTGAACCGTGAACCGGGGTCCAGTCCAGTTTGGTCTGATCGCTAAAACCGCTAGTCCTAAGAACCGGCTATAAAACCATTTGAACCGGGAAAAACCGGACTGAACCGCTCAAACCGTCGAACCAGGACTGGTTTCTCAAAACCGTTTGCAGTGCAATTTTTTATTTTTATTTTTTAAATTTCTTGACTTTTTGTTTCAAAAAAATAAATCTTTTATTTCATGTCAGATCTGGGTTTAGTTTTCGTCCATTCCTCCTGTTTGTAGCAACCATCATCTTCTCTATTTTATTTTTTTAACTACATGAATGTTTCAGATCTATAGATTTTGATTAAAGTCTTGTGAAGAGTTTTGTCTCACAGCAATTAAGGTAAGCAAACAAAAGGGTGAAGAAAGAACAGAGCAATTAAGGCAATCAAAAAAAAAAAGAATTAGATAGAAATGGTAAGAAGATAAAAACAGAGTGATAGTGGCAAAAAAGAATTAAGGATATAGTAACAAGAATAATGGAATTTCATTCTTGTAGAAAAAAGAATGAGGTTAAAGTGAAATAGTAAGAAAGAATGATGAAGAAGCAGAGTCTACGGAACAACAACAATAACAACACTTTGCGGCAGCACATATTGAAAATTTAAGGAGAACCTAGAGTTAACCTAGTTATTTTGGGCTATTTATTTGGGCTTTACTCATCACTTGTTGACATCAACTAAAATGGTCCATTTCTATTTCTACTAATTACGTTTTTGTATTTTATTTTGGACTAATAATTACATATATGCTACTTTTGTTAAACTAAAACACTATATTATTTTATTTATTAATTATTTAATATCCGGTTCAATAACGGTTGAACCGGTTGACCCTTGAACCTAAGATTTTAACGGCTTAACCTCCAGTTCGGTTTTTAAAACATTGATAAAATCGCTACCATGTCTTCATCTAAAAGCTTAAGCCTTTTGTATATTTTGGTTATGATATTAGAACTTCTTTAACAAAGCAGTCTAGATTCCAGTGTTTGGTCTTTGCCATTCCTATTATTATTAGAATAAAAGCTTAAATTTCAGCATAACTAGATAAGTAGACGGGCATGTGCATTATTCATGCATATAAAGCCCAAAGGGCTCTTGTGTGATTGGACATAATAGAGATAGATAAAAAATAAGTGATTGCTGTGTTTTCACCTAAATGGTTAAGCATTCAGGGTGGTTGGTTCAAGGCGCTTTTTATTGTTGTTTTGCTTCTGTTTTGAGAAATAACAATGGGCTTCATCTTCTTTTAGGAGTTGATTTCTACTCATTCTTATAGAAGTCCATATTTTATTATTATGCCTGCTATCTTGAATTATTTTGCTTCTGTTTTGAGAAATTAACAAATGGCTTTATTCTTCAGGAATTTTTGAAGGCCTTAATAGGTTTTATTGATGTTGCTGGGCTATATTTTGCCTTAACCCAGTTGACTCACAGAAACATCTCTCAAAATCATAAATTTCAAGCAGTTGGACTTGGTATGTATATGATAGATACACTATACACTAAAATGAAAAGTAGTTTTATATTTATGCGCATCTTGGATGTGATGTTCTCCTTCCTTGATCAGCCTTTGGTGTTTCTTGTGTTATTACTTATTCTGTTTCTCTGATCTTCACTTTTTGATGTCACTTTTCTTGTGGCAGGCTGGGCATTTGCTGATTCTGTACTGCATAGGTTGGCTCCTCTTTGGGTGGGTGCTAGAGGATTAGAATTTACTTGGGAGTACATTTTGCAAGGTCTAGAGGCTAATGCAAATTTGGTACGTTGTTAAGTTAAAGTCTTTTTTTTTCTTCTTTTTCTCACAGATAATGTTTTGTGGCTGCCAAGTCAGACAGTCAAACTAGAGAGTTTGGTCTGTAATATTTCCTAGAGTGGATCTTTTTATAATTCACATTAATTGAAATGATGCAGCAGTTTGTCAATGTTGTCACACTTAACAAATAAAAATTTGTTTGCAGTTTGTCTTATATGTATTATCTATAATTTTAATGGCTTCTGCACTTGTATTTGTACAGGTTTTGAGCATATCCCTCGCCGGACTGGGATCTTTGATGTGGCTCAGAAAGAATAAACCCAAGACCCTCATTCCAATTATATACTTGTGTGCTGTGGTTGTAGCTACCATGCCATCTATCACAAGGTCTTTACCGACTGACTCATTACACTTACTGTTATGATGTTGATGATAAAATGCATTGATCTCATTTTATTTTTAACGGTGTTTTCTTTTCAAAACCAATATTCTGAATCTAGACCAAGCACAAAAGCTTCAATCCGTGTTGTCAAATAGCGGCTATAGCGATCGATATAGTGTAGCGGAATTTGAACAAATCTCTGTTGTTCCGCGATATGCTAGTTAGCACAAAGTGTTACCAAATAGTGTGATTATAGCGGCGCTATAGCATTGCATCGTAGCGGAATTTGAACAAACCACTATTTTACACATCTGCTATTGACGCCACTAGCTTCAATTGAAAACACCAACTTCTAGTTCTACACTTCTACCCCTCTTTCCTCTGAGACTGTTGCTGTCAAATATCATTTACCTTTTCATGTCCCTGCATAAATGGTTCATTATGATAAAAAAGACCCGTTATTTCGGAAAAAATCACTGATCTATTATATATGCTGCTTGGTAGCAGTAGTTATTTTGAAAATAATGACTTGGACTTTTTATTTGCCATTTACTGGAGTATGATGTTTGCTAAACTGTATCTTCTGCAGCTATTTGAGACGTGGATTGGGATGGCATCTTCCCAAAGTTGTAGGATTTGAGCTCTTCACATCCCTGGTGATGGCTTTTATAAGTTGGCAACTGTTTGCTGCATGTCAGAGACCTTCGGCGTGAGAAAGTTGTGACCTAATATGATAGAATCCTACATAACTATTTTCTGATTAGAGTTGTGCTCCGTCTGCTTCTTTTGGCAGCAGCCATGTAGTTTCTTTAAATTCTATTAAGTTAAACATTTTATAAATTGCAGTTTTTCAATATTTTGATTTTAACACGTTTATTATTAATTTTTCATGTCGTAGAATGTTGGCTGCAATTGATTAGAAAATTTTGTTCATCAGAAAATTATATGCTATAATCTAGCTTGTGTGCTTGGGATGATATGTAGCAGTTAAACAAATGCTCTTCTTTGAGACTTGTTGGATTTCTCATTATTCATTAAAATCTTTGCAATAAAATTAATTTTACAAAAGTGAGATTCAATTAATTTTGAGACTTGTTGGATTTCTCATTATTCATTAATTTTGCAGAACTGAATCTAGATATGAGATTCAATTTTTTGTATTTGTACTTCAAAAGTTTTTTTCAATGTAAGTTGTTTAGATTTCACTCGATGGAAAAAATAGAAAAAGGAGTCTCAAGTCATTACCCAAACATAATATTTTTTTTTTAAAAATTGACTTTCAATGTAATTAAACAAACATAAATTATGTTTTTTTTAATCCTTTCTTTTAGCATCACTAAACTGAATGATGCGATCTAGTGGTAGAGAAGTTGATCTAGTGGTAGAGAAGTTTGTCTCCTAATGATATATTATAGTGAAAAAATATACATGTTTGTCTCCTATGTAAGGGATGCGAGTTTGATTCTCTAAAATTTAAATAAACAAACTATTACATCATTAATGATGAATGATATATTATAGTGAAAAAATATACATCTATATTATAAACATGACATTATTGAAGTGTTTGTGGAACACTCTTCCAAATATAGAAAATTAAAACTATATCCAAATGATTATTAATTATGGAAATGAAAATACGAAATTAATGGAATTAATTATAGGTTTTATTTTCTACGTAAGATAGTATTAACCACTAACTAGATAAATGGTTGTTAATACATGAATCGCAAATTTAGGAAACTGAAACTTTAATTGCCAAATTAAGGCAATGAAAACCATGGTTGAAACTTGAAACCACCCTCTAAAATTAGAGACATGACAACGCACAATTGGTTGAGAATTTGAGACAAAGAAAACATCTTCTAATTTTAAGTAACCAACATTTTGTATAAAGGTTGTTCTCATTTTGGATTATTCAGAAATATTTGCATAGCCTCTCATATATGGCTTAATACACACATTTCATTCTCCATCTCAAGATAATTATAACCCTTCTTAATTTATCCTCTTCCCCTCTCTTCTTAACCTCTCTGTAAGCAACCTTGGAGAGTGTACCAAGGTGGCGTCTTCACAAAATGCAAGCCCCATGCTACTTTCTTTTGTTCTCATTTGTTCTCTTTTCATCAACATCAATTTTATCCCATGCACTTTCACATGAAGAAGCTTCTTTTATTGCTCGTCGTCAATTGTTACATCTTCAAGAAAACGAGGATTTACCTGAAAACTTCGCAGATACCTATCAAACAAATTTAACTTTTCCTAACGATGGAATCAAACGTGCTTACATAGCACTTCAAGCATGGAAAAACGCAATTTATTCAGACCCATCAAATGTCACGACGAATTGGGTGGGTCCTGATGTATGTTCTTACCAAGGAGTTTTTTGTGCACCTTCTCTTAATGATTCAAAAGTTCAAGTTATAGCTGGGATTGATCTTAATCATGCAGACATTGCAGGTTATATTCCTTCAGAGTTTGGTTTGTTGACCGATCTTGCTCTTTTCCATATAAACACGAATAGATTTTGCGGTATTATCCCAAAAAGCTTCTCCAAATTAAAGCTTTTGTACGAGTTGGATATTAGTAACAACCGATTTGTTGGAAAATTTCCTACACCTGTTCTTTCGATTCCTGATATCAAATACTTGGATATCAGGTTCAACGATTTTGAAGGAGAAATTCCTTCCGAGCTTTTCAATAAACCACTCGACGCTATATTTATGAACAACAACAGATTCACTTCAACAATTCCAGAGAATATGGGAAATTCTCCTGCATCGGTTATTGTTATCGCCAATAACCATCTTAGTGGGTGTATTCCTTCAAGCATTGGTAACATGAAAAAAACATTAAACGAATTTGTTTTAATCAACAACAATCTCACCGGTTGTCTGCCTTCAGAAATTGGAAACCTTGAAGATGCCACTGTTTTTGACGTGAGTGAAAATGTGTTTGTTGGTATGTTGCCAAAGACATTGAAGGGACTCAAAAAAGTGGAAGTTTTTTCTATTGCAAATAACAAATTTACAGGTTTTGTTCCAAAAAGTATATGTAGTTTGTCTAATTTGGGGAACTTTACATTCTCAAATAACTATTTCAATGGTGAGGAAGAAGGTTGTGTGCCTCCTGGAAAAGACATTGTGTTGGATGATTGTAATAATTGTATACCTGATAGACCAAACCAAAAGACAGCAAATGATTGCAATGTTGTTATAAGCAAACCTGTTGATTGTAGCAAGACACAATGTACTAGTGGTGGCTCGCCAAGCGATCATAATCAAACACCGACACCTTCTGTTCCAACTCCTTCAAGCGAGAACCCAACACCTTCGGTGCCAAAGCCACAACCACAACCTACCCCATCTCCCTCAAAGCCACAACCCAAACCTACACCTTCACCAAAGCCAAAGCCAACGCCTACACCTTCCAACCCTTCACCAAAGCCAAAGCCAACACCTACACCATCGAACCCTTCACCAAAGCCAACACCAAGTGAGAAGCCACAACCTAAACCAACCCCATCGCCATCCAATCCACCACCAAGTGAGAAACCTACACCAAAGCCACAACCCAAACCAACGCCAACCCCGTCATCACCATCCAATCCACCATCAAGTGATAAGCCGAAACCAAAACCACAACCACCACCAACCCCTTCTACACCTATAGCCGAACCACCAGAAGATGATCCTCACAAAGAATCACCCAAAGATCCCCATAAATCAAAACCTAAGTCACCAGCACCAATTCAATCCCCGCCACCACCAGTTCAATCTCCACCACCACCACCAGTTCAGTCTCCACCACCGCCAGTTCAATCACCACCACCACCGGTCCACTCTCCACCGCCACCAGTTCATTCACCACCTCCACCGGTACACTCACCACCACCTCCTGTTCATTCACCTCCTCCACCAGTTCACTCCCCACCTCCACCAGTACAATCTCCTCCTCCTCCTGTCCACTCTCCACCACCACCTGTTCATTCTCCACCACCGCCTATGCAGTCTCCACCTCCACCGACTAGTTCCCCACCACCACCTGTTCATTCCCCACCACCCCCTGTTCACTCCCCACCACCACCTGTTTATTCTCCTCCTCCGCCAGTTCACTCTCCACCCCCACCCGTTCAGTCGCCACCACCGCCAGTTTTCTCACCGCCACCACCAGTCCACTCTCCACCTCCACCTACTGCATCACCACCTCCTCCTGTTTTCGCACCGCCTCCAGAAGATGATATCGTTCTTCCCCCTCACTTTGGTTCTTCATATGCTTCACCCCCTCCACCAATCATTGCTGGATACTAAATATAAATGATCGACATCCACAACTTACTTCCACCTTTATTAGATATTAGTCTCAAAGTTGATGCATCACAACGCAACAATAATCTTCTTTTTATCTTGTGAAATGTGAATTATTGTGGATTCGCTTTAATAGAAAGAACAAGATGAAGAGTTTATCAAGAAAAAGTGTTTTTGTAATTTGCCATTTATGCTTTGTTGTTTTATCACACAATAGTGTAAAATTGATAATACTAACCATGTACTACACACACAACCATATATATGACATGTATACATTATTTAAATCAAATCATTCTTATAAAAAAGAGAAATTACAATAATCAAGAAAAACAAATAGTATTCTCTCTCTGTCCTCTTTCTATTCACTTTTTTTATTTTTTATAAAAATGTTTGAAATTATTTTAGTCAAACCAATATCTATTTTCTAAATAATGATGTTTAAATACAAAAGACTTTTAGTTTTGTCGCAATTCAATATATGTGTTAATGAAGATGTAATTTTCAAGGTATTAAAATGCGACGCTATTTATTGGTTTCAAGAAATATATTCCAAATCACCGCAAGTAAGAAATATATGTAATTAGGTTTGAGAATATTCCCTTTTGTATTGAACCTTTTATTTTTTAATAAAATGCAATAAGTTTGTTTGATTCAAAAAAAAATATATGTAATTTCGTCAAAAAAAGAAGGGTTAAATGGTGTTTACCCCCTGCAAAGTAGGCGAGTTCTCGATTACCCCTGGAAAATTTTTCGTTTAGATTCCCCTACAAAATATAATTTTCTGGATTCCCCCTCAAATGACACAGTGGCAGACGGAATCTCCACGTGGCGCTGCCACGTAGGAAATTTTTAATTAAAAAAAAAATGAAAATTAAAATGCCACGTCATTTTTTTTTAACTCAATTTTTTTTTTTTTAACTCAAATTTTAATTTTTTTTATCCCCTTTTAAAAAAAATTAGCGCATTTTAAAATATTAAAATTTAAGTTAAAATTTGGTAAGATTATACTATAGTTAAAATTTGGTAAGAAAGTTTTACTTTTTTTTTTGTTTCTTTCACATGGAAATGGAATAATTGTGATATGAATTATGAAAAATAAAGGAAAAGATGAGCTACAATGGTGATGGTGGTAATCTTAAGGCGGCAACTGATAACCGCAAGAGAGGGGAGTAAACAACACGCCATGTTAAAGAAGAGAATCAGCGTGAGACATCCAATAAAAAAGAAGAAAGTGTTGGTTGACAATGGTGCGTGAAAATTTATTTGTTTTAAAGAATGTGGGTGCATAAAATATCATTTAAAAGTGAATTTACAATGTTAACAAATACTCATATGCAATTAATGTTGGTGCAATTTGAAGTCATTATTTTATGAGTCACTTATATATTATATATAGTATTCAACATTTATTTTTTATCTATAGTATAATCTTACAAAATTTTAACTCAAATTTTAATATTTTAAAATGCGCTAATTTTTTTTAAAAGGGGATAAAAAAAATTAAAATTTGAGATAAAAAAAAAATTGAGTTAAAAAAAAAAAAAAAAATTGAGTAAAAAAATAATAATAAAAAATGACGTGGCATTTTTTTTTTAATTAAAAATTTCCTACGTGGCAACGCCACGTGGAGATTCCGTCTGCCACTGTGTCATTTGAGGGGGAATCCAGAAAATTATATTTTGTAGGGGGAATCTAAACGAAAAATTTTCCAGGGGTAATCCAGAACTCGCCTACTTTGCAGGGGGTAAACACCATTTAACCCAAAAAAGAAATATATGTAATGAGTAAGCACACACATTCTTTTTTATATAAATCTGAAATTTGTAGCATATAATGTAGGGATGTAAATGAATATCCTCCGGGTGGATAGCATGATATTTGTGTCCCCTTCGTTGGATAAATATGATATTCATGTCCGTTCTATATTTGTGCGGGTAATCCACGAATATTGAGATACCCACAAATATCCATGAATAATTTTTTTATAAAATTGATTATTGAAAAATAGAATGTTTTTAATTAGCTTCTTTTAAGAATATAAAAAATATATTAAAATACAGTAATATTCATACATTTTTTTTCTCTCAATTTAAAAACAAAAGTTTATTTTACTAGCAAATATTAAAAAATGGTAATCAATACAAGTAGCATACAGTGATCGCTCCCGAAAGAAAGAGAAAGATCCCGATAAAAAGGAAGTAGACTTTGGTTCAACCTGAGATCGAACTATCATCTTTTCTTTGTTTTTTGGAAAGGAAGTGTGTGCGGGTTGTTTATTTCAAAGAATATATTATTAAAATATAATATAACATTCAAACATAATATTCATCCATGAAAAGGCTACTTTTTTTTACAAGATATAAATTAAAATACTAGAGTTTATAGTATTTAATTAGGGATATTTATTGTACTAATTTATAACTGGTATCAATACTTGCGGACACAGATAGTATTAAACTCACATCCATATTTATTAAATGTAGATAATTGAAATATTCATTTATTTTATCCATGATTATCCATTAAACTATCCGCCTCGTGTCCGTGGTAAATTTCATCTGCAGATACCTACGAGTACAAATTTTTTTATCATCCCTATAATAACAATTGATGTTTACCAAAGTTTTTTGGAATTTTATTATACGAGCATTTGTAGTGATGCTTTAAATAATTTTAGAATTTTATAAACATTTGCGAAGTTGATATACTTAATTTATTAATTTTACAATTGTAACCAAAAAAAAAAAGTAATTTTCTCTCACCCATTCCTCCTCTACTACTCTTTTCTAGGCGGGTGTATTCAATTGTGAATTCAATAAATTTTAAAAGACTTTTTTATCATGATAAAATTTTGTGGTATTCAATTAAGATTTTTGAAAAATATAAACCAATATTGTGGTATTCAATAAAGGACAATCAAGATTTTTTTAAGGCGATAAAATTCGGTGGTATTCAACTATAGACTTATAAACTGTCTTTTGGTATTAAAAAAAATATAGATTTTGATGGATTATCTTGGGGAGTGGATTTCGTGAGACTTTTTAATTGAAAATATAAATAAAGGCACAAGTGAAATTAAACATTTAAAACATTTGAAAATTGGTCAAAGTTTCTTATAAAAATGACCAATTTTTTTTCCTAAATTGTTCCATATAATATGGACCGGAGGAAGTATTCTCTTTCAACAATCTCTTCCAAACCCTTGAGACTTTCATTCTCTCTATAGACTTTTCATCTCTTGTTCATTCCCTTCTTTTTCTTCTCCAACAATTATTCTGCATATATGATTGATTAATATATAACTAGGAATAAACCCGTGCAAGGGTTTGATTAAAATTTTTGTGATAATTGTGATAAGTATATTCAGATAAATACTATTTTAAAATGTGATTATATTTAACATATTATATGTGTAAAAATGAAATAAAAAGTTGTTTGGAAAATATAATTTTTTTTATTGATTTATATCGTAGTTTTGTTTATATTTTAACGTAATATATAGATCTCTTGTAATATTTTATAAGGTTGAAGATATTTATCACATTTTATTTTAATAGTGTAATTAGACAAGATCTTAATTTTCTTTATATGAGTTATAATTGTATAGTCACATGTCACTTTGCTTTTTATTTTTATGTATTCCTTATTTTTTTCAATTAGATTGTTGGATGTATACATACTTATACTTGCCGACAATATTGCTCATGATTGAAATAAGTTTGGTTATAAAATATTATTCATATATAGTAGCTTTTATTTTTTTTATCACGTGATCTTTTATTTTTTAAATTACGTATCAAATTTACTCCATTCTATGAAATTTAAGTATCAAATAATTTATCTACTTACTCCCCTCTCATTCTTTTCACATATTCACTTCGTGATATTTTATCTCAATTTTTTAGTCTATTGTTTGATTTACATTATTTTTGTTTTATTGGTTTGTTTTTTTGTTTTCTCGGTGAGGTTTGTGTCCTTCAAATTTATTGTTGTTTTTGTCTCTCTTATTTAATTATCTTTGGTTGTAGGTTTAATTTATTTTTGTTATAATATAAATTGGAATTTTTTTTTTGCAAATATATAGTTTGGACGATTATTTCATATATTTGAATTTAGGTTTAGTTATTTGGCTCAGGTAAAGAAAGTTTATTATTTTAGAAGAATTAAACATTTACCATGTCATCTTATTTTTACAAATATCTTACTATTTTATTTTGAGCCGTTACAATTATTAAAACATACTTACATATATTTTGATGTATGAGCATCAACAATTTTTACAATTTATGATTTTTTTTTCTTTTCATCCTTTCGTTTTATGCATCACATGATATTACTATTTACAGTTTTACACTACTCCTTCATATAATGTAATTAAGATCTCTAATATATAAAAAAAAAAAGACGATTCTTGTTATGGTAATAAATTGATTTCTTTTAAAGTATCTTCTCAAATATTCACTCTGTAGAATTATATCTCATATTTTATTGGTTAGATTGTTTTTAGCGAGCGATTTTGTTTATCTCTTTTTACTATGCTTAATTCTTGTTCTCTCTTTTTTTCCAGTATCTTTCTCTTTTTTATAATGAGGTTTTTATCCCCTCATTTTTTCTTTATCTTTTTTTATTTAATAATTTTTATTTGAATTTTCAGTTCAGTTTTAATTATATGATTATCTATTTTAACAAAATAAAAATAGACGCGTCCTTCTGGAACTCCAAGGTGACTAAGACTTAAATGATCCTTGTCAAAAAAAAAAAATACAATTAAAGGATCAATATGTTACAAACATTAAACGTTGGATGAATGACAATTGTCCTAAATTTTAAAAATGCCTTATGTTAATTACCTCCATGGATTCTTCTTATGTATTTTGGATGAATGACATACTTATTTATTCGACGTGCCTTATTCATTGTTGATTTTATCAAATTCATGACGAATTGTTACATACTTATATACTTCTATATTATAATTATAAGAACCACATGACTTTTTTGTGTCAACTTCCAAATCTTTTATTTTCTACTTTAATTTTGTTTCTATATTTCTCTCTTGAGAGATCAAGTAGATCATCTACACACTATAAACTGTATAATATTTAAAAATGACACACGTTATTAAATTATTTGGATTGTCATCTGCCTCCAACATCAATGTATCCTCAATCTATATAAATTTCAAGGTCTACAAAAGCAACAAATAGAGGTCTCTGTTATCCCCTTCAACTTATTCACATGAAAAAAAAAAGTTATATTTCCATTAATCAACAAAGAAAATAAGAAACAAATAAGCTAAAACATTATAATACTATAATAAAATAATACGTGAAAAGGAAAATTAAGGTCTCTTATAATACTATAAAACTCAAGTTTAATTTACATTAAAAAACATGATGGTAGAAACAAACCATCACTACAAGATCATTATGATAGACAATTCTACCGTTTGTTGTCTCTAATTTTCTTCTGCTCGACTAAAACTAAGAAATTTCTAATGACATATTTAAGTGATTGTGATATTATAGTAAGGACTATTTTTCCATCTATTAATATGATATCTACGGTGAAGAGCCCCGAAAGAAAAGAACATATACAGTAACCTTAATTAGTTCAAATGAAGGAAAAAAAAATAAACTTTAGTTTATTCAAGAAAAAACAACTTTAGTATATATAAATATGGTATTATGAATAATATATAGCTACATCAGGGAAATAATTAAGCTTAAAGATATACTTACATCAGCTATCATTTTTCATAGACTTTCCGAGTATCAAGGATGCAACAAAAGTAAAAATAGAAGCCTTTTTTATATTCTCTAAATTTACATGATACAAATTGTCATCTCCACATTAAGAAATAAAAGAAAATACAAAATAAAGTTAGAAAAGTAGACTAACGAAAATCATATAAATTGTCAAGAGGTAAAGAGAGAAAAAAGGGAGAATAAAATCTATAATAAAAAACTGAAAAGGTGTCATTCAATAGTTGCTTGAGGAATGATGATGACTAAAAACTCAAATTTGTACTACAAACATTTATCTTTTGTGTATAAATCACACAATTATACAAACAACGATTAAGAATTAATGGGAAAAAATAGTACTTAAAAATTTTGTAGGATAAACGATATATAAATAAAGGGGATCTGCTGCATGTAATGAATAGTAGTATCCAATGAATATAAATAAGGTGGCAACTTGAAATGACATACAACTATTTCCAATGCCAGTGTTTGAAGTTTTATGGGTAAAGAGTTCAAAATATATACTACTACCTCCGTTCCAAATTATATGTCACTTTGACATTTTTACACATATTAAGAAATATAATCATTGTTGTATGGAAAAGAGAAATTATGAGTTAATTTATAAAATTGTCCTTCATTTATGGTATTGAAAAAATAAATTGAAGAATTGAAAGAATATAGAGTAATAAATAGTTAAGGGTATAATAGGAAAAATTGCATTAAATGCTTCATTGGTAATGTAAAGTGACATATAATTTAGTACAAATTTTTTCTTGAAAGTGACATATAATTTGGAACGGAGGTAATACTATCCTTACATCCATCGATTAATTGGGCAAAGAACTTCAACCAAAAGAAACTTATTGATCGGTTGCAATGTTATCAAAAGATACTTCCATCCCTTGATGGTAGCTAGGAGTATATTTATCTAGCCAATCCTTTTAAATATGTACCATTCTAAAATTCTATGTGGTGGTGATGATTAGCTATTGGATTTTTTGGAATCAGGTGATTAGCTATTGGTTTAACTTTATATAGACCTTTAGTTCTTTTTTTTTTTGCTAATATAAAGTCTTTAGTTTTAAGTTATATATAAGAGCACAATTAGTAAAAAAAATAGAGTAAATAATTGTCTCCTAAACTTCCTTGTTTATAATTGTATTCAGTAACTGAAAATAAATAAGGTCATATCAATTAATAAAAGGTAGAAACTGCTAAATATAGACACTGTTTTTTTTACCAAAAATATAGGTACATATTAATACAATACAATATGTTCATGTGTAAAAATTTTAGGAATGTAGAAGATATTGATTAGTGAGGATTGCAGCTAACGGAAATGAAAGATTTAGTGGAAAAATCAAAATTAAAGATTTTATTTCGCACGTGTACTGTTCATAAACCCAATATTGCGTTAGAATTTTTTAAGTCACTAAGAGTTACATTACAATCACAAACTAATAAAGGTCACTAACTCTTTAATTCTATCATCAAACCAAATAATAACATGCAATGAGTTTTTTTTTTTTTTTTATAAAACTAACATGCAATGAGAGTGACATATAAGCACCACTATTACTTAGAAAAAAAAAAGAAACTAGTTGAGCGGGGTTAAAGAGCTGGAGGTCCAGGTTCGAGTCCTAGCAAGAAGAATATTAACATAACATTATAATACTAACAAATAACATTGCTTATAAAAAAAACTTAGAAAAAAAAGAAAAAATATGAAACTTTAATAGACTGACACATCAGCAAATAAAAGATTATTTTACTATAATTTCGGTTAAACTTTATAAATATAACTATATGAAGATTGTAATGTCTTCAGTTGCCTGAACAGCTTTAATTTGGAACTCTTATGGTTTACTAATTAGAGCAGTATTTTTTTAGAAGTAACAATAGTTTTTGTATATTAACATGCATCAATAAATTAACACAAATGATAACCACAAATTAAATTCTAATTTTAACGGGACCTTATAATTCACAACCTTGTGTATTCTTTCCATGTGTAACTCAAGTCTAAATTCAATGTGAGTAGATTAGTTTTCTTAACCTTATGTATTCTTTCCATTAAATACATATCCAATTACACTTTTTTTTTCTTTCAAAAAGTCATGTGCAATGGGAGATGCTATAATTAATATTATTTTGTTATTTTAAAAATGAAAATGGCACATAAACACTAACTATTGCTTAGAAGAAAAGAAAAAAAAAAGGAGTTTTGTTAGGCTGCCACATCAGTAATTAAAAAACATGAATAATGGAAGACATAAGAATCATCACTACTCCATAGATGTTTTTTTTTTCAGTTTTTTTTCATCAAAATTTGTTTTCGCTTTTTATGATCTTACTCGGTAATAGAAAAAGAAAATGTGTTTTAGATAATATTTAAATTAAATGTAATTATAACTTGAAAAGACACAAAAAAAACATGAGAGAAATGAATAAATAGATAGGTGAACATAAATTCATAAAATATTATAATTTCAAACAATAATTAGTATAAAATAATTGAACAAAAAAAAATGTACTTTTATTTATATCTAATTTTAAAACAATCATTAAAATTATTTTAAAAATGAATAGGATAATGAGAAATTAATAAAAATTGTTACACATGCCAAATTATTAATTTAGATTTTGCATTAGTACAACTTTGGAGTGTGGGAGTGGTAAATAGTTATGCAAGAGTAAAAAAAGTAGTATAAATTTTTTATTAGTGAAATAAACAAATTATATATTTTAGATTTTGAGTATGTAATAGTTATATTATGCAATGCAACATGAAGAGTAAAAAAAAAAGTAGTACTCTGTATAATTTTTTTATTAGTAAAGTAAATAAATTATTAATGGATTTGGTGGCCATAATTTGTAAGAAGTTATATAGTGATAATTTGATATATTGATATTTAAAATGATTTAATTCAAAGAGATGGTGAAAAGGTTTAAATAGAGATTGTAAGCTTTTTTTTATAGAGTGACACATCATCACAAAACTTGGTTATGAGCAACTCAACCTTCCCTTTATATGTAAAAGAAAAGATACTCCATTTAGTCTTGTATATAAGCAAATATAAAAAAAGAGGCTTAATTAGTCCAATGGTCCTTAAAGACATTTTAAGTTTCACAATGGTCCCTTAAAGAAAAAAAGGTCCGGATTGGTCCCTCAAAGACATTTCCGTTTGACACATTGGTCCTTTCCGTTAATTTATCAACCACAAATGTATTAGGTGAACCAACATTGTAGATGGTCCACCATATACCTCAATACTTTTTTTAATCTCAACCATTGATTCTTTTGTCAAAAAAGTAACCATTGGATTTTATATATCTACCACATCTAGCAATAAACCATCAACAACTAATATTTTTTTTCCATTTCTTCATCTTCATCACCATCTTCATGAAATTCATGAAAAATCCAGAATTATTCTTCAAAATACAGAAAATCATCATCTACAAAATCCAGAAATTCATTGCACAAACCCAAATATTCATAACAAACCCCAAAAATTAAATCAACATCATGAATACTTTTGAACCTAGATCTCCATCCAAATATTCACATAACCTTCATCCACTAACCCACATCTTCGTCCAATAAGAATCACACCCACAATTTGTCAAAAAAACTAATCCATATTTTTTCAATATTTTCTTCAAACACAATGTTTTTCGCAAACCTAAAAACTCACTCAAAATGTTTTTGCTACAACAAAAATGAAGAACAAGATTTACGTCGGAACCAAATTTATGCCGGAATTTGAATTGGATGTGAAAACACATACCTTATGCCCTTTAATAAAATTATTTATTTGCTGTTTAAAAAAAGGGTAGAAATAAATCTGATCTTTGTGGGGTTTAAAAAAAAAGGGTGTGCTTTGTAGAAACAGATCAGATCCGATTCAGAAGAAAGGAAATCAAAAGGGTTGAAGAATTAAGGGGTTTTGAGTTCTGGGTATTGAAAATCAGATTCGATTCAGAAGAATGGGGTGATGGTGAAGATGAAGCTCTAATGGAAGATGATGATAAGAGCTTCCATGGATTATGATGGAGTCATGGGTATTGAAGAGATTTTTCCTTGGATGCTCTCCTTGATGCAGAAATGACTTTGTTTAAGGAAAAAAATATTGTTTTGATTTTTAAATTTATGGGTTTTTTCTTTATGAATGTGAATATTATGAAGATCATAAAGATGGATAAGGAAGAAGATGAAGAAAAAAGTGAAAAAGTTAGGTGTTGGTGGTTCACTATTAAATATCATAGACTTTACAAGATTTAATGGTTTAGATTTTGACAAAATGATCAAACGGTTATAATTTAAAATTTTGTTGAAGTCTATGGTAAACCACTATGCATATTGGTTCACTTTAGACAACCATATGCCAACTTTTCACATGTTAACGTTTTTCCTCAAAAACTAACAGAAGGGACTAAAATGGCAAACGGAGATGTCTTCAAGGTACCAATCCGGACCTTTTTTTTTTTAAGGGACCATTGTAAAACATAAAATGTCTTTAAGGGACTATTAGACTAATTAAGCCAAAAAAAGAACATCCTTTAAGGAAATGGATAAAGTGCATTGAGTAATGAGAAAATTATTCCATTTCCAATTTCACCCTTGCTTTTGGGTTTGTTTATGACATTAGTAGTTACATGGATTAGTGGAGTGGAATAAAGCTATGTTGTAAACCATACAAAACAGTGTAATTATTATAGGTTTATAAAAAGTTGTAATAAATGTAACAACTTTTACTTATATTTGAGACTTTCAATTTTTTTTGTGTTGCTTATATTTGAGACCGGAGGGAGTACTACATACTAGCAATTCTTTGATCAATTTATGATTTTTAACCTAAAAGTCATTCTTAACCATAACTAGTTCTTCTTATTTTTCCCAACAATTCTTTTTATATAATTGATTACAATATTACATAAAAACAATCAATTTTCTTTGATAATGATAAGGACATCATATTATATATGTGTTGGGGTGATGAGTTTCAATCGAAGCAAACAATATTGTAATGATAGAGTTCATATTTTTTAAATTTTTTTACAAAAAAACTACAATCACTTTAAATCTTAAAAGTCGATTGAAATCCTAAAAACCTCTCTTATAAATCCTTCAAAATCCAAATTGAAAAGTCTTAATTTTTTAAAAAACAATCAAAATTGAGAGAATGAGATAAAGGGTGTGTTTGGTAAGTCCTATAAGCTAGTTTATAGTTTATTGGACTAGCTTATAAGATTGTTTGAAAATTTTATCATGATAAAAATCTTATTAATATGCGAGGAGTGCTAGAAACACAGTTTTTAACACACATTATCTTTTATTAGTTGAATTTGTACGAGTCCTATAAAATTTGTAAGGAATCCATATTTTTTTATGGGATCCATATGAATTTTAACAAGTAAAAGAGATTACGTTAAAATGTGCGTGTTAAAGATTGGGATCCATATTAAAGATTGTTTAACATTTTCCAGAAAATATTTAATATGGACTATAATTCTATAAAGAATACTATGAAACACACAAATAAGCTTGTGACTTTGTGCTTTTTTATTGGCATTTTTTAAATGACAATACACATATAGGGAGGGAGGGAGGGAGAGAGATAATCACGTGAATTTTGATATTTTAGAATATTGTTATATGATCTAATTGTCAAAATCAATGAGAATATCATTTATTTTATTTAATTTTGGGAAACATTAGCTTCATTGTACGTAGGACCGAACCAAAGATTAGACAAAGCAAGTAAAGGTTTTAGGATTTCGAAAAATAAAAATAGAATTGCCAAGAAAAAAAATGTCACTCATATATGTAATACTAGTAATTCCATTAGTCCACGATAGGAAAAAAGTTTCAAATAGAATTTTTAAAGTCTCAGAGAATTTTTTTTATAAAAATGAGATAACAACTTTACAATTCATCAAAAACTTAAACAATTGTAACATTCTAATATTTGTGTATTGGAACTTGAATTAATAAAATTTGATCTTAGATCAGCAACGTTTCGACAAAGATTATATATACATACACACACAAAAAATGTTAAATATATCGGCTTTATTATGTTTAAAAATAAATATTAAATAAAATTTATTATCATAATTTAATAAATAATTTTGATTCAAAAAAGTCATTCTAGAATTCGCTTTAGGTCTTCTTTGTGTTAGGTCAGTCGTACATTATTGTTTAGATATGTACTGTATATGGAGGTGGTAAAGCAGGTGGCCCACTCCGTTTAGGTCAATCCCGCCTAAAACCCGTAAAAAAATGGGACATAGTGGACCAACTTAGACATTCGAGCTCAAAAGTTAAGCCCACCCGTTTACGAACGAGTTGGCGGTCCGAGCCGCCAAACAACTTTTTTATTATTTTTTATTTTATTTTTACTTATAGATTTACTATATAATTTACTGTTTTTTTATTTTTTATTAAAAGAGAAATATTTTTCAACAATGCATAATATAAAATAATTCAAAAGATTAACAAACTCAAATCATGTCGTAAATAGTAATAATTAATAAACATGGAATCAAAATGTTTCGTGTAAACTATCACTAGTTAATTTAGTTTTAATTCGCTACATTTTTGCAATGTCAATGTCATTAATTAAAATAAAGAAGTCTCAATAAAATAAAGCACCAATAAAAACCCAACTACATTAAACAAGTCTCAAAATAAATCCAACCACCTATATAAGTGTTGTGTCAAAATCAAAATAAATTGGATTGAGAATGAAAATAATGCTAAAAAAATCGGATTAAATTCATCCATAAAGTTTAACCGTTTCTTTATTTTTCACCTCAAGTCCTAGGAAAAATGAAAAAAAACAAAAACAAAAATGCCCTCGGGCCAACTCGGACCTCCCCGATTTTTTAGCGGGTTAGGCGGGACAAACCAATTTAAGGCACCGAGCCAAAAACATAGGCTCGACTTGTAAAAAATATCGGTTTAAACAGTAACGATATACACACATGTACAACCCTACTGCTTTGTTTGGTTGAGAAGAGAAACTAAAAGGAAAGAAAGTAAAAGGAAATAATGTTAGAGGAATAAAATTGAGTAAAAAGTGAAATGATTATTTAGTTGTTTGATTGGAGTGAAAATGAAAGAAAAGAAAGGTTTAATTGATAGTACTCCATTCCTCCCAAAATAAATGACCTATTTCAAACATTTATGTTTGCCAATGTACAACTTTAATTATTAATATCTTAAGTTATCTATTATTAAAAATTATAAAAATTATATATTTTAAAAATACTCATCGAGACAAATCAAATAACATCTCATATGCTTATATCTGCATGTACATATTAATAAAAAACATGGTCAAATTAGTCAAAGTCAATAATAAGTCATTTATTTTGGGACGCAAGGAGTAAAAGTTATGAGAAAAGAAGTTATTTTGGCACAAAACGGTGCTTTCCTTCCAAAATTGAGCCGAAAAGTTTTTAGCGGTGGGATCCGTTGATTTCAATATCTCCTCCCTTTTATTAAGAACTACCAAACAATGGATACACAAAGGCTCTGTTTGACAAAAATAGCGGTTAGCTGATAAGCTAGCTGATAGCTTATAGCTGATGACTAACTTATAGCTTATAGCTGATAAGCTAAATGAAGTGTTTGATAAAATTATTGGTTCAATTAGCTGATAAATGTAAAATGAAATAAAATGACATTCTTAATTGATAATAAAATTTATATCAATTTAATATTTAAGATACTTTTATATAAACATTTTTATTTATATTTTTTTTACAATAGTTTTAGAAATTTATATCTGGTTATATAATTATTATTATTTTCAGATTGTACAATCATATTTAGTTATTTAGATAAAAATATGTATTATAATTAATTTTTATGATTATTTTTAAAATTTTATTTTTCACCAAATTTTATTTTATAAATGAATTTTGTATAAACGTATATTTCTATATTTACTGGAGTATATATTATCTTTCAAAGCAAGGGAGGCTGGGAGGGATGATTATAATTCTTTCAATATGTTAAAATTATTACAAGTAATTGAATGATAAATGCGTCCGTGGGTAAATTAGTCAATGGAAGAATAAAACAGCGATATTCATAACTATTTTATTGTAAAGTGTAAACTACTCCGTATAAGTTATAACTTATAAGTACGTAATAATAGTAAACTATAAGTACGTAATAAATTTAAAAGGGTAAAAATATATTTTAGAAAAAGTAAAAAGGGTAAATAGGGAAAAAAATAACATAAACTATAAGTTATAAGCTCATAAATTAATTGAAACTAGTATCCAGACCCGTGCCAAGCACGGGTAAAAATGCATTTGTAGATTTATTGACTTATAAATAATATATTTTTTATATTTGACTTTAATATTTGACTTTAGTATAAATATATTATATAAAGATTATAAATAATTGTAAAATATATATATTTATAAAAATACGTCTTCCAAATATATTTTTTTGTCAATTAATAAAATGTGTCATATTAATATATGAATAAAATTCAGGTCCAATATAACTTACAAATAAAAGTAGACCCATGTATATATATATATATATATTAGTAAAATTATACTCCGTATGAAGTAAAATTATAAAAAATAACCCCCAATAAATTATAAAAAAATGCATTGGATCAATATATGAGTAAAATTATATGCTCCCGTAAAAAGTTTAAAAGAAATCCCCAAACAATCTCCAAATAAAATAAATATAGAAATACACAAATTACAAAAAAAAGGTCCCTCTATATTTATATATAATGAAAAAATAAGTATTATATTAATATGAGTGAAAATATAGACCATACAAAAAAAAAGTATGTGAAAATATTCACCGGGGAGAGAGTAGTGTAATGATACAATACAATATACAAATATGCCTTAATTATTAATTGAGTCAACATTATAAATTTCCTTATATGATTGCGAATAATGAAATGCCTTTAATTATATATTAATTATATATTGAGTAAAAACGGTACTCCTAACGTGGTTCATTTAAAAAAATATTGGGTCAAGGCTACATTTAATATTTATAACCATGCCTTATTGTATGGCTTTTCAAGAATAAATGAGTAATATATGCATTGATTACAAAAACAATAAGAGAAGAGGAGATATATGATTGTCTTTTCAAAAAACAAAGAAAATGCCCCATAAATTTATATATATATATATATATATATATATATATATATATATTGTAAATTCTAATATGGACCACTTCATCAAGTGGTCCATGGTGGACCAATCACGAATAACACTATAACGAATATTTTTTTTACAAAATCCACCTTTTAGATGGAAAGTTTATATTATATAGATCATCCATAGAAAAATTGAAAATCATTTGATATGTTATTGAGACACATCAAAATTAACGGTTGTTAAATAACATAAATCTTGATGGGTCTCAATAACGTATCAAATGATTTTCAAAAAATTTTAAAAAATTTATGGATGATCTATACGATATAAACTTTCAATCCAACAGTGAATTTTGTAAAATTCATGTTCGGTAGATCACTTGTCCACGGTGGACCACTTGTGAAGGTGGTCCACCGTAGCATTAGCCATATATATATATATATATATATACTCTATTTGTCCCATATTATAAGGGAAAAATGATCCTTTTTTTTGTTCCAAATTATAAGGGAAAAAACAACTTTCAAGAATGTTTTTTACTTATTCTTATCAAATTAAATGCAAATTACATTTAATTTTTTCTCTCTCTCATTTTCTCAATAAACAACAACCAATCAAATTTGTTTTTACATCTTCCCATGCAATTTATTTCAAGAAAAACCCACAAAACCATATTTCAAATTATCAAGTTTTGGTTTTCTTAATAAGTGTGTTTTTTTTCCCTTATAATATGGGACGGAGGGAGTATATATATATATATATATGATATTTTTACATTTTTTTCGTATCACCCGTAACAAATATCAAGTAGTAAATACAAATTATACGAAGACAAAAAAAAATACAGATTATACAGAAAGACGAATAATATTTTGCCTTCTTAAACAAAGTTTACAAAGAAAGTTGAATAATATATTTTTTGTCTTAAACTAATTTACATATGAATAATTTCTTACATTTTTTTCGTACCACCATAACAAATTTGAAGTAGTAAATACATGTTATAAAGAAAGATGAATAATTCTGTCAAAAAAAGAAAAGAAAGAAAGATGAATAATATTTTGCCTTCTTAGACAAAGTTTACAATGAGAGATGAATAATAAAAAATATTAGTAAAATATACAATTTTAGATTCCATTTCGATACAAATGAAGACACAAGTAACCAAAACACCTGCAAAGAAAATAAATACCATTTTAGATTCCATTTCGATTCAAATGAAGACGATGTAAAATAAAAAAAATAGCAAAAGTTTTTATATTGCAAAAATCACGAGTACATGAAATTTACCTTTAGTATTGATGTTCTCATTGAGCCACCTGGAAATAATTAACAAAAATCCCGAAACACGTATATAAATAAAAGCAAAGGTTAGTAGAATTAAGGTTAGGAAGTTCTTGAAAAAAAAAAAAGGAGAAGAAATAAGGTTATAAAGTCGTAGCACTCCTAAAATACTAATGAATCGTTTATGAATAACGTTGGTTGACTATGTGTCTTTATATAGGTATATAAATTCAAAAAATCATTGAATGATTTTGATTCCCCATAAGATTTGATTATGATTTGAAATCTTTTCCTTTAATTGATTTGACTATGTGCCTATTTTCACTACAATTGAATTGTTTTCTTTATTGTACTTGTAATAATTAATAGGATTGTTTGAAATGATTACAAAAATCATTAGAGAGCAGGTGACATATGAGAATGACATGTGGTAAATTTCTACATACTTATTTCTCTTGTAAATTATGTTAAACTAATATATTTTTTAATTTTTTTGTACAAATCTAAACTGTTTCTAATGTGATATATGCACATGTAATACACAATCATATATAAACAGAAAGTTCACAAAAATAAAAATCACATTGATAGAAAAAAACTACATATAAAATAAAAATTGCAAGAGAAAATATACAATAAAAATGAACTCAACACTATTGGAAAAATACATCATTTGATTAATTTATTGATACATATTCATCAAGTAATAAACTTTGAGTTTGATCTTGATTCAATCCATTTGGTGTGAATATGATGCATTTCTTCTTGCTTTGATTGACTTCTCTGTCATGAATAATAAACCGAATTAATAAATAAAAAAATATAAAAATCAAAAGGAAATAATATGAATAGTAAAAAAAACAGCATAAGATATCAAACAAAATAACCACATAAGAAATGTTGAACAAAGAAGAAAAAAAAATAAAGAAATTAAAAAAAACGACTATAAACAGAAAAATGATGAGTATTGAGAGATAAAATAAGAGAGAATGGAGGTGGAAAACGTGTGATTTGAATGTTCAACCAAAGACCATTTTATATAGGGGAAGAAACATGGGTATATAAGTAATTTTATCCATAATATGCAATTAAACCGATTAATAACAAATATATTGATTCCTTTTTTGGTGAATGTCATATTATGACTTTTTGTAGGAAATTTAATATTTAATATTTAACACACAAACTTTAGAAAGAAGCAAAAAAATCATAAAAATTAAATGCTTATAATGCAATACTAAAATAAACTTTGAAAAATTTATTAATTAATTTTGAAATTATTTCGTGAATTATTACTGTTATAAAAATTATTTTACAAATATTTTATTTATTTAAATTATATAAACTGGTTACAATTTTTAGAATATATATATGTTTTTATTATTTTCTTTATTTTTTCAATATCAATCACTTGAATTTGATACATATAAAATATAATTTTTTTCTTTTTTATTTACATTTTACATATATATATATATATATATATATATATATATATATATATATATAATTATAATGAATTTTGTAGTTTTTAAAAAAAAAATATGATGCACGAAATTTATAATATAATTTTCTTTAAAAAATATTTACAATTGAACCAATAATAATAATAATAATAATAATAATAATAATAATAATAATATGGAAATATAAAAGAATTTGAATTATTTGAATTTGAATTGTTTCCTTTTTAAAGCATATGAAAGAGAATTCATTTTGTTCTAAAGCATTTAATTCATTTATGGCCAAAACAATATGAGAGAAGAATGATTTAGAGACTGCCATGTGTACATATTTATTTGAAAAAAGGCTCCTAAATAATATTATTATAGATAGCGTTTTAAAAATAATCTATAAGCTAAGCTATAAGCTCATGATAAAAAGACCGCTAAATAAAACTTTTAGCTTATAAATTAAAACTATAAACTATAAGCTAACTTATTAACCTTTCCAAACATAGCCAAAATAGCTTCCTATCGTTCATTCAAATTCTATGTTAGGATATACATTACCCACCTCTCCTCCAACATTATTTCCCCTGTAGTAAGTACTACTACAATCTTTCTTTCTAGTAGTTTCTGTTGAGCCAAACAGTGTGTACAAGGCTATGGGTTTGTTTGATCCGACTTTTTTAGATCTCAGAAGCTATTTGGAAACTAAATGTGAAAATAAAAGCTTTACAAAAAAAAAGTTGTTCGGTAATTGTCGCGATTATTGCAAAAAAAACTCCAGATTTTTCTTTAAAAGTAGGTTTCAATCTCTTTTTCTAGAAGCTCATTTAATTCAATTTTGCACTATTGAAAAAAATCTACTTTTTACGGTTAAGAGCTTTATTAAAAATGTGTTTGTCCCAACTTTTGATTAAAAAGAGAATAAAAAACTAAAAAAAATCGGGTCAAACGGTACCTACATACACTGTACTACTGTAGTACTTCCTCTAGTCTTATATATAAGCAAAATTTCAAAAAAATACACCCTTTAAGAAAATAAGTTAAGATCATTGATTGAGGAGAAAAAATATTTTATTTTCAATCACGCCCTTCTTGAAAAGTGTAGAACATTATATTTATTGGTTGAATCAATGTTTAATTTAAGGGCAAATTGGAATAATGACATACTCCCTCCGGTCCATATTATAAGGAACAATTTGGAAAACATATTGGTCATTTTTATAAGAAACTTTGACCAATTTTCAAATGTTTTAAATGTTTAATTTCACTTGTGCCCTTATTTATTACGAGTGAGAATATAAAAAATAAGTAAGTTAGTTGAATTGAGAGTAATTAAATAAGGGTATACATGTAATAAATTTAAAATTAGAAGAATATTAAATGAAAATAATTATTAAAAATATGGACCGGAGGGAGTAAAACATAATGATTGAAGTAAATTTTTACTTATATTTGAGACTTTTAATTTTTTTATTTTGTTGCTTATATTTGAGATTTGAGACCGGAGGAAGTAATAAAAGTAGAATTGTTTGACTTTTGTCAAAAATATTGCTTGACCTCTTCAGTGATGCAAGCACTTACGTCGTTCATAACATATGGATATTTTTTACAATTTAATAATTTTGGTCTCTCAATTAAATACTATTTGGTTTAAATTATAGTAATATATAACATACTGTATCTTATTTTAAAAATTCTTACGATTTTGATATTCCATCATCAAATCATATACTACACCATTTAAAACACATCACATCAATTTTTTAATTAAAAAAAATGAATTATAGATTATTTAAAATAACACTTATAATAAAATGAATACACTATCTCATAAAAAACAAGAGTAGAACACACTATAGAATTTTAATTATCTGTTTTTTTTTTTTGACGCAATTGTCTGTTTTTCTTAAATAATGCTTAACCCTCTCTTATTAATACGGAGTAATATATTTATTCGGGTTCTTAAAAAAATAAAAATATATTGAGTAAAAAAAAATTAAATATAATAAAATCAGTTTAAAGCAAATTTTTTTTTATCATAAAACAAAAGTTTAAAGCAATTTTTGAGATAAGAAAAAGTAAATTTACCAAACTTAACCTTAACTTCCAACTTCTGCGTATAATTTATTTTTTCTTTCAATTTTAAAAATGAAGAATCCTCCTCGTGTGACCATAAATTTGACAATGAAGATTAATTATCACAAATGGGAGTAAATTGTTTGTATTTACGTAAAAACATAAAATATGCCGAATGAAAGGGGAAGGTAGTAGGCAGCTACAAACGATAGGAAGCAGTGGCCGTCTCATTTTTATAACCTAAAGTCCACTCTCTCTCTATCCATTCCCAATTTCATTGAAAAAAATTTCATTCTCTCTCTAACTCTCAATTTCGCTAATTTTCTCTCCCAAAACCAAACCAAACTCATCAAAACGACGTAGCTTTATCTCTGCACCACTTTCTCCTCCGATCACCGGAGGAGTAACAAACTCCGGCAACTCCCTTCCCTAATTCCCTAACAAACCTTCAATTCAACCTTTCACTGTTCTCTTCACTGATTTCTTCTCACAAAATGGCTTATTACATTTGCTAGGGTTTCACCCTTCACAAATCTTTCTCTCTGAATTCACCCTGTACCTTTTCTTCCTTAACCTAATTCACTTCTTTCTTATGGCTATTCGTGTTACTTTCTCATTTTCCGGCTATGTCGCCCAAAATCTTGTTTCCTCCGCCGGCGTTCGAGTCGGGAATTCTCGTTATGTCCAAGAATGTTGCGTCCTTTCGCGCATCTTTGGATCTAACCAGAAATCTAAACCCGATCTCGATCGTTCCGGCGGCACACGCAATTTTTACTCCGATTTAAGTCGAAGTAATAAAAATTGTGCCTATTCTACCCTCGCCGGTGAGCTTCTCACCGAAAGTTGTAATAATCCGATCATCTTAGGATTAATTTCGATGATGAAGTCAACGGCTGTTGTTTCTGGGTCAACATCGGCTGCTATGGGTATTATGGGAATTTCACCTTTCAAAACCTCTTCAATTATACCCTTTTTGCAGGGTTCGAAGTGGCTTCCTTGTAATGAATCTGTTGCTATTCCTACAACATGGGAGGTTGATAAAGGTGGAACTGTTTCTAACACAGAATCACGTTTGACAGAATCGCGTTTGAATTTGAATCATCAAAAGGATAATAGTAGTGGTTGGATTTCGAAATTGTTGAATGTTTGTTCTGAAGATGCTAAAGCAGTTTTTACTGCTGTTACTGTTAGTTTATTGTTTAAATCATTTTTGGCTGAACCTAAATCTATTCCTTCTGCTTCTATGTATCCAACTCTTGAAGTTGGTGATCGTGTTCTTTCAGAAAAGGTTGGTTTTTTTCAATTATATTTCTCATGTGTTCATTGATTTATGTAGTATATGTTTATGGATGTTTTGAACTAATTAAGGTTGTTTTTTTATGTAACAGTTTTCTTTCTTCTTTAGAAAGCCTGATGTTTCTGATATTGTGGTTTTCAAAGCACCACCTTGTTTGAAGGTATGTTTTAATGTTACAGTAATGAAATTATTGCAATTGCTTGTTGGGTTTTATAGATTTTATGTTGAGGTGTTGATGAGTTGTCATGTTGATTGTTGTTGTAGGGATTTTTAGATTTTATGTTGAGGTTTTGATGAGTTGTCATGTTGATTGTTTGATTTATCTTATGTAGGAATATGGTTTTAGTTCATCTGATGTTTTTATTAAAAGGGTTGTGGCTAAAGCTGGTGATGTTGTTGAAGTAAGCTTTAATTGAGTACTTTTTGTTGTGTAACTAATTAGTAACTAATTACATGCAAAGTATTGTGCGTTGATCTCATATATCTTATATGTGTTTTTCGTTTTGTTGCAGGTTCGTGGTGGGAAACTACTGGTCAATGGTGTTGCTGAAGAAGAGGAATTTGTATTAGAACCTCTTGCTTACGAGTTGGCTCCAATGGTAATAATATTTTGTGGTGATGGTCCTTTGTTTATTGATTGCGGCATTTGGCAACATGGCTGATAGTTTTTTGTCCTTGAAATGTTTATAGGTTGTGCCCAAAGGACATGTGTTTGTGATGGGAGACAATCGTAACAAAAGTTTTGATTCTCATAACTGGTAAAGTTTCTGTTCCTTTCTTACTGATTCTCATAACTTTTGTTTAAAGGTTTGATTCTCATATATTGGTTTTGGTGGATGGTACATTTTGGTCTATTTGTTGATGCCGTTCTCAAAACTTCTAGCTTATGTAAACATGCTTTTAGATTTTAGAAGTTTATACTTTTATTGTATATACACTTAACAGCGATGCCCAACTCTAACAGTTTTCTGTTTTTGCGTCTATCAGGGGTCCACTCCCGATCGAGAACATTGTTGGTAGGTCTATGTTTCGCTACTGGCCTCCAACCAAAGTAGCTGACACTGTTATGGTTCATACACCCCGACCTGGAAATAAATCTGTTTCAGTTTCTTGACATGATTTCAACCACATTCTTAGAGTGATGAAAGATTCTTGATACATTCATTTATTCTGAATGAACCGCTACTCTGGTTTTGGACTTAGGAGTGAGCAGTTATTCAACAATTCTCCAAGACGTGTCTGATCGTCTTGATTAAAGTCTGGGATGAATATATTATTCATTGATGCAAATTTGTCAATGACCTAATAATAATGTTCTTCAGTCCTGAGATGTATGGCCCCTTGCATACGTTCGGGGGTAAAGAAAAATTGAAGAAACATGATGGTGGGTTTGTGTTGTATTCTTTCATGTGTTTTCTTTTTCCTTTCTTTCTGAATGCTAGAAACTTGAGGAAAGCTTCAACATAGAGCTATTTTACTCCTTGTAAGTAAGTTTCATAATAAAAGCCGCCTCATTGTTTGTGGTTTAATATGGCCATTTTTCATATAAATGAAATTATCCGGGAAAGGTTTTGGTTTCAAATATCAGAATAACTTCCCATGTTCAATGAAAGTGGAGGGATTATTAGCTGGGTCAGGTTCCCACATCATTGTAATTTTGATTGTTAATTTGTTATAACATTTTTATTATATGTTTCTTTGTTTTTGAAACCAAGTTCTAGATCAAACTTCATTTGCTGATTTATATAGAAAGTCCCTGCAGGAAAAATACAATCAGAATTTATGCAGTTCACTACTGCTGCATCAGACTTAACAATTACTCCAAATTAGCTTGTTTTTAATTTTTTTTTTGTATATCAAATTTACGAAAATGTTTAGTTGTTTTTCTGTATAAATATTATTGACAATTTTGTCAATTCTTTTACTTACCTAAAGAATTGTTTGTCTATGGTTAAATCTAGCTGTTTCTCAGTTAGCTTCATGTGGATTCCACAGTGGTAAGAGAGTGCTAGTGGTTAAGTTAGTGAAGCGAATAACAAAAGCTCAAGCAGAAAGAGTGAGTGTTAGAAATCATACATATCTTTGTGAAACAAACAAATGGCGTTGCATTCAAATGATCACATCTCAATTAAACATGGCATAAAACAATAAACATTAGTATTTTTTGACTTGCCAAATCATTGTCTTTGCGACTCAATTCAATTGACTAATCGTCTTATATTGTAAGGCTGAACACTTCACTTTGGTTCAAACTCGAAACTTATAGTTATATGTGAAGCAACTTATCAAATGGAGGGAGTTGGAGTACTATGTATTATAAATTCTAAACGATTTTCTATAGTAATAAAAAAACACAGGAATTTTATATCAAACTAATCTTAGTTGACCAAAAAAACTTAATCTGTAAGCATTTGAGAGGAAATGTCAAACAACGCGGTTGTACACACAAACACACTACCACAACACAGAGCATGAAACTACTCCAATTTAAATAACCAACTTCAAGTAGAGATATTCAAAGACATAATTTTTTAGTGAGTTGAAGAAATCGAAACAAGTAAAAAATGGATCTCCGTGAATCAATAACCAAACAAACAAACGTTTCACTCTCCATTGCCAACCATTTATTCTCCAAACAATCTCATCAACACAAGAACATTGTGTTTTCGCCATTGTCCCTCCAAGTTGTGCTAAGTATCATCGCTGCTGGCTCTGAGGGTCCTACACTTCAAGAGCTTCTCGACTTCCTCCAATTCAAATCCACCGATCATCTCAACTCCTTTGTCTCTCATCTCCTTTCCGTCATCCTCAAAGACGCTACTCCTTCCCATCCACTATGCCTCCCTTTCTTGGAAGCTACTCCTCCTCCTACACCTGTCTGTGTCTCTTTTGCCAACGGTGTGTGGGTTGAACAATCACTTACTCTCCGACCTTCCTTCAAACAAATTGTGGCCACTGATTATAAAGCCATTTTAGCTTCAGTTGATTTTATTAACAAGGTATGTATCTATATTATCTCCAACTTTTCACTTGATGGATCTCTATTTGCATGATTGATTTTAAATTTGATATGGTTTTAAAGGCTGGTGAAGTGACCAATGAAGTTAATTTATGGGTTGAAAAAGAGACAAATGGTCTTATTAAAAAAATTCTTCCACAAGGATCGGTCCACAGGTTAACCAGACTCATCTTTGCTAATGCGTTGTACTTTAAAGGTTCATGGGATTATCCGTTTTTTGCTTTGGAGACGAAAGACTATGATTTTTACCTTCTAAATGGTAGCTCACTCAAGGTTCCCTTCATGACTAGCAAGAAGGATCAATTTATTTGTGTTTTCGATGGTTTCAAAGTACTTCGGATTCCTTATAAGCAAGGTGATGAACGAAAGTTCTCTATGTATTTTTTCCTTCCAAATGCAAAAGATGGACTATCAACTTTAGTTGAAAAGGTGGCTTCTGAATCTGAATTACTAGACCACAAGTTTCCTCTTGATAAAGTGGAAGTAGGAGACTTTAGGATTCCAAGATTCAATATTTCATTTGAACTTGAAACTTCTGATATGCTGAAGGAGCTGGGTGTGGTTTTACCTTTCTACAACGGAGGTTTGACTAAATTGGTGTACTCTAATGCGAGTAAGAAGCT
This sequence comes from Trifolium subterraneum, assembly GCA_951799995.1. Taxonomy (NCBI): domain Eukaryota; kingdom Viridiplantae; phylum Streptophyta; class Magnoliopsida; order Fabales; family Fabaceae; genus Trifolium; species Trifolium subterraneum. The sequence goes on from OX637468.1 coordinate 47,278,910, forward strand.
TAAAGTTTCCGAAATATTTCACAAGTCTTTTATTAAAGTAAACGAAGATGGTACTGAAGCTGCTGCGGCCACTGCTGCAACTATTATACAACAGAGTGCCAGGGCCATGATTGTTCCAACCCGATTAGACTTTGTAGCTGACCATCCTTTCATGTTTATGATTAGAGAAGATACCACTGGGACAATCCTCTTTATTGGATGGGTGCTCAATCCTCTTGTCGAGTGATCTGCCATTAGAGAAATAGGGAACTTATTTTTTAAACATCAAATATTTATTTATGATGAAGATAGTAGTATGTTTGGATATGATCCATGTGTGAGTGACATGTATTAAGGGAAGAGTCTAGATGAGTTTATTTGTTAATATTTCTAAGAGTGTGAAAATAAGTTGTGATATTTTCAGCTTATTTTTCCTAATACCATAATGTTAATAAAATTGGAACGTAAAGAGATGATTTTCCCAATATGTGAATTTGTTAATTTGTCTATAAATAAAAACCTTACCAAATCATTGTGAAACAATTTGAGTTTATCAAATCAAGTTTATTTATAATTCTTCTTTTTATACAAGAACACAAACATATAAATTACAGGTCGATTAAATAGTCCTAGTAATCTAAAATTAAACCTTAACTATCTCAACATCATTATTTGAATCACCTTGTTTGTCTTCCACTGTTTTGTATCTATACCAAGAAGCACAAACCAAGTAAAATCCAAAATTTACAACACTTATGATAGACAATAACCAATAAAAATAGTTAAGCTTGTCTCTATTCAAGTTGTTACTAGCCAACCACCCTCCACTCACTTTGTTAACAATCTCAACAACCACAGTACTTGTAAAAAAACCAAATGAAACAGAACACCAAGAAATTGCTGTACTAAGTGATTTCATTCCAGCTGAGCTTTCTGCATAGAAAAATTCTAGAAGTCCAATAAGTGTAAACATATCTGCAGCACCAAAAATAGCATACTGTACACCTAACCATAACACATTCATTGGTAAAGGCTCTTTACTATCTACCATATTGTGTTTTACGGCTACCGACTTTCGATGCGTTTCGACAAAACCAGCTATGAGCATTGATATAGCTGAGAGAACTAGTCCAACTCCAATTCTTTGAAGGTGTCGAATTCCGGTTGGTATGCCAGTGAATCTTCGAATAAATGGGACGAAAATTCGGTCGTATAGAGGGATTAGGATAAACATGAACAATAGAGGGATTACTGGGAGAGTTGGTCCTGGCATTTTGAATCCTAAGATGTTTCTGTTCATGGTTGTGCTTTGTTGTATAGTGAAAGTTTGAAGTTGAGCTAAACATGTGTTTAGGAATATGGTGCTAAATATGATTGGAAGCATGCGGATTAGGATTTTTGTTTCTTCTATTTGTGTCACTGTGCAAAGATTCCATGATGTTGTACTGTCTCTACCAATTGCTGCTGCCCTGTCCAAGAATCTGGAAATACATTTATTTTTTTCAAATAAAAAGAAACAAATTAGTAATTAACAATTATAGAAAAATAGTATACTAAATTGGGATCAGGATTTTCCTACTGTAATTATTACATGCACAATCGCACAGTTTTTGATCCCAGCTGTTACTATTACATCGAACGGTCAATATTAAAAACTGTGTTTTTATAGTTAAAGCAATCTTGACCATTAAATTGAAGTCAGACGGTCCATATACATTACTGCGGCCTGCTGTTACAACAAGAAATATGAATCCACTAAATTGTACTTTTGGTTCCTAACATCAACAAACGTGCGATTTTAGCCTTCAACATTCATAATAGCACATTTTGCTCTTAACTTTTACCCCTTTTGCAAATGGTTGCCCCCCACTGATTTTGACCAAGTCGACGCACACGTGTATTGTGACTCACAAGCCACACACCATGTCTTGCCACGTGGACATCGACTCTTATGCCACATATACAAGATATGCTAAGTGACATGCGAGTCATTGTCCACGTGTGCGTTGACTTAGTCAAAATCAATGCAATCAACCTTTTGCAAAAGCGGCTAAGTTAGGGGGACCAAAAGTGCTATTATGAAAATTAGAGAGCCAAAATTGTAAGTTTGTGAAAGTTAGAGGGCTGAAGCGCAATTTCGCCTAAATAGTACTATTTCTAATTGGTCATGTGGCATTAAAGGATTGAAAATTCAAATATGTTTCAATATACCTGAATTGATCTGTCCTTTTAAGGATTTCATAATTGTCCTCTTTTTCTTTTTCATGGATCTCATGCATTTCATCTTCATTCTTTGGAATTTGGAGTTTCCTATTTTTGAAGGCGGCCACAAACACCTAAAATTTCAACAAATAGGATCAATAGAGTAGTCCAATTAATATGCATCATAAATTTCATTTTAAATTACAATATTTCACCATTAAACAAGCGAATATGTCACTCATTGTAGGACGATGTGTAGTATATAGGAAAAAACGAGGATATTGATATTCACCTGTATGATTCTAATTAGAGGACTTCCCTTTGGAATATTGTTTCTATATAATGACTTTCCCATGCAAATGGACACAATTGAGAATAAGACTGCTAATGTGCTCACAGTAAAACTCAAATCCCATCCTTTATTAGTACTAATCCAATTAATGAAAGTAACACCAAGTATTGCTCCTGAGGTAAGACTAAACAAGAACCAATTAAAAAAACTTGATAATTTAGATGCTTCTTTTGGATCTTTATCATCAAATTGATCAGCTCCTAAGGCTGGTAAAGCTGCTTTAACACCACTTGTTCCTAATGCAACAAGGTAAAGTCCTGTATACAGTATAGCAGCATGGCTTCCAGTTGCTGCCTCACATTGGTTCATATTATCTTTGCAGGGAATTGGTCTCAATTGGTGGAAATGTGCTTGAACTGTTAGGATACCATATCCCTGCAGTTAAGAGACTTAGTTGTATGAGGACTATTGCAAAAGGGTCAAACTCATTTATTCATTTTATGTTACATCTTTAATTCTCAGTTCTCACACATATATTTGACATCAAATTTTGACAATAGATTATAATTTATCAGGTTAGCACAATTCAGTTATATTGGTTACTTAAGTTTAGTAGATGATTAATGAACGCAATTTATTAATCATCCACTGAATACTATTCACCACGATTTTGAATGTTATTAACCACAATTTTATATCTTCCATTAATAATCTAAATTATGGTCAAATATACACATGATATTTTATTAACCACGATTTATATACATTCAAATATACACTAGAATATCATGGTTAATGACGTTTAAAATCGTGGTTAAATTATGTTCAATTGATGGTTAATAAGCTTCAAACCTCTTCTATTACTCATTAACTGTCTACTGTATCGCGTTATCCACATATTTAAATTGCATTAACTATATAACTTATTGTCGAATTCGATGTAAAATTTTGTGTAAAAATATGATTTATCTTTCCTTAACCACAAAAGTAAAAGAAAGCGATTAAACTTACCAACAGTTCCATGCATGCAAACAGAACACAAGTCTTGAACCTAGACAAATAAGTATCACTAATAAATCCTCCTACAAGTGGTAGTAAAAAAGCAGTTCCCATAAAGTTGGTTAGAGTTGTGGCTGATTTTGTTAAGCTGAAGTTCATGTTCCCAAAGAAGTAAGTTACTAAGCTCACTGCATTGGCAACAAATGCCATGTTCTCTAGCCCTTCCATAGCTGCATTCACAAATTGAAATTTCAATATACTAAATACAAACAAAACATTTAATTGAAGATTCAACATAAAAGGGACAAAAAGGGAATTTTCCAAATTCTTACCATATACAAATAGTGCAGCTCTATTTCCTCCAAGTTTTCTTTGTACCCTTGCTTGTGTGCCCATATTTCTACAGATTCCCTAACAAGTTGTCCAAAAACTCGATTAATATGTTTCAAACAGATAATTCGGTTGGTGATCTGAGAGACACTGATTCAGAAATATCTAGTGACACTAATATAATCAATACTAGTAAGTTAATAAATTGAGTCATTTTTCTTAATTGGTTCACTAGAAGAACATTAAAAGTGTGTGACAAAGAAAAATGAAAAAAATTGGTAATTTAGTTACCATAGTTAGTGTCTTCTTTGATTTGAAGATGAGAACCTGCTTCTTTAGGTACAATAGTAGTGGTTCATTTGGCATGACTTTATATGGGAAATTGTGCTGCAAGCTGTGGATGAAGTAATAAGATAATCATATTATATGTCAAGTTGGCATTATAAAAGTAAATTTGGTTACATTTTTGTAGGAACCTCTCTTTCTATTTTTATCCTCCATGTCCCTAAAATGTGGATGTATTGAATTTATTAGTTGACTAAAATAATTTTAAATGACTAGAATGAATCAATAATTAAATGTTTATATCGTACACGATATTTGTTAATAAGATTGATTGGCATGTCTGAGCAACTTTGATCATTAATTTGTATTTATATAATTCATGTCAATGTCACCTAATGACATTGAATCATGCATTGCATAGGCGGCATTTGCAATCAGTTTTGTCAACAATGCATGTGTATGTTAGTTAGCTTATATTATGAGAGATATGGGTCATCGCATGATTAAATATCAAGTGTTTGTCTCACGGACGTATAATTGATAAGTGGTTTCAGCCCCTCTAGATCGCAGTTGCGGTGGATCGAACCGTGATCCTTCTTACCAAGTTCAACGCCAATCACCACTGAACCAGCTAACGATTGGTAGCCACGATTAATTTTGTAGTATTACAAATTCATTTTTAAAGCTTTCCCATTTACAATTCATTTTGGGGCTAAGTCTAACAGGAAAGAGTGAATGAAGTGATGTATGATGCACAAGTCTCGAATAACATTATAACGAATACGAATTTTACAAAATTCACCGTTAGATTGAAAGATCATATCATATAGATGATTCATACAAATTTTTAGAGAAATTAATTGAAAAACATTTGATATGTTATTAAGATCCATCAATAAAAACTCATAAACCGTTTGCCAAACACTTTAATTTTAATATACTATTTTTTAGCTATAAGCCGTCATTTATTAGCTATCGGCTATAAACTAGTTTATAGCTTAATTTTACCAAACAGAGCATTAATGTTGAACATGAACAAGTTAAGTTTACCGGTTTAAGTTTACAAAACTACCTCAAAATGATTTTCTTTTAAAATAAAATCAGTTTTTATCCATGCAATACAAAATTAAGGAAAAAAAAAGTGGCGGCTACTTATTATGTCTATAATAAAATGTAATTAAGTTAATATTTCTTTTTGATAATAAGTTAATATTTATTTTAAATCTAAGCAAGTTGATTTTATTTTATTTTATTGGTAGATAGAATAGAAGTAGTTGAATTTAACCGTTTAACTTAACAACATTATGTCAAAATAATTTGATTTTTTTTACAAATTTAGTCCTTATCTATGCAATACAAAATAAGGATTCCAAATTTTCAATTCAAATAAGTTAAAACCGGTTCCAACCTTCCACATCAGTATCCTAAGCATGACTTATAAAAAACAAGAAGTGTTAAATAAGTTTGTTAAGTTATCCCTACAATTTAAAATTTATTTGCTTGTTTAACATTTACATCAGTACAGTCACTGTTTGATTATTGGCACCCGCTAGCATCCAGGGAGGTGCTTTTTAAGCAATTTTTTAATTTTGAATAAAGCAATTTTTTTTATTAAACCTTCACATTGTCACTAAATTATTGAATTTTTTAATATTATGCGTACAAGTACCTTATACTAGTGGTTAAGTAAGTTAAAAAGTACAAATTTTATATTGTAAAAGACAATTTTTTCAAACCTACTAACTTATACTAATATTAGAGTAATAACTAAGGTAGTTATGATTTATATTAGGATAATAATGATACAACAAATATAGAGAGTAGCAGCAACAATACATATTCTGTTGAATAAATCACGTGCTCTCACTAGAACACTCTAGCTTTCACAGTTATGAAGGGGAAAATGAAATTTTTATAAAGCCTCTTCCAATTTGAAAATATTTTGAGAGTTGATTTGATATTAATTAATTTGATTTGGTAATTAATGAATTCAATTTAAACTATATATTTTTCAACTCATTTAGTTTATAATTCAGCTGGATATATATAAGAAGAATATACTTAGTTGTGTGGGGAGATACCGAACAAGGGCGCATGACCTACCTTATTTGTAGTGGTAGAAGAATAAATTTAGGGGTGGAAGGAATTTTTTTCGAAGAATAGATCTAACTAATTGCCCATTTTTATTCAAGAAAAAAGAACTAATGGCCAATTTAAGAAGTTTGAGAATCTATAAAATATGGGCTTTGTTTCATTATTGACACAACCTTGCGAAATTTGCATTTTAGGCCCCCCTAATTTACTCCCAGACTCCCCAAAGAGATCATTTTGTCCTTATAAACTGATTCGGCGTTTAGATGCCGAACCTAATCTATTTCGGCATGAAGCTGCCGAACCCATGATGTTATTAAGCGAATAGCTCTTTAAGGTTGGGTTGTGGGCAAGCCTGGCTCTACGAAGCCTGGATTGAGAGAATGGAAGAGATTGATATTGAGATTTAGAACCCTAAAATCGCCTTCAAATAACCCTAAATGGACCAAAAGCGTTTTGAATTTCAAAGTGTTTTTCATTTATGCTATATCAGGCTACTTCGGCACGCACATGTCGAACCATAGCGTTTTCGGCACCTCTATGTCGAACCAAAATTGATTTCGGCACGTCTGATCCATACGCTCTTGGCCCCAAATTCAAGGTTATTTTGGGATTTTTGGGGGGAATATAAGAGCAACATGGGGACCTAAAAAGCGAAAATCCAACCTTGCAATTGGTTTTAAAAGCCAAAAATTAGTATATTACGTGTTAATGGGTTTCACTCTTAAAGTCGATAAGTGAGATGACCGAATTCGAACACTGACCAATGCATATATAACAAAATATTCATATCAACTGAGCTAAACTCGTGGAATGTATTCAACTCAATTTCAATCGGAATCAATTTAATAAAAATCAATTTTCTCGCACATAAAATTCTAAACTTAATCTGTAAGCATTTGAGAGGAAATATCAAAAGTAACACGACAACACCGCAATACCGACGACATGTTTGCACACACAAACACACACTACCGCATCCCACAGAACATGAAACTATTAAATAACCAACTTCAAACTACAAATACTCAAAAAAACACTTTTAATCACTTGAAGAATCAAATCAAATAATCAAAATTCAAAACAACCAAAAATGGATCTCCCACTCTCAATTTTGATAGCAGCCGCCTCCCCCTCCCCTAAACCCTAATTTATTCTTTTTGTGTATTCACCAAGAATGAGTGGTTTTAGGGTCAATTTTTGATGCAAAATCACCCCTCTACATTGTTTTTCCTTTTAATTTCAATTAAATAAGTGATTATCCACATAGATTTGCTTCTTCGTTTTTTATTTTTATTTTTTAAGTTTGTCGTCGTCTTGTGCGGCGTTGTGTTCGTAGTCGTCTTGTGCGGCGTTTGTTGGTTTTTTTATTGCGGTGTTTCGTTGATTCAAATTGACATATCTACATCAACTTATTACAAATATGAAGACTTTAAAGACTTGGACGTCAACGTTGCAAATCCGGAGTATGAATGTTCCGGTGACTTTTATTTTGTCATATTTGTAGGTACTTTCATGATAACGTTGCAAGTTTGTTTGTAGATTGTTTCTAGCAATCTTGAATTTGTAATGATCCATGTATTTTCAATTTGAATGAATCCTTATTTTTAGTCAGAAAAATAAAACATGGTCAATAATTATAATAAAATAATTGACCATCTAATTTAAAAAGCCAAGAATGCAAGATATATTATTTCCAAAAATAAAAAATTGCAGCATATATTCTGTCTTGAGCCTCACGTAATGGTTTGTATCCTCAACCCTAATGTAGCAAAGATCTGTATCAAATTTTTTTTTAAGAAGAGATTTGTACCAAATTTAAGGCAACTTATTTTATTTATTTTTATATATGATATTTTATATTTTATTGTGACTTGGGCCTAAAGTTTGGGTACATATTCAGAACCCTAAAAAGAAGTTCATGTTATTGTTGTTACTATTTAAAGAGTGTTCTTTCCATTAGTCTCTGCCTGTGCCATTCTATTCTGTTTACGTCTCTGCTTAGTTTTTGTAAGTTAATCTATCTCACTTCTTTATTCTCTCATTCCGTTTTATTTACTTTTCTTGAATGGCTTGAAATTGTTGTTATGATGCACTTAGTTTTGCTAATTTACATTCTTGATTTGTTCGCTTATAGTTTTTGAATTGTATTTTGCAATCATAGAAGAATGGATCTCCGGTGTGAATCAAGCAAAAAACGGAAAAGAGTGAACTCTGAATCAAGCACCAACCAAACGAAGAAGAATGTTTCACTCGAAACAACTATGAATTTCCTCCATGAATCAAGCACAAAGCAAGCAAATGTTTCCCTAGCCATGGCGGAACTTCTCTTCTCTGAAAATTCCAATAAGAACAACATTGTGTTTTCTCCACTCTCGATACAAGTTATTCTCAGCATCATCGCTGCTGGCTCTGAGGGTCCCACACAACAACAACTTCTCGACTTCCTCCGTTTTGAATCCATCGATCATCTCAACTCCTTCTCTTCTCAACTCGTTTCCGTCATCCTCAAAGACGCTGCTCCTGCTGGCGGACCTCACCTCTCTTTTACCAATGGTGTGTGGGTAGAAAAAACCCTTTCTCTTCAATCTTCCTTCAAACAAATCGTGTCTTCTGATTATCAAGCCACTTTGGCTTCCGTTGATTTCATAACGAAGGTATGTATATTTTGTATATCTCCTTCTTTTCACTGCAGAACATGTTCTACATTTATTCCATGTTTAATAATTTTAAGCTTAATTAGTCAGTGTTATGCATTATTAAGTAATAAATTAATGTTATGCATTATTAATTAATAAATTGATGATATATTTAATCGTTAGATATATTTCATAAAATGATTTTAAATTCATAGAAATATTAAATAAATTCAACTATTTTTGTGATTTTTACTTATCTTAATGAATTAGATTTTTATTTCTTGTGAAAATGGCCGAGATTACATCGTTAGTATTACTATTGCAGTAGATATATGTTATGATATGCTTTTGTGAAACAACTTAATAATGGTAATTACAACCCCAATTGGTTTTGTCATTTGAATTTGAGTCTAACATCATATTTGTAAGGGTCTTTCTAGCGAATGTTTTAAAAGCATGCTTGATTTGCAAAATATAAGCATATATGACAGAATAACATATGATAAAAGCATGTTGTTCATCACTAATAAGTATGAATATATTTCGTGTTATGAATTACTTAGTATTTTTATCGTACAACTTCATGACTTTAATCACTACAAAATTTTTATTTTGATTTGACAAATACCACTGTCCAGTTTTTACTGTTTTCTATCATCCAACTAATTATTTGCAACATACGTATTATATTTGAGAAAATTAGACTGACAAAAACTTATTAATTTCTTCTATTAAAAAAATTCAACTTATATATTTGTGTAACTAACTTTTCAATTTTTTATGGTTTTAAAGGCTATTGAAGTGACTAAAAAAGTGAATAAGTGGGTTGAAAAAGAAACAAATGGTTTTATTAAAGAAATTCTTTCTCCAAGGTCACTAAACAACTTAAGTAGATTAATCTTTGCAAATGCACTGTACTTTAAAGGTACATGGAAGGAGAAATTTGATGTTTCGGAAACGAAACCCTATAACTTTCACCTTTTGAATGGCAAGCCAGTCAAGGTTCCCTTCATGACAAGTAAGAAGCAACAATTTATTAGAGCTTTTGATGATTTTAAAGTCCTTTGTCTTCCTTATGAGCAAGGAAAAGATAGGCGTCAATTCTCTATGTACATTTTTCTTCCAAATGGAAAAAAAGGCTTGCCAACTTTGGTTAAGAAGGTAGCTTCTAATTCCGAGTTATTAAACTGTAAGTTTCCTTTAGGAAAGGTGAAAGTAGGCGATTTCAAAATTCCAAAATTTAAATTTTCATTTGAGTTTGAAACTCCTGATATAATGAAGAAGTTAGGAGTGGTTTTACCGTTCTCTCCTGGAGGTTTGACGAAAATTGTAGACTCTCCTACTAGTCATGAGCTTTATGTTTCTAACATATTTCACAAGTCTTTCATTGAAGTAAATGAGAAAGGAACAGAAGCTGCGGCTGCCACTGGTTGTCATATGAGAGCAAGGTGTATTTCAAAAGGACTAGACTTTGTAGCCGACCATCCTTTTTTATTTTTAATTAGAGAAAATTCGACCAGAACAATTCTCTTCATGGGACAGATGCTTAATCCACTTCTTGAGTGATCCTAACTTTCCATGCCGAAATCAATTCCATCGCAAACAGAGATAACGAGGGAAACTCATTCTTAATAGGAATGTTTCTTTATGAAGATTATTTATTGATTTTGATTTATGATACAATTTGTGGGTCGAATAGATTAATATTATCTTAGTGGTTCCTGTCCTTTGAGTTTGATTATATTTTGATAGGATTTTAATTGAGGTTATTTTTCATTATTATTTAGGTCAATTAGCATTAAACAAATGATTTTGCATTATATGGATTTTGTCGTTTTACCGTTAGTTTTTCTTTTTTCCAGTGATAAAACCTTATACATCATAATAATTGCAAAACATTGTTGAAATCACTATTTTAATTTTATAAATTTTAGTTAGTGACAAACATAGCAATTAAAATAGTTTGAAGTGGCAAGAGAGACACACAACCATGTCATTCACATTCAACTCGGTGGTACAACCGCCGGTGGCAAAGATCATACAACCAGAACCTCTGGATGGAAGAGGAGATAGTGATAATCATACTAATGGAAAAGGTGTGAAAGAGATGATATCTTTCGGAGATAAAGTGCTGGGTAACCAGATTTTAATGGCAAGAGAAAAAGTAGATCTGTTAGCAACAAACAAAGCTAAGGTTGAACTTGTTCAAGGGAATAGGCTTATGCCCATGCTTCATGTTGAAAATTTTATGATTGCTGTGAACCATGGAAGGATGCTCTTATAGTGAAACTATTGGGAAAATCCTTGGGTTACAACACCATGAAGGCTAAACTTCATAATGTGTGGAAACTCACGGGAGGCTTTGAATTAATGGACGTTGGTAACTCTTACTACATGGTTAAATTTGATGGGGTGGAAGACAAGAACAAAGTGATTAATGGAGATCCTTGGATTATATATGATCATATTTTGGCAGTGAATCAATGGTCTCCAACATTCAACGCCACAACCGCAACGATAGACAAAACTATGGTCTGGATCTGAATTCCGAGTTTAAATCTTGTTTATTATGATGAGAGTCTTCTTTGGGCGTTGGCCTCTATGGTCGGTACTCCTGTCAAAGTAGATCTTCATACACTGAAAGTGGCTCGGGGACGCTTTGCTAGAATGTGCGTTGAAATTGATCTCACGAAACCCGTCGTTGGTCGAGTTGGAATTAATGGAGATTGGTACCATGTGCAATATGAAGGTCTCCATATTATATGTACTCAGTGTGGATGCTATGGCCACGTCTTGAAAGACTGTTCAATGAAAAAAAAACAGTATACCGGTGGAGAAAATAAACAATTCCGACGAAGTTGACGGCGTCGGGGGTGCTATCGTCACCGGAGAAAAAACTGTGGAAAAAGAAAACGTAAATCGTGGAGTAATTAATGGTGAGATCCCTGCTAATTCGGTTCAGTCCGTTGGGGAATTAACGCCTAATTTATTGCATGGAGAATGGATTAAAGTTGAGAGAAGAAATAGGAACAAGAAAATAAATGCACGCGGTTTTAATGGACAGGTTGGTAATGGGCAAAGTCAACACACCAATAACACTATCCTTAACATAGTGGAGAAATTAAATAAGGAATATCCTCCCCATAAAAGCAACGTGAATGAAACTGGCTCACCTAGTTACAAAAACAAATCTCGGTCCAAGAAAAAAAGGCCTAGAAATGATCCAATTGGGCCAAGTAAGACAATTCCAAAAAATAGTCAAGTGGTATACAACCCAGAGTCATATGGGGTGTCTAAGGGGGGTTATATAGCAACTCAGGGCAAAATGGGCTTTGAAAAAGAACAAGTGGAGCGGTCCATTGATAAAAATGAAACTAAACTTGAGCATGAGCCTAGAACTATTGAGAAGCATCACGACAATACGACCTCGGTGCAACACGACAACATGGAGCCTCAAGCTATTCCAAATAAAGAGGAAAACGCAGGAGGGGCTAAAAAAAGTGGTGATAATATTGGGGGAATAACTAATGACACCAACATGCTTCTAAACTAATGTATCCTTTTTTTAGGAGTATTTTAGTGATAATTTCTTTTCTTTTTTTAATGATTGTTATTAATTGGAATTGTAGAGGAGCTAAAGGATTAAATTTTCGGCGAGCTCTTAATAACTTTTGCAGGAAGAACAAAGTTGACATAGTAGCCTTACAAGAGACACGTTGTAGTGGGACTACTGCCAAAAAAACAATTAAGAAGCTGGGTTTCAAAAATCATGTTATGGCTGAAGCAAGAGGCTTCTCTGGTGGTATTTGGTTGATGTGGAACAGGTCAGACATTCAAGTCCATTTAATTCAAAATGACTTTCATTTTCTACATGTGCAGGTAAGTGAGAAAGATGTGGAACCATGGCTTCTCACAGTGGTTTATGCTAGCCCACGAGAGAATGAGAGACAAGATACTTGGCAATTATTGAGACAACTTTAATAAACCGTGGCTTATGATGGGAGATTTCAATGAAAGCGCTTATCCTAATGAGAAAAAAGGAGGTGCACCGGCTGATATTAGAAAATGTCAAACTTTTAACAGTTGGATCAATGATTGTAACCTTCTCGAAGTCACAACTGCAGGAACTCGTTTTACCTGGAGAGGTCCTAAGTGGAATGGGAGGGGTAGAGTTTTCAAGAAACTTGATCGTGTCCTTTGTAATGTTGATTGGAGACTGAAGTACCATGAGGGGTTCACTAAGGTCGTCCCAAGAGTTCAATCTGATCATCATCCCATTATTGTGTTGCTTAATGGGGAGACTACTACTGATAGAAATCGTCCTTTCCGCTTTGAGGCAGCATGGACTTCCCATGGTGATTTCAATGATTTTCTACATTCAAAGTGGGAGAAAGATAGAGATATTGTGCATAGCCTTTATAATCTTACAATTCATCTTAAAAAGTGGAATAAGGAGACTTTTGGTGACATCTTCAAAAGAAAGAAGGAGATTTTGGGTAGACTCAATGGGATTCAAAATAGTTCCAATTACGGTTACAGCACCTTTCTTGAGAAGTTGGAAAAAGAGTTACAAGATCAACTCGCTGTTACCCTTTATCAGGAAGAATGTCTTTGGTTTCAAAAATCTAGGAGTCGGTGGATTACAGATGGAGTTCGAAATACGAAGTATTATCATTCCAAAACCATTGTCAGAAGGAGACGCAACAAAATTATATCTCTGCGCAATGAGGGCAGAACATGGGTTGATGATCCAGAAAATTTAAAAGATTTGGTCCGAAAGTTCTTTATCAACTTATTTAAAGAGGATGAAGAGGTTCGTGATCCGATTGTTTCTTGGACTACTTACCCAACAAACATGGAAGCTCACCATAATGTCTTAAGTGCCACGATCCAGTTTGATGAATGTAAGAAAGCTCTTTTTGATATGAGGCCTATGAAGGCTCCCGGAGAGGATGGTTACCCTGCCCTATTTTTTCAACAATGTTGGGACACTGTGGCTGACTCTCTTTTTCAGTATGTTAATCAGGTTTGGATTAATCCTTCTCTTATCTCTTCGATTAATAATACTTTGCTTGTGTTAATTCCTAAAATTGACAGGCCTGAATTTGTTTCACAATTTCGCCCTATAGCTTTGTGTAATGTTGTCTATAAAATTATCACCAAGGTTATTGTGAATAGAATTAAGCCTATTTTGGATGGGATCATATTTCCCTATCAATCTAGCTTTATCCCAGGGCGCACCATTCATCATAACATCATAGTGGCTCAAGAAATGGTGCACTCTATGGCTAAAATGAAAGGTAATAAGATGTTTATGTCCATTAAAATTGACCTTGAGAAGGCTTATGATCGTCTTAATTGGAAATTTTTGGAAAATTGTCTCAATGAATGTAAGTTTCCTCCTAATCTCATTAACATTATTCAACATTGCATTTCCTCTCCGTCTTTCAAAATTTTATGGAATGGTAAAAAAACAGATATGTTTACTCCTTCAAGAGGCATTAGGCAAGGCGATCCTTTGTCTCCTTATCTTTTTGTCATTTGTATGGAGCGATTGTCTCATATTATTGCAGACCAGGTAGATGCTCAGTATTGGAAACCCATGCGGGTAGGTAGGTATGGTCCTCAAATATCTCATCTTCTCTTTGCTGACGATCTTCTTTTGTTTGCAGAGGCTTCTATCGAGCAAACACATTGTATTATGCATTGCCTTGATCTTTTTTGCCAAGCTTCTGGACAAAAGATCAATAATCAGAAAACAGAAATCTATTTCTCTAAGAATGTTGACACTCAACTCAGGGAAGAGATTTTACATCATACAGGTTATAAACAAGTCAACAATATGGGCAAGTATTTGGGAGCGAACATTAGCCCAGGCAGAACTACTAGGGGAAAGTTTAATAACATCATTGACAAAATTCAAAACAAGTTGAGTGGATGGAAACAACAATGTCTGAGCTTCGCTGGTAGACTTACTCTATCTAAATCTGTTTTGAGCTCTATCCCTTATTATCATATGCAGTATGCTAAGCTCCCAAAATCCCTTTGTAATGAGATGGAAAAAATTCAAAGAAGTTTTTTATGGGGAGACACCGATCAAACTCGCAAACCTCATCTGGTGGGATGGGATGTTTGTTGTCTTCCTAAGAAGGATGGTGGTCTAGGTATTAAGAGACCTAATTACATGAATGATGCATTTCTGATGAAGATGCTTTGGAATTTGATCAACAATCCAAATGATCTTTGGTGTAAGGTCCTTTATAGCAAGTATGGAAGAAACAAAGACCTTAGGGTAACCATTAGTTCTCAACCCTATGACTCTCCTTTGTGGAAAGCTTTAACAGGTGTATGGGAACAATTTCAGCAGAACATTGTGTGCCAGTTGGGCGATGGGAATAATATCAATTTTTGGTTGGATAAATGGACCCCGAGCGGGAATTCTCTTATCTCCATCACTAATCAAACTTATATTGACACGACTATCTCTGTGAGGGATGTGGTAACCCCCTCGGGAGATTGGGATCATAATTTTCTTACTTCTAACTTACCACTTACCTTTGCTTTTCAGGTTCTAGCTCTTCTTGCACCTAAGAATACTGATGGAAAGGACAATATTGGTTGGGGAGGAACCAACACTAGAAACTTCATAGTTCAAAGTGCCTATGAATCTCAAAATAATAGAGCTCAACTCATCGAGGGAGATTGGAAGGCCTTGTGGAGTTGGAAAGGCCCTCATAGAATTCAAACCTTTATGTGGATGGCGGCTCATGAGAGGCTGCTCATTAATTATCGTAGGAGTAAATGGGGTGTTGGAGCTTCTCCCACCTGCTCTGGATGCGATAGAGACATTGAAACTATTATTCATGTTTTGCGAGATTGCCCCATAGCAACACAAACATGGATAAGGCTTGTCCCTTCAAATCAAATAACTAATTTTTTTTCTCCTCTTAATTGCAGGGAGTGGATCTTCAAAAACATCAATCATCAACTAGGTGACACTCAGAGTAAAAAGTGGAGTACAATTTTTCTGGTGGCATGTTGGCATATGTGGATGTGGAGGAACAAAAAAAAATTTGAGGAGGATTTCAAGCGTCCGACAGATGCAACTTATATTATTCTCAAGATGGCTAAAGACATAGACAACTACACTCATCATCCTTTGAATCCTCGCCAACGCGAAACTATTTTTATTGGCTGGAAAAGACCTCACGAGGGGTGAGTTAAACTTAACTGTGATGGAGCATACAAGGATTCATTGGGTCTAGCTGGTT
The DNA here is from genome assembly GCA_951799995.1 of Trifolium subterraneum. NCBI lineage: Eukaryota > Viridiplantae > Streptophyta > Magnoliopsida > Fabales > Fabaceae > Trifolium > Trifolium subterraneum. Next base: position 47,294,998 of record OX637468.1, read on the forward strand.
GTGGTGGTCTCTTTCGGAACTCAGATGGAAGATGGCTTAAAGGATACTCTCACAAAATTGGAACTTGTGACGCTTTGTGCGCTGAAATGTGGGGAATGTATTTGGGAATGCAACTAGCTTGGAGACATAATTTCCACCATCTTCAAGTGGAGAGCGACTCAAAAACTCTAATTGACATGATCACTGGGAAAGTAAAAATCAGTGGAAATCCGCCCACCTTGATTCGTCGTATACAGGAGCTTTTAAAATTGAACTGGCAGGTGCATTTCAATCACACTTGGCGGGAAGGAAATAGAAGTGCTGATTGGCTAGCTAATTTTAGTTTCTCTTTGGATTCTTTTAATACTCTTGTTATGGAGACCCCTCCGAGTGAAATCTCAAGTCTCCTTTTTGATAACTTTTTCGAGGCTTGCATGCCTAAAAATATTTATGTAACTTTGTAGGTCTTGTTCTTTTTGGGCGTTAGCCCTCTTTAATCACCAAAAAAAAAAAACCTTATACATCATATAAATACACTACTAGCAATTTGCTTATTTCCTGCGGATATTCTTGCGGAAAACAAATTGCAGGTATTTCCAAAGATTTTTCTGCGGATTTTGTTACTCAAACCAGTTTCCTGCGGATTTATTTGTTTAAGGAAAATCCGTAGTTATACCCAAGGTTTTTCCTGCGGTTTTTTCCACTCAGAACAATTTCTTACCGATTCTTTTGTTTTAGGAAATTCCGGAGGTATTTCCAAGGATCTTCCCGTGGATGTTGGTACCCACGTTCCTATGGATTTTATTGCATCAGGAAATTCCGCAGGTAACTTTTGATTTAATTTTTTAAAAGTTTTTTTAAGTTTCAATTAAAATTTTATAAAATCTGGCTAATTAAAAAATTAAAACGTGCTTGTTAAGAAAAATATTAACTAATACTACTTTTTTTTGTTAGGACTAATAACTAAGAAAAAAATACTAATTGGTTTTTTTTCACTATAAAGTTATTTTCTTAAAACTAAAATTAAAAGTTTTTTTATAAAACTTATCTTAATCATAATTTGTTATGTCTCAAAACTAAAAATCTACTATTAGAAAAACAAAATTAGAAATGTTAAACCCAAAATTTCACTATCGTGAATCAATCTCTCTGCTTCTCTCCCAAATCACATGAACCCTAACCATCGCAAAATTCCAATCGGAAACGTTCCGTCGCCGCTGTTGTTCACCGTTTCACCGATGGAAAAATTGCTTGAATCCTAACCATTGTCGTTTCACCGTTCTGTTCTTAATCCTTCGCGCTTGGCAAATTGCGGCAAAACCCTAGAATTTCTCTCGCAGCAGTTAGGATTGAAGAGGAAGCAAAGATAAAGTCGCTGAAACTAGATGGAGGTAAACAATTTTGAACCCTAATCACTCTGAAACAATATCGTCTTATCGTTTTAGATCTAGATTTCTGGTTCAACGTTTTCGCTTGTTTGTTTTGTCCTTTTCAGAAAGTAAATTAGGATTCACCACGGCATCATCAACAACTTCTTCTGAAAGTAAATTCTGTAAACATTATAACAGTTCTGTGAATTTTGAAGATAGAGCTGATTCTGTTTTGGAGTATTTTGATTTACCACTTGATGAAATTCCTATTTTTATGACTCTTTATTTTGATCATTCATGTGTTAGGTGTTAGATTGTATTGAGCTCGGATTTTTGATTATTGGTTAATTTAGAGGATATATGTTGATGAAAATCCATTGCATATGTGGTGTTTGTTAGAATGTCTCTAAGAATTCAGAATAATAATATGAAAACAAGTGTGTTGCTTATGTTACTTTCCTTCTTTTTAAATTCTTAACATATATAATTGATTTCGGCACTCTGATTCATACGCTCCTGGACCCAAATTCAAGGTTATTTTGGGATTTTTGGTGAATATAAGAGCAACATAGGTGCCTAAAAAAAAAATCCAACCTTGCAATCATCATTATCATTATATATATAACCCTACTAAAATCCTAATTTAATTATTAAAAAACGATGAAAAATGTGCTCAGCGGTAATTGAACTTATAACCTTTTTGTAAAGACTTCATATATTAGCCACTATGACATATCAATCAATTTGAAATATTTTTGTAACCAACATGTATTGAATATGCAATCCAATCATTTTTTTTCTGTAATACATGTTCAATTATTTTTTGCCAAGTCTTCAATATTTTTATACACATACCTCAATAGAAATCGAACACATGACTTGTCACAACAATATATAATTTAATATTTTTCGGTGCTATGCAAATATTTAATTTGTTTAAATATAAATTATTTTTTATTTTAATATTTATTGTATATGCTTTGTTTTTCCTCTATATATATATATATATATATATATATATATATATATATATATATATATATATATATATATATATCAAGTTTAGCTTTCACAAATTTTTACTCTAACTATTCATTCTCGCCGCGTTTTATATTTTCCTCTATATATATCTCAAGTTTAGCTATCACAAATTTGTGTTTCAATTGCTACTATGACTGATCAAAATATTGAATTTCAACTTGCGCTACGTTGTTTAAGAGGTTTTTTAAATTTTATTTTATATTTTATATACTCTAACTATTCATTCTCGCCGCGTTTTATATATACTACTTGATGAGGACATAGTCCAAGATATAAATGATGCAATCCAAAGCTTAGAAGGTCCGACCCAAGTTGAAGAAGGTTTGACCCAAGTTGAAGAAAAAGAACCAAAGTTTATGATCCAAACATGTGATAGTGGTACAATAAATCATAAGAAAGTGGAAAACAAAGTGCTCCTCCACTAAGCATATGAAAGTGGTGCACCAAGCAATCAAAGGGCACCACTATCACTTCTTTATTTCCCATTTTTATTTGTAATAATTCAGCCCCACTATCATGATAGTTAGTGGCTGAAGACTTTTTGCTTTCTTAGGAGTTACTTTTTCTTATTACTCATCATAAGTCTTTCCTATATAAAGGAGGCATGTAACTCTTTCCAAATCAATGAATTTTGTTGAGTCTTACACTTTGTGTGTTTTTGAGCTTTGCTCGTTGGTTCTGGACTGAACTGTCTATCGATCTTATCAAGAAACCACGTTTCTTGTGGCGATCCTCACTTGGTTTATCACTATTCTTGGATTAGAATTGTGATTGCCTCCATTTCTGTTTTTTCCCATCACTTCTCTTTATTTTTATCTAATTATCAATCTATTTTCTTTCTACTTTCTTTCTTTTTTACACATAACATCATCGAATTCATACTCCAATAACTGACTTAGAGAAGTACGTCAATCATTGTCGGATCAAATATCAAACTTATTATATTGAGTTTCACAATGGCAAAGTAAGTATACCTTTTATTTCAATCGAATGTATTTGATTGTATTTGAGCATTTCACATTGATAGAGATTTAACATTGTTATTATTTTTATTTTATGGCGCGGTCACGTTACCAAAAATGTTTGCATATGATTTTGGTGACAACACCGTACATCGTTATGCTACACTTAACCTTTGTTTGGTAGGTGAGAAAATGAGAAGAGATAAATAGAAACACGGAAACCAATGCATGAATTTGGATCCAAATACTACATGCTTTGGTTTTCGTGTTTCTATTTCCCTCTTCTAATTTTCTCTCCTACCAATCACACCCTTATTGATCCAAACGGAAATCAATTTGAAATTTTAGTTGAAAAAATTAATTGCAGCATATATTTTAAACCTGGATGATCTACATTGCGTGATTTTTATAATAGTCAATATGGTGCTTGGGTAACTTTATTATACACTGTGATAACTCAGTTTGGACTAATTTTAAAAGACAGATTTAATTGTGTCATTTATTTTAAAAAATTTATTATAGTTCTTTTTATATAATATATGAAAATCTACAAAACCCGTGCGATAGCACGGGTCGGTGTCTAGTATATATAAAAGGAGCTAAGTCTCCAATTAACCCTAATTTAACCCTCATGTTATTAAAAATGTTAAAAAATTTCCTCACCAAGATTTGAACCCATGTCCTCTCACAAATTTCTTAGCTCAATTGCCACTACAACATTTGAATTTAATTGATATATTTTGCATACACCAATATATAACTACGTCTTTATATTCCTGATTATAATTATTCCTAATATATAATTATAATTATTTATAATTTTCAAATCATTGTGTTTATTTTTTTACAATACGTAATTATAATGATATATACTTTTTTCAAATCTTTCTTTTTGTTTTGTTCCATTTTATATTTTCGTTTTTAGTTTTATTTTTGAGATTTTTATATGAAATTATGCAAGAAATACTAATTTTGTATGAGAAAAAAATAATCACTGATATATTACAAATTACTTATAATTGAAAAAAATAATCACGGCTATTGAAAAAAATAATCACTGATTTGTTACAAATCATTATTATTATATTATCATTATCATTATATATACTAGCGGGCCAGGCAGGCGCGTGCCTGTGTTTAACTTACGTAAAAAAAAAATGCCTTATATTATTGTGAGTTTGTTAATACAAAAAATTTGCACCAAAATGCAGTTATGTTTTTTTATTGTTATAGTTGAAAGAAAGTTTTTTAAAGGGCAAATTTGAAGTTGTAAGAGAGGTAGTTTTAAGTAGTTATGATTTATTTAGTGTTGATACGTAATACAAAAGGGTTGAATTGTCAGAGAAAAAACCAACACAAAAAGGGTAAAATAGAGATTTTAAAAAGTCTACACCAAAATTTTTTGTATCCTTTTTATATTATAGTATAAATAAAAGTAGTTAAGTCTCCAAATAACCCTAATTTAATCCTACTAAAATCCTAATTTATAAAAAATAACCTCAACAGGAGTTGAACTTTTAACCTTTATGTAAAGCCTTCATATATTAGCCACTATGACATATCAATCAATTTGAAACATTTTTGTAACCAACATGTATTGAATATGCAATCCAATCAATTTTTCTGTAATACATGTTCAATTTTTTTTCCAAGTCTCCAATTTTTTAATACACCTACCTCAATAGAAATCGAACCCATGACATGTCACAACAATATTTAATTTAATATTTTTTGCTGCTATGCAAATATTTAATTTGTTTAAATAGAAATCAATTTTTATTTTATAAAGATATGTTATGAATATTTATCGTATATGCTTTGTTTTTCCTCTCTATATATACCTCAAGTTTAGCTTTCACAAATTTTTACTCTAACTATTCATTCTCGCCGCGTTTTATATTTTCCTCTATATATATATATATATCAAGTTTAGCTATCACAAATTTGTGTTTCTATTGCTACTATGACTGATCAAAATATTGAATTTCAACTTGCGCTATGTTGTTTAAGAGGTTTTTTATTTTTAATTTTATTTTATATTTTATATACTCTAACTACTCATTCTGGCCGCGTTTTATATTTACTACTTTCTTTCTTTTTTACACATAACACCATTGAATTCATATCTAATAACTGACTTTTTTTTTACACATAGCACTATTGAATCCATATCCATTAACTGACTTAGAGAAGTACGTCAATAATTGTCGGATCAAATATCGAACTTATTATGTTGAGTTTCACCATGGCAAAGTAAGTATACATTTTATTTCAACCAAATGTATTTGATTGTATTTGAGCATTTCACATTGGTAGAGATTTAACATTGTTATTATTTTTATTTTATGGCGCGGTCATGTTACCAAAAATGTTTGCATCTAATTTTGACGACAACAACATACATCGTTATGTTACACTTAGCCTTTGTTTCGTAGGAGAGAAAATGAGAAGAGTGAAATAGAAACACGGAAACCCATGTATATCCAAATACATGCATTGGTTTCCGTGTTTCTATTTCTCTCTTCTCATTTTCTCTCCTACCAAACAGACAATTATTGATTCAAACAGAAATCAATTTGAAATTTTAGTTGAAAAAATGAATGACATCATATATTTTAAACATGGATGGTCTGCATTGCGTGATTTTTATAATATTCAATATGATGTTTGTGTGATTGTATTATACACTGGGATGAGTCTGTTTAGACTGATTTTAGAAGACAGATTTGATTGTGTCATTTATTTTAAAAAATTATTATAGTTCTTTTTATATAATATATGAAAATCTACAAAACCCGTGCGAAAGCACGGATCGATGTCTAGTTGATTTTAAAAGTCCAAAAGTAGTATATTATGTGTTAATTGGTTTCACTTTTAGGTGGCTAAAATTAATTTTAGAGGTATAAAACAGATTCTAATAATATCAATTTTTCTATGGTAAAATTGATTTTGCTTTAGAACTACTAATCTCATTTAAAGTAAGAAATTGCAAGTTTTTATACACATAAACCATTTCATCTTTGACTCATTTTTTTTTTTGTTAAGTACGTTAGTACTTAAACGTTTTACTCTTAAAGTTGAGATGATAAGTGAGATGACCGAATTCGAACACTATCCAATACATATATAATATAATATTCATGCTAAACTCGCGGAAACTATTCAACTCAATTTCAATCTGAATCAATTTACAGAATTAATTTAATAAAAATCAATTTTCTCGCACATAAAATTCTAAACTTAATCTGTAAGCATTTGAGAGGAAATATCAAAAGTAACACGACAACACCGCAATACCGACATGTTTGCACACACAAACACACACTACCGCATCTCACAGAACATGAAACTATTAAATAACCAACTTCAAACTACAAATACTCAAAAAGCACTTTTAATCACTTGAAGAATCAAAATTCAAAACAACCAAAAATGGATCTCCGTGAATCAATAACCAACCAAACAAACGTTTCACTCTCCATCGCAAACCATATATTCTCCAAACAATCTCACCAAGACAAGAACATCGTCTTATCACCACTGTCGCTACAAGTTGTTCTCAGTATCATCGCTGCTGGTTCTGAGGGTCCCACACAACAACAGCTTCTCGATTTCCTCCGATCCAAATCCACCGATCATCTCAACTCCTTCGCTTCTCAGCTTGTTTCCGTCGTCCTCTCCGACGCTGCTCCTTCCGGTGGACCTCTCCTCTCTTTCGCCGATGGTGTCTGGGTTGAACAAACCCTTTCTCTTCTACCTTCCTTCAAACAAATCGTATCCACCGATTATAAGGCCAGTTTGTCTTCTGTTGATTTCAAAACCAAGGTGTGTATAATGGATCTATCTTCTCACAAACAATTAGTTACTATTTTATTCTATTTTATTTTGTTTTGTTTTGTTTCATAACCTAATTTAGAGCAAATGTTGTTTAATATTTGAAGCATAAATCACCTATGTAGTTATTATATGATGATATAATTGATGAAAACTAGACTAACAAAAGGTTAAATTTAGCATCTTCTTGGGCTCAAAATAGCGGATAGCTTATAAGCTAGCTTATAGCTTATAGCGAATAAGCTAGCTGGTTGAACTTGTAGTGTTAGCTAAAATGACATAAAAACCATATGTTTAATTAATATTTAAATTTTTTCAAGCAAGATGATAGGGATAAAATAAGCTATACGCTCATAAGCTACTTGAAATAGCGTTTGAAAAATAAATTATAAGATGATAGTAAAATAAGCTACAAGCTCTTTTTTAAAAATTGTTATCAAACCGAGCTTTTAACTTATAACCTATAAGCTATAAGCTAGCTTATTGTGTTTCCGAGACAGAGCCTTAGTGTTTTTTTAGCATCTTACTAATTTAGCAATGCAATGTGTGAAAATTAGACTAACAAAAGGTTAAATTTTTCTATTGAAATACTTCTGGAAAGAATTTGAATGATCTATATGCATAATTGATTTTTAAATTTGATATGGTTTTAAAGGCTGCTGAAGTGGTTAAAGAAGTGAATTTATGGGCCGAAAAAGAGACAAATGGACTTATTAAAGAAATTCTTCCTCCGGACTCCGTTGACAGCCAAACCAGGCTCGTCTTTACTAATGCTCTGTACTTTAAAGGAGCATGGAATGAGAAGTTTGATGCTTCAAAAACAGTAGACTATGATTTTCATCTTTTGAATGGAAGTTCGGTTAAGGTTCCCTTTATGACCAGCAAGAAGAAACAGATTATTAGAGCTTTTGATGGTTTTAAAGTTCTTGGTCTTCCTTATAAGCAAGGCGGAGATAAGCGTCAATTTTCTATGTACATTTTTCTTCCCGATGAAAAGGATGGGCTATCAACTTTGGTTGAGAAGGTGTCTTCTGATTCCGAGTTACTAGGACACAAGCTTCCTCTTCAAAAAGTAGAAGTAGGTGACTTTAGGATTCCAAAATTCAAGATTTCATTTGGGCTTGAAACTTCTGATATTCTGAAGGAGCTAGGAGTGGGTTTACCTTTCTCTGGCGGAGGTTTGACAAAAATGGTGGAATCTACTGGCATGGGTCAAAACCTGTATGTTTCCGACATATTTCACAAATCTTTCATTGAAGTAAATGAAGAAGGCACTGAAGCTGCTGCGGCCACTGCTGCAACTGTACTATTAAGAGGAATTCCAACTCGACTAGATTTTGTAGCTGACCGCCCTTTCTTATTTCTGATTAGAGAAGATTTGACTGGAACAATCATCTTCGTTGGACAGGTGTTGAATCCTCTTGTTGAGTGATCTTAGCAACCATTTTGGATTGGATTGCTAATAGATAAATAGGGATCATGTGCTGTAATAGAAATACATTTATGGTGAGAATAGTACTATATTGTTATGTGTGACTGGCATGTATTAAGGGAAGATTGTAGAGGAGTTTATTTGAATACAGTTTTATAACAACTATATAAGTACTTCTGTTAATGTTTGTAAGAGTATAAATATAGGTTATGATACTTTCATCATAGTATTCCTAAACTATAATGTTGTTAGTAAAATAGAATATGTTAAATTTTTTTTTTTGAAGAGTTCATATTTGTGCATTTTAGGAATTTTTGACAGACTTCCTAAGGGTCTAATTTACTACTAACTATTCAGGTTGAGACATATGGTATATACACACTCAAGAGAGTTGAGACATAGTATGGCAGTCAGGTCCTGTTGTACTGTCCTATGTAGATAGAGGCTGGGGAATATGTTAAGGTCTTTTTTTTTTTTTTTTTGGTTTTCACCACCAGTATCCGGCCCACTGGACCGCCTAATTTGGTTCGGGGGGGGTCAGTTATGACATCAAGTGGTTTCAGTCCCCTCCCGATCGTAGTTGCAGGGGAACGAACCGTGGTCCTCCTTACCAAGTTCAGCATCAATCTTGAGGTTTGTTTTTATCACTTCCATAATGTCTTAAATATGCCCTTGCCATTTCCAGTTTTTTGTCCGTGTGCATGTAAGCCTTGAGATTGGTTATAGCTGCCGAGTAGCCACCATCAAATTGATTCTGAAATTGCGTTTAAACTGTTAGATGGAAAGGTCCTAGAAAGAAAGGCAAGCTAAGTGAACAAATTACTTTTGTAAGCCTTTGATCATGGACTCCTAGCTAACATTATAATCCTAGATTTATGTGTCATTTTTTGGGTCGCGTATTGATTACTTTATGGACTTATCTTTATTGTTCATATAAATTATTTGCAAATTGCATGTGTTTTTGTTGTAGTAAATTTCCTGATTATTGGGAAGAGGTGTGTTATATACCTATGTATCCTTGATGTATTTTCATAAAATTTCTTGAATATTTGGAAACTGATATTATCATATGAAAACTGCATTGCAGATGTTTTTTGTTTGTTTGATGGTTTCTCTTCGCAACTCCTTCAATATGCAAATAAGATGAAATCGCATCTCGTTCACCTCTTCGTTTAGTTTGATTGATCTCACTCATGCATGTTAAGTGTTTGAGATCACTCTGTTTTTCTACTTGGTATATGAAAGTAATATTTACTTGTGGTTTAAGAAGATATTACTTCCATCTTCGTTTTGACGGTATACCAACTAGAGTGAGAGATTTCGGCATCATGGCCTCCAATGTCCTAATTCTTGTATGTACTGTAAGCAAGGAACAGAGGACCTTTGGCATGTTGGATTGCCCAGCATACAATAATTGTAAAATTTTTCAGAATAACATGGTCAATAATTATAATAAAATAATGGTCACTAATTTAAAAAGCCAAAAATGCAGGATATATTTTATACAAAAATAAAAAATAAAAAATTGCAGCATATATTCTGTCTTGAGCCTCACGTAATGGTTTGTATCCTCAACCCTAATGTAGCAAAGATTTGTATCAATTTTTTTTTTTGAAGAGATCTGTACCAAATTTAAGGCAACTTATTTTATTTATTTTTATATATGATATTTTATATTTTATTCTAACTTGGGCCTAAAGTTTGGGTACATATTCTGAACCCTAAAAAGAAGTTCATGTTATTGTTGTTACTATTTAAAGAGCGTTCTTTCCATTAGTCTCTGCGTGTGCCATTCTATTCTGTTTACGTCTCTGCTTAGTTTTTGTAAGTTAATCTATCTCACTTCTTTATTCTCTCATTCCGTTTTACTTTTATTTACTTTTCTTGAATAGCTTGAAATTGTTGTTATGATGCACTTAGTTTTGCTGGTTTAATTTACATTCTTGATTTGTTTGCTTATAGTTTTTGAATTGTATTTTGTAATCATAGAAGAATGGATCTCCGGTGTGAATCAAGCAAAAAACGGAAAAGAGTGAACTCTGAATCAAGCACCAACCAAAGGAAGAAGAATGTTTCACTCGAAACAACTATGAATTTCCTCCATGAATCAAGCACTGTTGTTACCGAGGTTAAAAAATCGTTTAAAATAATTTTTTCAGCCACCGAAGATATTACTGGATTGAGTCGCGTACTAGGTCCCTTTCTTTAAGACGTTTCGCGGCACTGCCCAAAATTGTGCAAGGCAGACGATCAACCACGAAGTCCCCAGGATAAAACAGCTCAGTTCTACTGATACCGATAAATACTGCACTGTAGATATCGGGCAAGAATTACACCCTCAATATGGTAATATGGTACTAAAACCAGTGCGCTATGGTTTTAAGTCCATTATAATATGATGCTATGACCAGTCTAATATGGTACTGAGACCATTCTCATATGGTACTTGGACCATTCTTAAAACAAAGGGAATATGGTATTATGACCATTCTTATAAGTTTGAAGGAACTAGTGATATTATCATCACTTCTCAAAAACGAATTAATACTAATACTTGTATTAGTATCACACAATACAAAGAATAGACTTTTTATTCTTCTTTAAATAATTTGGAACAAAATTTAAAATTAATCTTTCTAACTTGCATATCCATATAAAGAAACCAATTGCTTTATTACGGACGGACATATAAAGATTGGTTGATAGGATAAAAAATAATTTCATAATCTTTAAAAGGTTCTTCACAATTCTGATTTTTTATGTCTACATAACATACTTTCAGAAACATATAAGTGAAATATGTAGTTAGAAATATATGAACCTGGTGAGGAAAATTCCCGTTTCATCGTACCTATGAAGGATATAGATGTTGATTTCTACAATTGTATCTTCCTCTTAATTCTTCTCCTTTTACTTTAAGCTCGTAACTTTGTTTCTCACATGATATCAATGCTATCATGGCTAGTAAGAAAACATTGTGCTATGTGTTTCCTAATAGCAATGATGTAGCTTGATCTTCTTAAACTCTACAAGCCAATATTGTTGAATTCCAGTGAGTGCTCAAGGCTAAGTGGTTGGTGATGATTGTTCTCCATAGGTCCAACCTTCACATGCTGTCACTTGGCCTTTTTTTCTAAAAATTATCTGGCGGCTGTAGTGTGAGCTGAGTAAAAGAATAATAACTAATCTCCTTCTTAATAGGAACATGCAGTTTTTCTCAAGTAAAAATGCCACCAACTTATGTCCTATAAAATTGAGATCATACTCATGACTCAATTAAGGGTGATGTGATGTGGCCGAATATTTAGGAACACATGTTATGACTTTTTCTACTACTCTTCCTATTATTTAGTAACCCAAGTGAGTTCACACAACATAGAGAATGTACTAATAATAATATGTAGAGTCTACTTTTTATTATTTTTATTCTCAAAATACACACTAGTATATAATACATACTAATATGTTCTACTACCCAAAGTGGGACTCAATATTTTATTTTCAATTCACACATAAATGTGTTCTATGTTCCAACAAGCACAAAGCAAGCAAATGTTTCCCTAGCCATGGCGGAACTTCTCTTCTCTGAAGATTCCAATAAGAACAACATTGTGTTTTCTCCACTCTCAATACAAGTTATTCTCAGCATCATTGCTGCTGGCTCTGAGGGTCCCACACAGCAACAACTTCTCGACTTCCTCCGTTTTGAATCCATAGATCATCTCAACTCCTTCTCTTCTCAACTCGTTTCCGTCATCCTCAAAGACGCTGCTCGTGCTGGCGGACCTCGCCTCTCTTTTACCAATGGTGTGTGGGTAGAAAAAACCCTTTCTCTTCAATCTTCCTTCAAACAAATCGTGTCTTCTGATTATCTGGCTACTTTGGCTTCCGTTGATTTCATAACCAAGGTATGTATACTTAGTATATCTCTTTCTTTTTACTGCAGACCATGTTCTACATATATTCCATGTTTAATAATTTTAAGCATTATTAAGTAATAAATTGATGTTATGCATTATTAATTAATAAATTGATGATATACTTGATGGTAGATTCTAGGGTGAGGGCTCAATTAAGTCCATCACCGGTGAACCACTTAATTTAACCGCTAGATTAAATAATCACACATGATCTCCTTTGTCACTACCACACCAAATCTAGTCTATCATCTTCATCCTTGCATTCAGTTTCTTTTTCTCTCCTCTCAATTTATGCATCCTGCCAAGTGCCAAGAAGCACTCTGTTTTCATCCTCCAACTCCCATAATAATCAAACATTTAGATTTAAATTCAACCTTAAAGAAATTATTATCGATTTGCTTTAATCAATTTCTTCTCTTTAAAGAATTTTTTTCCTTCAAATTAAAATTTGGATCTTGATTATGAGACCATCTTTGTAAGAGTGGGGTGAGAAAGAAGATTGAGAAAACCATACAATATTAAATTTGAGCATTCTACATGTTCTCTTAGAAACATTGTTGTTTGTTTGTTGCGAAACTCACTGGCTTAAAATAATGTCCAGAAATTGGATGTGTAATGTGTTGGTTGTAATGGACAACCCTTTAAACGTTTTAGTACCAACACAATTCGAGTGATGCATAAATTGAGAGGAGAGAGAAAGAAACTGAATGCAAGGATGAAGATGATAGCCTAGATTAGGTGTGGCAATTTGATATGTTATTGAGACCCATCAATTTGTTCTATGGGTGATCTATATGATATAAACTTTCAATCCAAAAGGTGGATTTTGTAAAATTCGTATTCATTATAGTGTTATTCGTTACTGGTCCACCATGGACCACTTGACGAAGTGGTCCATATTAGAATTTTCCCCATATTTAATGGTTAAATACATTTCATAAAAGAATTTTAAATTCATAGAAATATTAAATAAATTCAACTATTTTTGTGATGTTTACTTATCTTAAATTAGATTTTTATTTCTTGTGAAAATGGCCGAAGGATTACATCGTTAGTATTACTATTGCAGTAGATATATGTTATGATATACTTTTGTGAAACAACTTAATAATGGTAATTCCAACACGAATTGGTTTTGTCAAAATATTAAGAGTATGTTTGATTTTTAAAATATAAGCATACGGCGCGAATAACACATGATAAATTATTAAAATATTAAGCAACATTTTATCTTTGTTTTTATGTGATGTTTGGTGGACAAAATATTATTTTAATATTTAAACAAATTATACTTAGGACAAAAAATATTCTTGTCGTTTAGTGCGGGATACAAATTGTGAGGGACAAAATGTTGATTACTACTAATACTGTTGTCTCCAGTAGCATCCAACCAAATTTAGCTTCATAATATTTGAAAATTATACTAACAAAAACTTAATTTCTTCTATTGAAATACTTGTGAAAAGAATTTAACCTATCTATATGATTTTCACCTTCTAAAGCATAGATAACCTTTGTGCATGTACATGCTGTTCATCACTAATAAGTATGAATATATTTCGTGTTATGAATTACTTAGTATTTTTATCGTACAACTTCATGACTTTAATCACTACCAAAATTTTATTTTGATTTGACAAATACTACTTTCTTGTCTTTACTGTTTTCTATCATCCAACTAATTATTTGCAACATACGTATTATATTTGAGAAAATTAGACTGACAAAAACTTATTAATTTCTTCTATTAAAAAAATTCAACTTATATATTTGTGTAACTAACTTTTCAATTTTTTATGGTTTTAAAGGCCATTCAAGTGACTAAAGAAGTGAATAAGTGGGTTGAAAAAGGAACAAATGGTTTTATTAAAGAAATTCTTTCTCCAAGGTCACTAAACAGCTTAAGCAGACTAATCTTTGCAAATGCACTGTACTTTAAAGGGACATGGAAGGAGAAGTTTGATGGTTCGAAAACGAAACGCTATAACTTTCACCTTTTGAATGGAAAGCCAGTCAAGGTTCCCTTCATGACAAGCAAGAAGCAACAATTTATTAGAGCTTTTGATGGTTTTAAAGTTCTTCGTCTTCCTTATGAGCAAGGAAAAGATAGGCGTCAATTCTCTATGTACATTTTTCTTCCAAATGGAAAAAAAGGCTTGCCAACTTTGGTTAAGAAGGTAGCTTCTAATTCCGAGTTATTAAAAAATAACCTTCATTTCAAAAAGGTGAAAGTAGGTGACTTCAAAATTCCAAAATTCAAATTTTCATTTGAGTTTGAAACTCCTGATATAATGAAGAAGTTAGGAGTGATTTTACCGTTCTCTCCTGGAGGTTTGACGAAAATTGTAGACTCTCCTACTAGTCATGAGCTTTATGTTTCTAACATATTTCACAAGTCTTTCATTGAAGTAAATGAGAAAGGAACAGAAGCTGCGGCTGCCACTGGTTGTCATGTGATGGTAAAGTCTATTTCAAAAGGACTAGACTTTGTAGCCGACCATCCTTTTTTATTTTTAATTAGAGAAGATTCCTCCAGTACAATTCTCTTCATGGGACAAATGCTTAATCCACTTGTTGAGTGATCCTAACTTTCCATGCTGAAATCAATTCCATTGCACACAAAGATAACGAGGGAAACTCATTCTTAATAGGAATGTTTCTTTATGAAGATTGTTTATTGATTTTGATTTATGATATTCAATTTGTGGGTCGAATAGATTAATATTATCTTAGTGGTTCCTGTTCTTTGAGTTTGATTATGTTTTGATAGGATTTTAATTGAGGTTATTTTTCATTATTATTTAGGTCAATTAGCAATAAACAATTGCATTATATGAATTTTGTCTTTTTACAGTTAGTTTTTAGCACATTTTTTAAACTGTTCTTTTAATTGATTAAAATTCATATAGATTCCACTATTAAAATATCATTTTTACCATGTGGCATCTTAGTGGTGCATCTACATGGTAGTTTTGTTTGTCCAGTTGACATATAAACTTCACAGTAGGGACCTGATCTTGCCATCATCTAGGATAGTTTTTCTCTTTATCCTTGTCTAGGATTGTTTTTTAACCAATTTGACATTTAATTTTTTCAATTGTTCTTTTCTTTTATTTATTGTTATCATTTTTCATCTGTATGGTCTATCTCTTTGCTTCTTCCTTATATGTTTCTCTTTTGTTATTTTTTGTGGTGGTGTATTAAGTAAATAGGATGTAATTGTGTTAATTGTTGTATTTTATGTATATTTTTTCTATTGGATCAAAAGTGCATATGAATAAGGAAAAAGGCTGAATTTATATTTTTTTTTCTTTCTATTTTTTAAGATCTATTTTGGGTTATTTCTCCTGGCAGAGATGTTGGGGGATGAGTTTTTATACATATGTTTCATTTGATCATTCTTTTCTCTATTCGCAAGTCCACCACATTTGTTAATGAATCTGTCCTATATTCTTTTCTAACCAGAGTAACAATCATTTCGTTCCCCTC
Organism: Trifolium subterraneum; assembly: GCA_951799995.1. Lineage (NCBI taxonomy): Eukaryota > Viridiplantae > Streptophyta > Magnoliopsida > Fabales > Fabaceae > Trifolium > Trifolium subterraneum. The sequence continues at coordinate 47,311,025 of OX637468.1, forward strand.
CCAATCTATCTTATCCTCATAAACCGAACCAATGAGATAACCCTCTCTGCGACTTAGTCTGAGAATAACATACGAATTTTAGCAGTATTCCAAGTTTTGTAATTATTTACCATCAAACTTTTCCTGTTTACACAAGTTATAGGGAAAACAATCATTTTAGTTCTCAATGTGCAACTCGCTGTCATTCTGGTCCCTGACTGAAGAAAAAATACAAAATAGTCTGACTCTGCAATCCGTTAGTCACTTTGGTCCCTAACGTTAAAATTGACCGTTAACTTTACAAAAAAAACTAATGTGACATTCTTTTGGAGACACGTGGCACGCTGAGTAAGCATTAGTTGGACAAGTGGCCTGATGACATGGTGAAAGACCAAAATCACGGTACTTTTTTTCTTCCTCTTGCTTTCTCTTGGGTCCAATTAGAATAGCTCCTTATTGATTAAGTATATGATTCAACATGGTTCTATTAAAATATAGAAATATTGATTCTCAAATTGATTTTACTGGGAATAAGAAGTGTTGTGTTGCAGGAATTGGTTGAAGAGGAATGTGAAGAACATAAAGTATGCATCTTCAATGGTTGATATAAGCTTTAAGAGTAGATATGTGTATGTTGATGTTGGAGCTAGAAGCATTGGAAGTTGATTTAAGAAACAGTGGAAAACTCCTTTTATTCAAACCCCTTTTCTTCATCTCCTTTTAAGCATTGGAAGTTGAATATAAAACCCTGTTTCTTCACACAGTGGAAAACTTCTAACACACAATTCAAACAATATATCCTATGCTATATATCATAATTTTGGATAAGAGATTGTCTAATGGCAGCAAAAGTTCATAGGAACAGTTTTAAAGCATCCCCACCAAATTCTTATATGCTTCACTTCCCCAAATTCAAAACAATAAAACGTGATTTTCAGTTTTCACACTCCCCACTTCTTTCTCATTAGTCCAAGTTGTGCCAACTCAGCATGTCATGTGTCCCAAAAATATGCCTCATAAACTTTTTTGTAAAGTTAATGTCACTTTTTAACGTCGGGGATTAAAGTAACTAACGTATTGCAGAGTCAGATACTATTTCGTAATTTTTCTTCAGTCACGACTAGAATAATAGCGAGTTGCACATTTAAAGACCAAAATAACTCTTTCCCCAAAGTTATACTTTTTCTTAACTAGTGTCCAAAACACTAGTTTTTGTGTTTTGTTGAGGTACTAGTTAGCAGAGAGAGGATCCTCTCCAATCGGTTTATCAAGTAGTGAAACATGACCCTTTGATTTGAAACTAAAAAATTCAAAAAAAGAAAAAGAGAAAAGGATGTGTTTTTTTTATAAGCAATGTTAGTTGTTAGTATTACAATGTTATGTTAATTTTTTCCTTGTCAGGATTTAAATCCTGGACCTTCAGCTCTTTAACCCCGCTCAACTATCTTAACCAGTTGAGCTACCCATTCCACCCCGAGAATAGGATGTGTTGTTTTAAAGGTGTAGATGATCACTGTTCCCTCTGTAGTAAGATCTCCAACAAAATAATAAAAAGTCTTGAGCCTCACGTAATGGTTTGTATCTCAACCCTAATGTAAGGCAGCTTTTTGTAAGTCTATATTTTCTGATTTCGTTTGTTTCTGATTTTATTTATTTATGATCTACCAAAAATAAAATAAAAATTTGTGGACTATGTTTTGACATTCTTAACTAAATAGATTTATTTCAATTATAAAAAAACTGGATAGATTTCTCTTTCTTTATTAAAATTTAATATTTTCTAAGTAAACAAAAAAAAAAAGTTTATTCTGCCTTGGGCCAAAAGTTTCGGTACATATTCTGTTATTACTGTTTATTTAAGGGAGCTTTTTTTTCTAGTACAGTAGAAAAATCACAATGTACATGTACAATGAAATACATTTACCAATGGCTACTTGATATGCTGTAAAAGTATTGACAGGTGTAACCATTAAGTTTGACCAACATTTATATATTTTACACCACAACACATTCATATTTTACACTTTTCACCATCCAAAGAGTGGTCTAAAATTGACACTAATACCATTTTTTATAACATCTTAAGATTGAATACTCATGGATTTCTCGTTTACATGTTTAAAATTTATTTATTTTATTCAACTTTGGGACTTCTATCCTACTCCCTTTATCCTCATATATAAGCAACTTTTCACTTTTTTGATTCATTCAATAATTGATATATTTGGACTAAAAGTGGCCAAATACATCAATTATTGAATGAATCAAAAAAGTGAAAAGTTGCTTATATATGAGTCCGGAGAGAGTATATGGTTGTTGAAGACAATCAAGGCTATTATTTTTAGTGGCCTTTTCGTAGGCCCTACACTTTTAAGGTAGGGTTGCTCTGTTTTCTTTTAATTATTGATTTCATTCTTTTATCTCAAAAATAAACAAAGAAAATCGATTCCTCCCGGTATGCGATGCGCAGCCTAAAACTAAAATTTGCGGCCGAAAGCCTCCAAATGTGTAGTAGCGACATCTATATTGAGGCAATTGGTTCTCAACTGCCGCCGCTCTTGTGGATAGTGGCTATTATTGCGGCGTTTTTCCACTGCCTCTGCTAATAAGCAAATATCGACGATCAAATTGAGGCAGTTGCTACTGAACCGCCACCGCTCTTGTGTATCCCCGACTGTTAGTGCGGCGTTCTTTCCACCGCCTTTGTTGTTTGTAAATCATCGGTGGTTCGCAACGACAATGACAATAACAAAACTGCGAGACAAAATAAGGGAACAAACAACTAGATATTGAGCTTTGAGAGAGAAGAGATGGAAGTGGAAGAAGGGTTTGACTAGTTATTGAGAAAGATGAATTTGTTCTTTGTGTTCTGATAGATGAAGTTTTTGGTTCCTAAGAGATAGATGAATTTACTGAGAGATAGATGAATTAATGATTTTTGAAATTATTAAATTAAATATTAAAATATAATTTGTATCATTTATGGGTTAAATTTGTAAAGAAAAATGTACCAGTATTTTTAATTTAGTTGACTTCTAATATATAGTAATATATAAGTGATGATGTGGACAAAAGACACTTTTCTATTGGTTAAATATTCTATTGTACCAGTACATTTAATTTTGACAAATGTACGGTATAATTTGCTTATATATAATTGGAATGATATGTTTCCTAAATGGATAATGGGAGACAATGATTTTCACCTTTTGAACGACCCCTCGCTCAAGGTTCCCTTCATGAGAAGCAACCTTAATCAGTTTATTAGTGTGTACAATGGTTTCAAAGTACTTCGTCTTCCATATGTGCAAGGTCAAGATAAACGTCAATTCTCTATGTATTTTTTCTTTCAAATGCAAAAGACGAACTTTCAACTTTAGTTGAGAAGGTGACTTCTGAATATGAGTTGCTACACCGCATGCTTCCTTGCAAAAAAGTGAAAGTAGGTAAGTTTGAAATTCCAAAATTCAAATTTTCATTTGGGCTTGAAACTTCTGATCACTAGTGTAAAAAACACTTATTAAAAAACACTTTTAACCCTGCAATTTTTTCTTAAACTCGCAATTAATCTCAATATTGCTCTTGTACATACTAATATGATTTCCCAGTATGGTTAATGTGATTTATGTTAATGTCAATGTCGCTCTTGTAGATAATTTGTTCTTGCAAAACTTGATTTAATATTTGATCTGTCTTGTGCATACGTGTCTGGAAGCATGCAGAGAGTGATGTGCATGAAGATTACGGGCTTCTCGTCAATGAGAAAGCAAGGAAATATGCTATAGTTAAAGAACTTGATGAGCCTGTGATCCTAGTTGGTAGGAACTATCAATTTTATCATGATATCACGACCCTTCTTTCCTTCATGCCTAATGCATTTATCAACCGCATATCAAACTTCAAAACCCATATGGTAAATTGTTCATTTGGTTAAATTTTATTTCCAATTTTACTTTGAAATTTTATGCAAATCAAATCCTGTTATTCAGTTAGTAAGACTTAGGTAAGCTGTCATTCTGTTAATCCACTAAATATATGTCATTCTATTATAACTATCCCCTGTTACATTATATGATTTTCAATTCAGTACAATGTTCAATTTACATTGCCAAATCAGTTAAAAGTTGTTTGTGGGTGTCAATTTACACGTGCACTATATTATGAGAGTACTTTTTACTACTAAAATTTGTGAAGTTACTAGGTTGATAACTCTATACTTCTAAATTTGCTCAACCTGTGCTTTATTGACTGCTAGTTGTGTTTTACAAGGTGTTAGAAGCTGCTAGAGTAGATCAAATAGCAGTGAAAAGCACATCGGAACACAAGCTCAGCACCTATCATGTTTGGCAGCCTAGCAGGTTTTGGTGTTATGCTTTGTTTCGGTTTGTGCTACCTCTATGTTCTACTATGTGGCCTCTTTTTAGCAGGTTTTCCTTGAGCTCTTAATTGGCTTTTGTCCTGTGTTTTTCTTTTTTAATTTGTTGTGTTGTTGTGCTAGTGTGGAATTTTCCTGTTGATGTTTCTGCTTCCTTCTTCTATTTTGTTCCTTTTTTTATGGCTTCTATTTTGTACCTTGTTAGTGTATTAGTATGGTTTCATAGGTGTGTAGAAGTCCGAGTCCCTCTAGCTTTTGCAATTAACTATGTTATCACATAAGTGCTAAACTATAAGTGTTAAGAAGCCTGTAATATTTTCATGCTAAAGTTATTTCATTAGGTTTTGTAATACATAAAGCAACAACTAGCTTGTAATATATTGTTAATTATTTTTTTCTTCTCAAATTACAGTTTCCATATGCAGTGCATGTAATCTTTGAGAGACGGATTTCTCATTCGTTATACAGGGCAAAAGTAATCCTTATGTTTCAAGCATTTTATTTCCTTTCTTATTTCTATTAGTTTCTTTTATTTATCTTTAGTTCTCTTTATCATTCATGTTTTTATTAAATGTGTCTTCACTAATTTAAAGCTTTTGTTGATGCATAGTTTGGTATTGGAATTGTCCCCTATCGTCCTCTTGGCTGTGGTTTCTTTTTGTGGCAAGGAAGGAGTTCATGGATTTTTTTTAAATTAATTTGACTAGGTGTAATGTAATTGTTGTACTAGGTATGGAACCAATGACAATGTTTATATTTAATGAATAACTTTGTAGCTATGCTTTTATTTATATGAAATTATGCTTCTATGATAATGTATTGTATTTAATTATTGTGTATGAAATTTTGGTTAATTATAATCGTGTATAATGTATATATAATGTAAACGGGAAATATTTTATTTTTAAAAAAATAAAAGATTTTAAATCGGGTGAACTGATTTTAAACTTGAGATTTTAAATCGGGTTGTGTTGATTTAAAAACTCATTCCTTTTTGAACTTTATTTTAAATGGGTCCAACCGATTTAAAAACGCGATATTAAATCGGTCTATCCGATTTAAAAAACATTTTAAATCGGATCGGCAACCGATTTAAAAGCAAAAACTTACTAGATTGACTGTTATTAAATCGGATCCGGAATCGATTTAAAAGGCCTCCAGGAACCGATTTAAAAAGTGTTTTTTCCACTAGTGAATTTGCTGAAGGAGGTAGAAGTGATTTTACCTTTCTCTTATGGAGATTTCACAAAAATGGCGATTGAAGAAGGTCAAAACCTTTTTGTTTCTAACATCTTTCACAAGTGATTCGTTGAAGTGGATGAGAAAGGCCTTGAAGTTGCTGCGTCCAGAAGAAATAGACTTTATAGTTGACCACCCTTTATTATTTCTAATTAGAAAAGATTCAACCCAAAAAATTCTCTTTGTGGGACAAGTGCTCAATACTCTTGAAAATAGGTACTTGATAAAGAGGGAAACCCAATTTTCTTTTAAGACAGTATACAGTTTTTTATACGATTATCTTAGTGATTACTTCGTTTGAGGCTAACAATGTTTTATGTTTTGATAAGATTTTAATTGAGGTATTATTTGTTAGATCAGAAACTAACTAGTAGTAATAAACACTTGTCTTTACCATGTTATCAGGGTTGCATAGTAGTGGGCCGACCCGTACTTTTGCATGAGATTAGCAAGACTTGTTTTTTATATAACGCAAAAGAAAATAGGGTTTTAAGAGACTCTATTTTAAAGCGTTACTCTGTTTTCTCTTTTAGGGTTTTAACAGACTCTATTTTCTGGTGTTAACGTTCAAAGTTGTTGTCCATTCAATCAGAAGAAGAAGAATGAATTCCCATCATTCAAATAAAAAAAGAAAAAGAATGAATTTCGACAGCAAATCAATCACAAACCAAACCAAGGTTTCTCTGACAATGGCCAAACACTTGTTCTCAAAAGAAAAATACAAACAAAAGAACGTTGTGTTTTCGCCATTGTCAATCCAGATTGTGCTGAGCATCATTGCTGCCGGCTCTGAGGGTCCCACACAACAACAGCTTTTGTCCTTCCTCCAATTTGAATCTGTCGACCAACTCAAATCTTTGTGCTCTCAACTCGTTTCATATGTGCTCGCCGATGCTACTCCCGCAGGCGGACCTCGGCTGTCTTTTGTCAATGGTACGTGGGTTGAACAATCACTCCTTCTTCAACCTTCTTTCAAAAATATTGTCGCTAATGATTTCAAAGCCACTATTGCTTCTGTTGATTTTCTGGCTAAGGTAGTAATCTATAATCCCTCTTTTTGATCTTCACTACATGTCACAAAATACCATAAAAATGTTCAATTCTTAAATTAACACTAAATGAATCAATTATTCTTTTTTCACTGTTAATTTTTTGTTTGATGTTGTTTTGAAGGCTGATGAAGTGAGAAAAGAAGTGAATTTATGGGCTAAAAAAGAGACTAATGATCTTATAAAAAATCTACTTCCAAGCGGTGCAGTTAATAGCTTCACTAAGTTCATCTTTGCAAATGCACTATATTTCAAAGGAGTATGGAAGTATGTTTTTGATACTTCAAAAACGAAAGACTATGATTTTCACCTTCTCAATGGCCACTCAAACAAAGTTCCTTTTATGACTAGCAAGAACAAACAATATATTAGTTGCTTTGATGGGTTTAAAGTCCTTCGTCTTTTTTATAAGCATGGTGATTTATATAAGAAAGATAAAGATAAGCGTTCTTTCTCTATTTACATTTATCTTCCAGATGCAAACGATGGGTTGTTAGCTTTGACTGAGAAAGTAGCTTTCGAATCTAAGTTTTTGGAAGATACATGTCCTCGAAACATAGTGAATGTAGGTGACTTCAGAATTCCAAGATTCAATGTTTCTTTTAAGCTTAAAACTTCCAAGATTCTGAAGGAGCTAGGAGTGGTTTTACCTTTCTCTCAGGGAGGTTTGACAAAAATGGTGGACTCTCTTGAAGAGGGTCAAAAACTTTATGTTTCTGAAATATTCCACAAATCTTGTATTGAAGTAAATGAAAAAGGAACTGAAGCTGCTGCGGTAACCGCTGCTGTATGTAGAGGCGGATGTGTTAGGCGTATCGGACCTCCGCCGACTCCAATAGACTTTGTAGCTGACCACCCTTTCTTGTTTTTGATCAGAGAAGATTCATCTGGAACGGTACTCTTTATTGGACAAGTGCTCAATCCTCTTGTGAGGTGAGCTTAACTTCCCATTCTAGAATAAATTTGATTACCCCTAGATTAATAGGATAAATTTCTTTTTTTAATAAGAATATGCTTTTGTTTATGTAGTTTACTGTTGAATAGAGCTATATGTTGATTTGCGGTTGTTTCTGTTGATTTTTGAAATGGATTGTTAAATTTTAAATTATTTATAAGTTACTGAGGATCCTGTGTGTAAGGTGAGTTATTCTAATAGTATGTAAATTTTAGAGTGTGTAAAGCAATTAACTTGAATACAATGATATGGTTAAACTGGTATCTCTTGTTGGTTTTGTTGTATGGAGTATATTAACAGAAGATTGCTCTGATTTGATGAAACAAAAAAAGACACACAGAAAATTATAAGAGCTGAGACAATTATGTTACGAATCCTTTGAACACAGTACATGTTAGTAATCATTTCAATAACTGTGGCTAGAAAGCTCAAGCAATGGTTTTTGCATAGTGTGGCTTAAAACGGAAAAAACGGTTGCCTATGGAAAAGGCTACGCGTATATATAGCACGCTTTCAGAACCGCTGCCTATTGTTTTAGCAATGGTTCTTTAGCTAGACCTGCTACAACTGCAACCATTTAAGAGCCTACTTGGAATCACTAAAGATATGTCCCTCATTCCTGTCATGTGTGTTCTGTTTTGCACAATACTGATGAGATGAAGATTGCAATTTCGTCGCATAACTATTGTGCTTCAAACTCCTTGTATATTCATCTTCTCTTGCGGCGTCAATAATGCCTTCCTTTGACCCTGAATTAGTTCTGCTTCTATCCCTATATCTTAGTTTGTTTTGCATTTCTTCCATGAAAAGCATGAAGTACTGTGCAGCAGCATTAAATACATGCATAAACACAATGCACCTTATATTCTGTCTAAGAAGACTCAAGCCTATAATTCCAGAAAGATCAACTTAACCAAGTTTGAGTTGGGGTTAGATCTTGATGAAGATATGCTTTCTCTTATTAGTCCTTAATTTTCTTTCTTTTTATATTTATTACCATGTATGTACTCTTCATGTTTTTTTTTTAAACTCGAATCCGGTCCACAGACCGATTATTAATTCAAGCGGTCACCGCCCACTTGCGAGTTTTTTTTTTTATACTCTGTATGGACTAGCCCATCGAAATTGACACTAAAGAATCAAACAAGAGACCTTAAGAGCAGCACACTCCAAAGAGCCACATTCCTGACATTTTATTGGCCTTAGGCCAAGCATAAAAAAAGAATTATTTCATTTAACATAATACGCATTGATACATAATAGTTTTACACAATATCAAAAAACTTTCTTTTACTCAAAAATTCATAAGAAATGGTTTCTTCGAGCATTTAATTTTGAGATGCAAAATCATTTATAATCACATCAATATCATGCTCTCCAACATATCTTTCTCAATTGACAAAGTTTCCAAACCGTTCAATATCTCTTGTGTTGTTGAGGATCTCAAGTAGATTTTAATCAACTTCAATTTTAAAAAATTTCTTTCCGTCGATGCTACAACCACAAGTACTGTCAGTAAAATTTTATAAGCAATGGATACATTTGGATAACAACCAACATATTGTTTCAGTTGACAAAGTAAATTGTAAGACTTTTAATTCTTCAAAAATTTTGTTTCTTATTTCCTATTAAGGTCAAAGCAAGCGTTTTTTTTTCTTTCTGTTGGCACTTATAAGTAAGCAAGAGTACTTGATTACTCGCATAATTGACATTATTTTATTTTATATAAGGTAGTTATAAAACCAATTATGGGTCCCAAAAATAGTTGGCCTAAGGCTGTTGCACCTTGTCCCCCCTATCAAGGCCTGACCTGACTCCAAAATTCCAAGCCAACACCACTAAAACAACCCAAGCGGATTACCATATACTCTTCACGATTAATATATAATTCATGGTAACCTCGGTAATCTAATTTAATTTGGTAGATTAAAATAGATTTTGTTTATCCATTGTAGAAACCAGGAGGTCGCAGCACACCAGAAAAAAACACAACAGAAGCCGGAGAAAAAACAAAATGATCCCTCACTGCCGCGGTAAAGAGAATGCCAACCACAACGCCAACCTCAACATCTAAGGCAAAACCCGAGATCCAAACACCATTCATAAAACAAGCACACCAGAATTTTATGCCGACTCAAACCATACTACTAAGACAGGTGTGAAAAATTCGGAAAAGGTTCAGGTGTATATCTAATATAGATTGGTCTATGAGACGCCTTCTATAGATATAGATATATTTCCTAAAGAAAATAAGCCCAGCTCGGATGGAATAAATAAAAACCTATATATATATATATATATATACTCTACTTCGCTTAAACGTTTCTAGTTAGTCCTGAAAAAAGTTCAGCGGCTGCACATAGGTACATAGAGGCTTCAACAGCATCACACTTTTGGTGGTAAGTTGTTTCTAATATTTTTTATCTTTAGCTTTGCCATTTGACCAAAAACATATTTATAGAGACCAAAAACATATTTAACATAAAAATTAATATCTTGTTTCTGTCTTATAGATCTCAATAACAACTCAAAAGTGTGAGAACTATTGTTGTGGGGTTGCTGCAAAATAAAATAAGAAACTGAACGAGAAGATAATTGAGTTGTTAGTGTTGCATGAAGAAAATTCCAAAGCGTATATTACACTAGACTTTAGGTTCAATTCGCCCCCACCAATCTATATATATTGGATGCAAATGGGTTTACTTAGTATTTTACAAAGCTATGATTCCTTCACTTGCTCTCATGCATTAGAGAAGAAAAGGATGATTTAGGATAATGTAAATAGGAGAGAAATTAATAGAAATTTCAGATCTATCTACTGATTCTAAGTCTCTATATTTATAGAGAGATTAGCATCACTTGGTGAAGAGAAAGATCCCTTAACACCAAGTCTGTACTGATTTAATTCAACCGTTATTACTGTTGCCGTTCATAACTTTTCATGTCCATTGCTTTGGTTCAGTTGGCAGGCGTGTCTATCCAACAATGAAAGGTTGCGAGTTCGACTCCTCACAAATCGCAACTTTTTGTTAATTTGAATTTTGATAAATTAACAAATAAAACACAAAATTGCAAAATGCAGGAATCAAACACAGTTCTTTCATATTGTTGATCACACACTTTACCACTAAGCCACTTTAATCAACATGACATTTTATGAACCATTAATTACTATAACCAATACTGTATTGTATATTTCCAAGTAAATATATATTTTGGAAATATCTCTCACAAAAAGTTTCCATCAATGATGTCCTTTGCAATACGTTTCAACCTTTACAAAAGATGTCGGACAAGGAAAATCAAAAGAACAAGAAAAAGAGTTCACTGCCTTGGTGAATCATTCGCCAACCTAACCAAGGTTTCAATGATCATGGCAAACCATTTGTTCTCCAAACAAGAGTTTAAAGAAAACAACACTGTGTTTTCGCCATTGTTGCTTTACACCGCGTTAAGCATCATCGCTGCTGGCTCAGAGGGTCCTACTCGACGTCAACTTCTCTCCTTCCTCCGGTCCAAATCCACCAAACATCTCAACTCCTTTGCCTCTCACCTCATGACGGTCTTACCCAACATTATTACTTCTTCTGCAGGTGGACCTCGTCTCTCTTTCACTAATGGTGTGTGGGTTGAAAAAACCCTTTCTCTTCGACCTTCGTTCAAAGAAGTCGTGTCTAGTGATTATAAGGCCACTTTGGCTTCTGTTGATTTCAAACCAAGGTATGCAGATCTCCCTCCTTTCAATGCAATCCATGCCCTGCTTTTATTTTATTTCATATGCTAATTTAGCCCAAATTAAGGGGCAATGTTGATGAGCACTATTATAACTCTAAACATTTTAATTCTCACTGAGATAATCAAATTGTTGAATATAGGAAAAGTGATTACTAGTAATATCGTTGTTGTCTTCCTTCCTTATATGAAAACAATTGACCAATGCAACTTTCCTCTACTTATTGTTTCCTAGCATCCAATAAATTAGACTAAACAAAACATGCATTCTTTCTATCGAAATATTTGTGAAAAAAATTCAATTGATCTATTTGCATAACTAATTTTTATATTGTATATGGTTTTAAAGGCTATTGAAGTGACTAAAGAAGTGAATTTATGGGCAGAAAAAGAGACAAATGGTCTTATAAAAGAAATTCTTCCTCAAGGGTCAATCAACAACTTAACCAGACTCATCTTTACTAATACACTGTACTTTAAAGGAAAATGGAATTATCGATTTCAAGCTTGGAAGACGAGAAACTATGATTTTCACCTTTTGAATGGTAGTTCAGTCAAGGTTCCCTTCATGACTAGCTATTATGATCAATTTATTAGTGCTTTCGATGGTTTCAAAGTACTTCGTCTTCCATATAAGCAAGGTGAAGATAAACATCAATTCTCTATGTATATTTTTCTTCCAAATGCGAGAGATGGTCTGGCAGCTTTAGTTGAGAAAGTGGCTTCTGAACCTGAGTTACTACACCACAAGCTTCCTTTGAAAAAAGTGAAAGTAAGTAATTTTAAAATTCCAAAATTCCGATTTTTGTTTGGGCTTGAAACTTCTCATATGCTGAAGGAGTTGGGAGTGATTTTACCTTTCTCTTCTAGAGGTTTGACAAAAATGACGGACTCTCTTGAGAGGCAAAACCTTTATGTCTCCAACATATTTCAGAAGTCTTTTATTGAAGTAAACGAGGATGGCACCGAAGTTGTTGCTGCAACAGGTGTAGTAGTAGATATTCTAGGTATTTCAAGTGGACTAGACTTTGTAGCTGACCACCCTTTCTTATTTATAACAAGAGAAGATTCAACCCAAACAATTCTCTTTGTGGGACAAGTGCTCAATCCTCTCGTTAGGTGATTTTAACTTCTCATGCCGGAATCAATCGCATCACTCATAGTTTAATGTTGTCTTAGTGATTAATTCTTTTGATTTTGAAAGGTTAATTTTGTTGAATGTTGAATGGAGCTATATGTTGTTGATTTTTGAAATGGATCTATATGTTTATTTGTCGTTAATTTTGTTGAATTTTAAATTATTTATAAGATACTGATGAGGATCCTGTGTGTAAGGTGAGTTATGGTTAAACTCATTTCTCTTGTTGCTTTTGTTGTATGGAGTATATTAATAGGAGATTCCTCTGATTTGATGAAACAAAATGCAGTTTCACAAATTAGAGACACATATTAATACAAGCACAAATTAAGAAATCTAAAATGCTCGAGATCCCAAAACATGAACCCTGATCACGTTAAATGATAGCTATATTCAAAGCAGTAACATGTGAAAGTAATCATTAATCACAAGCAGAAAATTATAAGAGCTGAGACAATCAAGTTACAAATCCATGGAACATAGGAAATAGTCTCCGGAGTATCATATCGCCATCGGATAGTAGAGAATATTAGTGTTGTGTAATTTAAAAATGTAAGTTTTATACACATTGTATAGCTCTCAACACTATATAAGGAGTGGTAATCATCTCCCTTTTCTGTTCAACACACGTCTAAGCCACATCTCCCGTCGGTATAGAGTTGTCATAGAAGCTCGGCCCCTCTGATGTAATAGTGGTCATAAATATCAATATCATGGGTTAAGAATGATCATAGTTTCATAGTACCTTCCCTTCTATATGTAGTTTGTTGAGAAATTGATGCTACAAAATATAAAATATTACAATTTTTTAATAAGATATAAAATATTATAATTTAATTAAAAATTACATAAAAAACTATATAGTTTGATTTGATACTTTTTTTTGGTTATAGTTTGATTTGATACCATCAAGGTGAATTAGTAACAAAAGAAAATTAAGGTGAATATGCTAGTACATATCTTATTTGAATATGTATAGGTACACGGTCGAGTATATAATTCAGATAGGTACAAAAAAGAGTTTTTTTTAATAGAAATAAACACTATTTATCCCTTACTTTTAGTTCACTTTGTAACTAATATACCCCCTGCATCCAATTCTTCCTATTCTTTTTTCTCATCAATGAATACTATTCTTGACAACACTTAAAATTTTCATCAATTGACCCCTCTGTTTTGTGCTACGATAAGAATAATGAATGTCCTTAATAAATCAGATGTCAACAACCTAACCAAGTTTTCCATGACTATCACCAATCATTTGTTCTGCAAACAAGAATATAGTGAAAAGAACCTTGTGATTTCGCCATTGTCACTCCACACCGTACTGAGTATCATTGCTGCTGGTTCAGATGGTCCAACAAAACATCAGCTTCTCTCCTTCCTTGGAACAAAATCCGTCGCCCATCTCAATTCCTTCTCCTATCATATTGTGTCCCCTGTGCTCTCCGACGGTGCTCCTGCTGGCGGTCCACACTTGTCTTTTCTCAACGCTGGTTTGGTTGATAAATCCCTGTCTTTTCACCCTTCCTTCAAAGAAATTGTGGCTACCGATAACATGACCACTCTCGGTTCACTTGATTTTATGAATAAGGTAAGTATATATATAAATTTTTTGTTGTTTTGATTTTCTATTTTTATTTTTTCTTCTATGGAGCAGTATTGAAAACAATTGGGCCTGTTTAAAGATAGTTTTCAAATATTCTTTTTTAATTTTCAAACATTAAATAAGAAAAAAACATGTTTATGATTTATTGTTTTAAAAACTAAAAGCAGAGATAAGTTATTGGTGTTTTGCTTTTCAAAAACTGTCTTTAAAATCTAATTAATAAAACACAATTTAAAAACTAAAAAGCTTTCAAATAGGTTTTTAAGTATTGTATCCAATCCAACCGATTTAGCAACTAGATACTTGAAAATAATTCAAGTGATAATTTTTCAAATTTCTAATTAATTTCACATTTGATGTTGTAAAGGCTAATGAAGCACCCGAACGAGTGAATTTGTGGGCTGAAAAACAGTCGAACAGACTAATTCGCAATCTTCTTCCACCCGGGTCAATTAATAGCTCAACCAGACTTGTATTTGCTAATGCACTGCACTTTAACGGAGTATGGGATCAACAATTTGATGCTTCAAAAACAAAAGATTATAATTTTCACCCTCTAAATGATATTTCTGTCAGTGTTCCCTTCATGACCAGCAACAAGAAACAATTTATTAGAGTTTTCGATGGTTTTAAGGTTCTCGGTCTTCCTTATAAGCAAGGCGAAGATATTCGTGAGTTTTCTATGTACATTTTTCTTCCAGATGCCGAGGATGGATTGCAAGCTTTAGTTGAGAAGATTGCTTCAGAATCTGAGTTACTGGAGTGCAAGCTCCCTTCTCAAAAAGTGGAAGTAGGTGACTTTAGGATTCCAAAATTTAATATTTCATTTGGACTTGAAACTTCTCATATCTTAGAAGAGCTAGGAGTAGTCTTACCTTTCTCTCCTGGATGTTTGACAAGAATGGTGGAATCTCCCGTAGGTCAAGAACTTCATGTTCACAAAATATTTCACAAGTCATTCATTAATGTAAATGAAGAAGGCACCGAAGTTGCTACATCTGGTGTTGCAACTATAGGATTCATGTGTTCTCGTCCACGTCGACTAGACTTTGTAGCTGACCACCCTTTCTTATTTCTAATTAGAGAAGATTCCACCGGAACCATCCTCTTTGTTGGGCAGGTGGTCAATCCTCTTATTGGGTGATCTTAATAGGAATGGATAGTTTACTACTATTTTTTAGATGATAAAAAACTGTTGGTCGAATAGATTCATATTGTCTTAGTGGTTGATTTTCTTCTGAGACTAATTTAAGTTTGGATTGGTTTTTAAGTGAGGTTATTATTTATTATTGTTTAGATCATGAATTAGTAGTAATAAACAAATTTTTTAGGGATTAAACATTGTACAATATAGAAATATGATAGTATTTGCTGTTAGATATTACTTTTGATGCATGTTTTCATACTATTATTTACAGCTATACAGTAGAAATTTTTCATACTAGTAGGTTATTCTTTGGTTTTCATAATATTGGTACAAAGATAGTTCACATTCAATCTAGCAAAACTCAGTAAATACACATCAAAACTCGAAGAAATGTATTAGAACTTGTTGATTTCAACAATTTAACATAAGCAATGAATTTTTTATACTTTGTTTTCTATTTTTTGTAACAGAATGTAAATAGACAATTAATGTACCATTGAGATTGAGAG